>PVLA01001620.1:0-339314 GCA_004027455.1 Hydrochoerus hydrochaeris | reverse complement strand
GGAGAGGAGAGGAGAGGAGAGGAGAGGAGAGGAAAGGAAAGGAAAGGAAAGGAAAGGAAAGGAAAGGAAAGGAAAGGAAAGGAAAGGGAAAGAAAAAAGAAAGGAAAAAATTAAGTAAAATAAATTAGAGCAGCCTACAGGTAGTCTTCCACTTTAGTCTTTCACCTCATGAAACCTATTATTCAACCTCAGAAATAGAATTTTTGCCTTAGATATTAATAAGATGATATTATTTCCTTTTCAAATTCGAGGTCTTAGTTTAAATCTCTGTATAAACAGGCTTTCACATCATCCTATCCAAGGAGACTTATGACATCGATGCTTTTTTTTAACCCATTGTTTACTCCAACACACATAAAAAAGTTGGAAATTTTTGTACATATTCATTAGTGAATGTATTTGCCTTTCACTTTTTTCCCGTAACAGAAACTCCTTGAAAGGAAATAATAGCTATTATTATTGTGTTCTGAAAAATCTCAAACCAAAATTGACATACAGAAGTCTTTAGTTAGCCTTTGAGTCTCAATGAATAATCCTGAGCAATTTGCCTTTAAATGCTATATAATTTGATCAGTAATTTACTCATTATTATTAATTATATACTTACAAGTTTTACATAATCTAAGGCTATGTTTAAAGTATTTGAAACATTAGCTGCAACTGTTATAGAACCACTGGACTATAAGTCAGTGTGTGTTGCTAACTATACGTCTTTTGCAATTAACAACAGTAAAACAACAAAATGGCAATAATGTAATTATCTGATAGTTTTAGATTTTTCTAAACAATCATATTAATTAATATGATTTTAGTTCCTTACAGTTTTGCTGAGCTGAAATTGTCTTAAAAATATCATTTAAAGTAATTATAGACCTTGCAAAATAGATGAAATGGCTATGATAAATTTAAAACAATAAAAATTAAAAGGAATAAATGAACCATTTTTTATTAGTAACCAATATTATAAAATCAGACTTTAGAGTATTTGCTAAAATTAACATACACAAATACTCATGTGTTTTTCTGTGTATGTCTAGTACTCAGAGACCATGGATTTAATGCAAGGCTTATACCTAATATTTAAATTAAAAAGTGAAATGCATTACAGATAATGCAGTTGAATATTTTGTTAAATGTTTTCCAGGGAAAAATTCTCCAATCAACTTTTTGAAGAAAAGATATGATAAATAGTGAATAAAATTATAAAAAGTTTCACTTTGAATATTATCTTTTGCCTGAAAGAGAGTACAGCCAGCATTGTATTCATATCTAAAAGTCAAATATGCTGGATGGGCCTGATCATTTATTTTGCTTAGGAGTATTAAGCTCATTTGTTGTAAGTATATAATCTCTTATTTCATAGTTACACAAAATTTTTTCAAACACTGGTCTACTTTATGCTGCTTGTCATCCTATATGTTATGTTGGGTTCATGCTAGAAATGATGACTTGCTAGAAAGTATATATAATTGTTACATAATGCAGTTATATTCTGTCTCAATACTAAAATATAATTTTAAAAATCTCATTAAGCTTTACACATACAGGTCATGTCAAGTCTTTTAATTTTACAGTTATTTAATTTTCTGAGGAAAAAAACTCCATTGTTTTTGTGTAGCACAAGGGTTTAGACAACCATAAGCATCTCCAATTACAGGTAACTTAGTGAGTATTTGAAATTTAGTTTGCAAACATAATCAATATTCCAACTATTTTCAGAAATTAGAGTAGAGTATTCCATTCGCTATCTTGGAATGGATTTTAATTAACATTTTAGTTTTATGAGTTTTCTGATATCTCACACAACATGTTTCCTGCCTGGAAATAGTTCAGTATTTTCCATATCTGTGAACATGATTTCTAGACATCTTGCCATGCCATGGACAGATTTTTTCATTTATTTCATTGATAATGAGTTTGATTTGTAGGCTTTTTTCTCCTTTCCATATTGATTCTGAACTAGAAATCAATATTCTAAAAACAGTCTAGGGAAAATTACTTTATTATTTTTCCCTCTAAGGGATGTGGGAATTTTAGTTGGTATAATTTAGGATCTGTGACAAAATTTAGAAGATGAAATAGAGTATGCACTTGTTAAACTAATAGATGGTCAATGGGTGACCATTAAAAGAGCAAATACTTTTCATGATTCTGTAGTTAATAAGGGTAGAAAGTCAATACTTTATATACAAGAAACATTTCCAAGCATTAACCGGATAGACATTTACTGTCTTTATACTATTACACATCTTTTGAAAATCATGTTTTTTGTTTTTGGGGGTTTTTTTGTTTTTGTTTTTTGTCCTGGAAGGATTTTAGAATTTGGCTAATCTAATATGGTAGTTGTTTTTCACATAAGTAATTTTAAATTCAGAGATGCAGCATATTTGTCAAGCAAATTGCTCTAGAACTCAAATTGCTCATTGAATTAAGTCAGTAAATACAGATTTAATCAATCTTTACATGTTGTGACACTAGGATTACAAAAAGGCTTTGGAAGTAATGCTAAATAGTTGTCTTGATCAATGTTCTCACTCTTATTTTTTTAAAAATGCAAGTTAGAATTTAATTTCAAGTATAAAACTCATGCTTTAGGTCTTCCCAATTTTTAATCATGACATTTAGTCATTTAAGATGAACTTCTCAGTAGAAAATGTATTCCTACAGTTATTAACCCTTCCTTCTAGTGAATTCTATTAATGATGACAGGTTTAAGGTGGCAAAACCATTAAAGTCTAGGATATATAGTATAATGCATATCTTTGCTATCATTTATAGAACAAAGGAATTTTAATTATTGAAAATGACTAATAAAATGTTTTACAAATATTTGTGAAAGATTCTATAACATGTTAATAACATTAAAGTTAAAAATTTAGAAATATATGTATGAAAACATGACTCACATAAAATAAATCAGTATTATATATGTTGATAACAATAAAATTTATTAAATATGGAATGACTGCTATTCTAAATAAATTCTATTCACAGAAGCTGGTTATAAAACAATTTCCCAAAGTACCAACCTAAATGAAATCAAACAATTTTCAGTAAAAAGTTACCAAGTTCAGATATAAATTGTAAATATTTAATGTGACCATATACAGTAGAATAGAACATTTTGTTGGCTTTAATATAATAATATCATTAAAATAATCATTGTATTGTTAATACAAAACTATGTACTATATTTGGCAATAAATATTGAACAATGACATACATTATATGTAATTAAAACATATTTATACTATATATATATATATATGCTTTCCAAAAAGTCCTTATCAATATCCCATGAAATAATCCAAAGAATTTAAGACAATAATAAGGAGCAGAAACAAAATGCAAACCCAAATAAAGTAATACTATGGTCTCTACCCTTTATTTCATCACTGACACAAACAAAATTGTCTGCAAAGTAGATTTCTGTATTAAGAAAAAGTTTAGATAACTGGAATACTAGCCAGCCTTTAGGTTTGATAGGAAGATCATTTGCAAAGGAAGGAGGAAATAGTGGTGTGCTAAAATTCTTGCTCTGCTCTAAAATTGTTCAGAATAGAAATAAAACCATTGCCTATAGGAGAATTTGAAGAAGTAGCTTAGATAAATATGAATTTTTACTGTTAATTTAAAGCTCAATTTGAAATGAACTATAGCTTCTCTTAAACAGAATTTATTTCTACCTCTGAAAATATTAAAATATCCTCCAGAATGCAGGAAGTGATACTCTATAATCCAAATATTTGTGTTAGGCATCAGTGCAAAAAGCATTGAGGACCTCTAGATGGATACATGATTCTTTTAAAATATAAAACTTCAAATTACATACTGTGTTGATAGTACATTTCGATTATACCAGGATAGCCCAATTTCCTTAAACATAAGTATTTATTTGTCATTTTTATCCCAGGTTACTTCAAAATATCAAATACTCAATAACTCAACATGCCCCCAAAACAAGAAGAGATAGTATGTGTACACAAATCTAGACAGGTACTATAGTTTATTTTTCTCAAAAATAACCATAGTAATCAACATATCTATCATATACCAGTAGGCGGTATTGCTCTGTATCAGATGTTTCCTGAAGTGTAGTTAAAAAGAGTTAGAAAAATAGTTACATTCTAATTGGTAACTTGTCCTAGAAGTGTATTTCTGATATTGTTGAAATTGAAACAATTTTCTCTGCCTGATATTGCTTTTTAAGACAAAAAAAGAGCGATTTTTGCTTTCCTGCTTTATGATGAAAAGGTTATGTTTATAATATATTGTGAAGGACAATGAAATATAAAATACTCAAGAAATGTCAGTTTTCATTTTTGACCATTCTTATACATATAAATAATGTAAATACTTAAAACAAAATTAATGCAGTTAAAGTAAATTGCCCACTTCTATACAAATGAATTAGAAGAGATGTTATATTCCTATATGGGGAGATATTGACAGAAATAAATAATATAATTGCTATTTTAAGACATTGTACCTTTTTCAAAAAAAATCAAAAAAAGATAAAGAATGTGTGAGGTGCAGTTTTTAAATATTCAGTATAATTTACTTACAATCAAGCCACTGTTCGCTTCTCTCTTTTCTCTACCACGGATCATTTTGTAGAAAATTCCTCCTGGATTAAACTGAGTACTCCAAATGATCATATCTCTTTGAAAATAGACATCCATCCCTGTTATCCTTGAATTATGTTCAATATGAGAAATTTGTTGTTGATCGCCACTGTAGTTGAATGGATATATAAAACCCAGGATATCAGTGTCATTAGCAATGTAGAGAACTTGATCTTCAGAGCCTGGAGATTATTACAATAAAATAGAAAAATAAGGTAAATTTCAGCTAAAATAAAAGCCATGATTACATTTTTAAATTATCTTGAGTTATTATTAATACAGTTCCTTTCATAATGCCATTCAACACAATTTTTTAATCTTGATTCATTATACTCAGCTTTTAACATTTTTAGTAATTATTTACGTAAGTACTTCTGGTGCAAATTTTCTTTATAGCTAGAAATTAGACACTTAAAAGATATACTGTATTTTATCAACAGGAGGTACCATTTGACAAGTCACAATAAACTATGTTGTGTCATTTTAATTATCAGTCGTCAGATGCTGCTCTGTGTACTTAGTAAGCCTCAAAATTTCGGATCAGTGCATTATGCTTGAGTGAACATTATTCTGGCTAAAAACTTAAAAAGATAATAAAGACCTTTGTTCTTCTAATTTATTTTACTTTGATTTTTAACTTGATTGTTTGAGATTGCCTTAATCTGTAAATCCTCTAGAATCCTGCTAAGTATAACACTCTACTACAATATAATGCTAACATCATTTGAATATTAAAAAATAGAACACTAAAATAAAATTTAAAATATACTTAAAACATTAATGTAAGCTCAAAGAGAAACTGAATTGCAAATGTAATTTCTGTAAGTAAATAAATGAATAGTAAATTTACTAAGATGAATTTCAAATCTATAGTTTTAATGTATCTTATTTAGTGAGTAATCATGAAGTGTCAGGTACCATGCTAAGATCTCCCTAATTTATCCCTATTTCTTAGAACAAATATGAAAATATGGATTAGTGAGGTTCAAAGACTTTAATGAGTTTCTCTTGTCCACGAAGTCTGGGAAAATCAATGCTAGGATTCAAATTTAAACATATCTACCACTACTGCTCACAGTTGCTCCAATGTATCATAGCACTTTCCTTATGCAAGAACAATCTTGTTAGCAAGACCCACTCAAATTCTGAGACTAACTGCTTCAAGGTACAACACACACACATACACACACACACACACACACATACATATATATGTATGTATTTTTATATTACAATGTTCATATATTATATGTTTATATATACATATTATATATTACATTTATGCAATAATATCATTGATATTAACAATAAATATGTATTTTATATAGTTTATGTTTATATTTAAATACATTAAAATCTATATGCACAAAAGGCTAACATCCATATTTGTTATTTATTTAATTTTAATATACTCTGATAAATGAAAGAATTATGAATTTCCAAGTAAATTTTTTTAAAACTTTTAAAATTCTTATGCAAATTATAATCTTCTTACAGTCCTAACATTTAGCCTTTTATTTTTATCCTGACAGTGTAATAATTTTTCATATACTTTGAAAGTAGACCATAAAGATGCTTTCCATTTTCATTAGAACAATAACATTTAAACTTTTACCACTTCTGGCAAAATGTTTGCAGCATAAAGTGTTTTTAACACTAGCTGCATGTTTCTCAGTCATGCCTATGAACCATGCAAAGTTAGATTATTTAAGAATGATAATATATCAAATGTCAGATGAAAAGGAGCAATTAGTTTCACAATTCTGCACCACACTGGGAGTGAGTCCTGGTTATCATGTTTTATTGTGTGTTTTATAAAGAAATAAGAGGTATGAGTTGGGAGGATACCAACTTAAGAAAACAGTGTTTATATGTTAATATATTACACATTGTATATATATATATAATTGAGTATCAACATTTTTTAGAAAAATAATGCTAATCCAATTGCCAAATTAATTAACAAGAAATTTACATTTATTTTACATTATCAAGTGTGAAGCCATCATTGAAAGGCATAAGAAACATCATCTCCCCAAAAGATATTTATAATAAAACTGTAATAGCATTTCTAATAATGATTGTTACTTACCTCTTGCTATGCAGGTGTTATTTTGCACTTGGAAATTCTGGTCACATACACATTTATATGATCCTTCTATATTTATGCATTGCTGGGAACATGTACCAAACACCAAGCACTCGTTCAGGTCTAAATAAGAAAATTGCAAAGAGTGTTATGATAGTACCAACTTACATTTGCATTTTTTCCATGCTTCAAAAAAGCTCAGGATAGTTTTTATCCCACAACTTTTTATCTCTATTTTTTATTGTCCTTTCAAATATTAAGAATGAAACTCCTTACATAAATTTTTAAGCCATGATTATGCTTTTTAGAGTAGTTTCATTATAACTTTTTATATTATTTGTGATTATTTGTTGACTTAAAATCATAATAGAGCCATTTTCAGGCATTCAAATGAGCCCGTCTCATGGTTTCCTCATCAGCCTGTTTCTCACTGCCTACCTCCGTACTTGCCGATCTATCTCCACACCCACCACATACGCTCTGCTAGACCTCCACCTTGGCCTTTCTTTGTCCACTTCTACATGCAACATTTCTACTCCTTTTTCAAGAGCAATGAACTGAAACTTTTCTTGGTTTTCAAGTATGAATAATAGACATGATCCTTTCATTAGCTTCCTTTACTCTTTTGAAGTCTCTTTTTTTTAGCATTGTTCATACTATATTTCAGAAAGGTGCTCATATATTCATGCCTTGTACTTGATTACCAGAATCTTGAATACAAATTTAGGATATTTTAATTTTTATTGTTATATTTTTGTACAATGAATGACACAGAAAGAAGGTATGGATACAGCTGTAACACACTTGTGGCTTCATATATTTGTAGTAGCTATATAAGGAAGACTGAATTGAAGATGTATGAATTAAACATTAAAAATAACCTGAATTACTATATACAACAATATTTACATATGGCATTAAATTAATAAAGCACAGGCAATGTTCCATAGCTTGGCATAGGTCTCTAAATTTAAGGGCTTATTTAGAGCCTTTAAGATTAATGTCACATGATTAACAGGAATTACCTACTTTCTGATTTCCTTATCTACTTTTATGTCTATCCAGCACTATTCTTCTCCTCCTTCTATGATTTATAGTTGCCTGAATTATGTAACAAATCTATGAGATAAACTTTTGCCTGAAATTTGAACATTTTAAGATCTTTACATTAATAATAACTAACTTCTGTTTATTATCCAACAGTGTTCTAAGGTCACAGTTCCCAAGCTTTTTGGTACCAGCAATGGGTTTCCTGGAAAACAATTTTTCTACCTGATAAAGCTAGAACAGCAGGCAGAGCGGAGCGGGTGGAGTTCAGATTGGATAGATTTTCACAAGGATCATACAACTTAGATCCCTTTCCTGCCTGATGCAGCCGGGCTTGTGACCTACAAGAATCCAGTGCTCCTACTGATATGCATGGACGTGAGTTTAGGTGATAATATGAGCAATGTGGAGTAGTTGTAAATACAGGTGAAGCTTATTCCTGGCCTGCCACACATTTTCTGCTAGTTGCCCGGTTCCCACCTGGCCATGGACCTGTACCACTCAGTAGAGTGAGGGCTGAAGACCTCTATTCTGAGGGATCTGTGTCAGAGATAAAGGAATTTCCTAGTGATGACTTAAATGACACACAGACTTTCTGATTCTGCTTTGCTTGCAGATAATTTAACCATTTGAATAACGTATTTCTCTGATTGAAAAAAGATAAACAGGTAAAACAAAGTGCATTGCTTTAATGAAGATTATTCAGGAATTAAGGAAAATGTTTCTTACCAAGACTCAACTGTCATATTGCAACAATTATTTTTGATTCATTTAGTGTCCATAAAGTAGAACAGGAAGATAATTGTTACCATGCTTTTCCTTTGACAAAGATTCACATTTTTAAAAACTTGCATGATTTGATAAAAAGCTTTACTACCTGGAATTACTCCTTAATGGAGAAAGCCATTTTCCTCATCAGGATAATGAACCCTGAGTCATGGATATACTAATCCTACACACGTCCAGTGTCTAGAATCTGGTCTCCTGCCACAATGAATCCTACCCTACTCCTGTCATTTCTTTTGTTTTATCTTCCCTTATTTCAATTTTTTTAACCAAATTCCTACTTATTGTTTTTTTTTCTCTTTTTTTATGACAGATTTAAAGTCTTTACATTACAAGATCTAGGTATAGAATCTGCTTTCTTTACTATCAAAACTTTATTATAGATACAAATTTCATTACAATTCAGAAGTTACTCATGTGCAAAATAAAATTATATAAAAAGATTATATTCATAGAAGTTCAATAAAAAGTATACCTTCCAAGTTATATTTGCTGCAGAACATAATCAAAGGTAAAGAAAAATACTGAGAATAGAATTTCTAAATTTAGTAAGTACATATGGTATAAGAAACAGGGCCTGCTATTCCCAAACAAGTGTTAGAAAATCAGTGTTATTGCAATTAAAATATGAAGGAAAGAAAGAGACAGATAGACTGTGTGTGTGTGGGTGTGTGTGTGTGTGTGTGTGTTTAGATATAATAGGGCATGGGAAAGAGAAATAATTTATTTTTCAATAAGATAGAGAGAAGTTAATGTTAGATTTTAGCATTTCAGGATAATGGATAAAGAAAAATGCCTTGAATAGTATAAATAAAAATATAATTAAAATGCTATGAATAATCTAAACAAGAATGTAATTCCAAATATAGATTTACCTCTTCATTTTTGTGATGCACAATTAATTTCAACAATTTTTCAATTTTTTGATACATTCAAACTCATTTTAATCCATGAATATCATGGGAAGACATTATAAAACAAGGCAGAAGATAAAAGAATTTTAGGACTTGAATTTGTCATGCATAAGCAAGAAACATGTTAATCTGGGTTTAACCACTATTATAGAAAATATTAATATGAATACCAGTTTTATCTAAGAAACTTTACAAAATGGTCACTAATTTGTGTTTTACAATTGTGCAGTTAAAGCTCTGATGTGAATTACATTAACTTATACATTTGCTTATAAGATTTTGTCTTTCCTACACACTAAATAGGTAAGTTGATAGATTCATTGATAATCTGACTTTACATTTTTAAAGCCATCTTACGATAATATAAAGCAATGTTTAAAATATGATTTTAAAATTATACCATTAGAAAGAAGCCTACGCTTTTCTAAATGTGAATCACCTATTACAGTATTGCAAATGACACATTCAAGAGAAATGGGTCATCATAAACATATTATTTCATAAAGTGAGTCTAATTCTCCAGTAGTTCCTGAACCAGCAATTTCATTATTTGCATTTCAAAACATAAATGGAACAACACAGTGAATTTCCTGCTGGTCTCATTGTGCTGTAGAAAAGGCTTTGTGGCTTCACTGATGGTTAGCTTATTTGTACAAACAAACAACACTTGATCCAAGAGAATTCCCCTCTCAAAAATGAAATGATATGTAACATAGTTACACATTATTTTGATGAATATCAATTCCCTGTCATCTCAAAATCTAATAACCCTTTGGAGTCTTTAAAACTCAAAGATTTAAAAGCAAACTGTTGAGGAAAGGTACTCTACCTTCACACTGTCTGTTTTTCATGTTTCTCTGAAACCCAGGCTTACAGCGACAGAAAACAGATGTTTTTATTTGATTACAGTATGCATCATCTCCACATGGATTCATGTTATCTTCACAGGTGTATTCAGTGGGAGCTAGGATTTAAAAATACAATCACAACTAATATAACTCTGATTCCTGAAGTGGAATACTTATTATTATATGGATAATTCCTTATAAATATATGAGATTATGGTCTTCTTTGCCTTAAGCCTTCATTTCTTATGAAGGTATAGAAGCAGATAAAAGCTGTAGTCATTGACATTAAATATAGATTAGAGCGAATTGCCAGCCTCTGATATTTATACCACTTACTAAAAGGAAGTAATCAATCAGTGACTCCAATGACAGGCCATCTTTTTTTTTTTTTTAACATGTTAAAACCAGAACATACTTTTGTTTAATTTCATACATGGAGTTTACAAAGATTTTTTTTGAAGAGCATGAAACAGAATAAACTCAATCAAAACAAACCAGTGGAAAAGATACAGGACTTCAGAACACTATGAAATCAACAATAGTTACCATAATGCCTTTTGATGTCTTCAAAATAGCTGCAGATAGCTTTGAACATAGTAAAACTCAAACACAACAGAATAGAATAGGAACAATAAAAACAAAACAATGAATGCAATAACGGACTTCAAAACAAGTCTATACTAAATCCAAAATTGCTACCACAATATATCTTGCTATCTTTGAAACAGCTGCTCCTGCCATCAGATTTGACAAAATCAAACAAAACCAAAGAATAAAACCCAACCCAACAAAGCAATGGAACCAATATAAGACTTCCAAAACAAGACCATAGGAAATCAACAATGGCTGCAGCGCTCAGGAGTCCCCCCTCGATGCCACACTGTGTACCACTATCCTCTGAGCCTTTGATCAGACCACTGGCCTTAGACCTGCAATGTTAATGGACACCAAAGCCCTCCCAGGTATCCAAACGCATTCCACTTCCATAGCTATCATCACGGCCTATGTTTCTCCAGATAAGCCAGTCACTTATGGTGGGATGGGGTAGGGTGGAGTGGGGTGAGGTGGCTGGTACTTCTGGTTTGCCAGCCTGCAAGCTGGAAGGGGCTAAGGGACAGACCATCTTTTTAATGACATCCTTCATGAGTATGAGTAGTACATTTTTAAGAATCAAATCAAGTTTTAGAAGTTATCTAGAGATGTGGGCACTTATTGTGAATAGGAATTTTTTCAGTCAATGCACTACTATATTAATAAAACTATGTAAGTCATGTGTGAAGATTTTTAACCTGGACATATATATAAAAATGACATCTGAGTATGTAATATGTTTCAGTGGTCACAGACTGCAACACCACTGAGGCAACATTATTTTTAATTTCCAGTAGAACAGTTCAAATTTCATTGCTTTATCTTTCATTTGCGAGAACATTTTAGGACACAAATAAATGAAGAGGATATTATTTTAGAGTAACACTTCAGTACCTGTAAATTACTTGAATGGATCAAATTTTTAGGAAATATGAAAACTTTATTAAAATGGAAAATATTATTAATATCAACTGGCTTATGACTATTTTACAGTTGATTGAAATACACTAGTGGTATGGTATCATTACTGAGATGTATGTGGCTATTTGTAGAGGAGACTACTTTGTTACTCAGCAAGGAACTTAAGACAAAAAGATAAATAAACAAAAAAAGGAGGAAGTACTTTGTGACTTCTGTGAGCACACTAAATTTAGAGAATTATTTGTCTTTAATGTGGAAAATCAACTATCAAGCATTACTTAAAAATGAAATTATTATACACAGCTACTCATAATTTAAGTATCATCATACTCTGATTGAAGAAAATCATGTTTTCTTTAAAAATAACTGAGAAATAAGTTAAATTTTTAAAACACTGAATTATTAATACCTTTGAAATCATTTAACCAAATACCATTGTAAAATTCAAACATATTACCTTGCAATTATAGTTTGTAAAATAAAATAGTAAAAATATAGGTTTGTTTTCTAACATCAAAGTCTAAATTTGAACTTTGAGTTCTCAGCTTCAGTTCTAACAAGGATATTCATTGCAAAATCAATCTTTTCTATTTCATACCTTCTGAAGTGAAGAGCTACTTGGAGTGGTTATGTTGATTTGGTAAAAAAGTGTTACATATACACATTTTAAGAACAAACTTTGCTCATAGTATTAAAAGAAACTGTTGAGCCATGGTTAGCATAAACTAGGCCTGGGTGTTCCAGTACTTTGCTTAAATAGAAAACACTCACTTTTTCTGCAGCCTTGCTCATCCGAACCATCTCCACAGTCATCCAGACGATCACACTGGAGATCCATGGGGATACATTTTTTATTATTGCAAGCAAACTCATCCTTCTTACAAGGCTTTGCTTTATGTGTAACTTTCCCTATAGAGTCATTTAAAAGAATGGTTAGACTACTGCAGATTCACATCTGATCTGCTGATTTTATAATTTGCTTAAAATTGCACTCAATGCCTGTGCACCCATACATTGTGCCTTGATAATTTGCCTACCAAGTTGGCAGCTGCCATGTTTTTGATTTATATGACATGTGCATGCTAATCGTGGTGTGGAATGGCAATCCAGAGAGACAAGAGAGCCATTGGATTTGACCAGAACTGGTTTGGAGCTGGAGCTCTATGGGTTTAAATTCTGGTAAAGGGATAGTCATGACCTATTGGTAAAATTCATACAAATGAACTTTAACTTCAGGGAACTGTGACAAGCATGGACTCAGAACTTTGGAGAAACTAACTGCTCAGTTAGTTTAACCTCTCAGTTACAGGATGGTCATGAAGATGAAAGTGATTTTTCTTATACACTTTCATTCAGATATTGCAATTGATCAAAGATTTTACACTTGGACTTGTGTGAGTGTTCAGCTATGTTGAGGGGCAATGGTGTAAAAGTAAAGGGAATCTTTGGTGCTTGAGTTTAACTAAATGCTCCAGGTTAAAATGATTGTTGTGCAGATCAGGGTTTGGTTCCAGCTCTGGACCACAACCATCCCAGTTAACTGAATTCTGAAATTTGAGTTTAGTTCTCTAAATGTGGACAGAGAAAGGAAATGCAAAAAACTTTTAAAAAAACATTGTATTAAATGTAAGAAAAAGATGGGCCTATAGTCCTTTATCTGAAGATTCTAGAGATAAATGAAAAAAGATTCTGAGTGTATATTTGAACTACAGTTAATGGCAGTCTATTCCTCCAGAAAAAAAGAAAAAAAAGTTTGAATATTCAGGTTTAGTGAGATTTTTGTTTAAATGATATAAAATGCCTTAAGTGAGTACAGGTTACTTTTGTGTCAAAATCACTTTATTGCATACTTTAAGTATTTCCTATTAAAGAAATCATATTCAATCTCAGAAATTGATAAAAGGGATTATGTACAATACAATCTACATCAAACACGCCGCAAGAAAGAACAGTTGTAAACCACTACATCATTTCTCTCAAGATGTTAATATCTGCCACAATAAAGAGCCTAGTGCAAAACTGGATAAAACCACACAAATTTATTATGCAGATGAAGCATTAGGAGATGATTCTCATACCCCGCAGAAAATCAAATGCCTGGGAAAAAATCCTCAGACAGGCCACATGGAATTTTTTCTTTGTTTTTAAGCCTTCAAATCATTTATCTTATCTTATTTACAACTAAATCAATTATTTTTCATTAAACAGATTTACCACAGTGCTCTTCATCTGAGTTATCTCCACAGTCGTCGACGCCATTGCATGTTTTCTCTGATTGAAGGCATATTCTATTATTTCTGCATCTGTGGGGTCTTGTGGGTGGGCAGAGGAATTTGACTGGAAAACAAAGAGGAAACCCAAAGAAACTCCTTTGGATTCACTGACTTATTAAGACCATACTTGGTCTCTCTTAAAATCTATAAGCTTGGATTCCTAAGTATATTTTATTTTTTGTTTTTCTTATTTTATCATGAAGACTTTGTTTTAATAGGTACAGTAGAAGCTTATGACTCAAGTTATTTCTAGTAATTGAAGAATAGTTCACAATTTATAATTTTGAAGTAAAAAAATTAAATTCCATAGTCTTTCTTTCAATTGCCTTATATTACTTACTTTACTGAGTCACCATAATAATTTATAATTGCACATTAATTATAATGCATATAACATAACAAGACACCTAGTTATTCACACAGTATAGACACTGAACATGCATATATCTCAGCTCCCAATTCAGTGTGGACCATGCTTTAAAAAAACAAAAATTTCATAACAATATTGTATTTGGTGTGCTTACTTTGCAACTGTGTGAACTAATGTTTAGACGCATGTGATAAATATTCATTAGAACTTTTATCCTTTTTGTCACTATCTAATCTGAAGACTTCTCATCCTAAAGCAAGAACTATCTATCATCAACCACTCTTCACTCATGGGAGTAGAATTCTCCAGGGCTCTGTTCTAGGTGACTAAATAGTCTCACTCTTAAATGCTTTGTTTACTTAGTTATTCTTATCCCAGCTCACAAGTTTGCATGTTGCTGTATCCTGAGGATTTTCAATTCTTTATCTAGTTCTGGCTTTCAAATTTGATTATAGAACATACTCTAAAGAATTTCAAACTCAAAAAGGTCACCATTTAGTTCTTTATTTTTGTTTTTATGACCCCCTTTCCACAAATGTGAGCTTTGCCTTATTCATATAATTTAATTAGTGGTAAACCATATATTGCTGTCATTGACCTTCAACTCTAAGTAAAGTTATATCTTGTTAACATTGTCCCTAAACTTGGATTCTTCTGCTCATCATCAGTAACAGTTACAATCCCAATAGAGAAGCTGTTGTAACAGAGAGACATAATAAATGTCCTGTTTCATTTCCATAATCAAATAGTCAAAAAGCCATAAGAACAATCAAACAAGAACATTAATCTTACCATTTCTTCCATAATTATCCATTATCACCTGTGTATGATTTAGGACACATTGTAAAGCCTAGTAACTTGTCACACCACCGCTATAGATTCATCTCCTGTCCCTTTTAATATTCTAGCAGCATACTGTATTATAGTTCCTTACATATTCTCTCTACACTGCTCGCCTGATTTCCTTGTATCAGCTGAATTCTGGTCTTTGTCCATGTGTTTTCCTCTCATGGGATCTTTTAAGAATATCTCTTAATATCTTTTTTAAAATATTGTTTTCTTTTTTATTTTATGAAAAAAGAAAACAACTTTTTATAACCAAACAAGAGAATAACAAATTATTACACTGTGTATCAGTATCTTCAAAGTAGTACAAGAAATATACCAAATAAATTCTAGTAAAAACCTGATAATAACACAAACTCTTCAATGAACTAAGAATAGCTATTAGCATAAAAGAAACAAACTGCATATTGAAATATTTTAAGACATTATTTGAACTCTGAAATTCATGTTTATTTATATTCTATTTCACTATTTGTGGGTAGATAGATGATAGATAGATGATAGATAGATAGTTTCTTAATTTCTTAAACTCATGCTTTTTAAGGCATCCTAGTTTCCTATCCAGAAATCTCATGCCACATTTTTCAAATTTTTTAAAGTACATACTGTGAGTTTGAGACACAATCTTTTAATCATACTTCTATGTCACTGCAATTTCCTCATCACCCTTGTGAATATCACTCCTTCTTAATTCAATCGTAATAATTTCATATCTCTCCCCCTATCCTTTCAAATTCCAGCTTCCTAAACGATTTGAACAGTCATATAAACAAACCAACCAGTAACTGGACTCCATTACTTCTTTTATTTCCAGTGAGCAATTTATTTAGTTTTATCTACCTAGGTTTCCACTCTCCTGACAAGGTTGTAGACACTGGTACATTTCAACAGATATCTTTTCTTGATCTATCCAGAAATAGTTTCTTCTTGCAAATAAGAACACCTCATCCTGGACTTTACTGTTCCTCTTAATGACTTCATATACAAAACCTTAATCTATGCTCCAACTCCTGACCACAATCCCCAATCCTTCAAGTTTTTGAAATTTAGCCAAGCTCATTAAAATACTTTCCAAGTTTCATTATAAATTATAAGCCTGTTAATAGGTCTACCTTTTCCCTATTCATGAATGCCTTTTTTTTTTTGGTCTTACTTTTCTCCCTATTAATGTTTATTGGTAACTGGACCTTTTTGGACACTTTAAAGTTATGCTTCTAGAAACTCACTTTCTTCCCCCTCATTTTCTGAATCTTTTCTTTTTCATCTTAGAGATCTAACAAAACTGCAAGCATAAATAAACCAAATCATCTGTTTCTCCAAAGTCTGCATATAGAAAGCAAGAGAACATTGCACATGATTGCACTACAAAGCCAACTGGTATTACCCTCTATAGGTAATTATCAATGCTTCTTGGGAAGACTGGCTGTCTCTATTGTTATGCCATTCTATCACTTTCACAATAATGATTCAAATCTGCCTCCCTTTCAAATCTCTATATATTAAATTTCTATCTTTTACATTTCCTTTTTACTGCGCACAACAAAAACAACATAAAGAATAGGAAATTCCTAAACATCTGATTAAATAATTACAGCTCACTTTCTGAATCTACACATGGTCTTTCAACTCATTCCAATACTTTGAATACCTGGCAAAGGAGAGTAATTTATTATTTAAAATTATTTTTCTCTCTGTTCTACATATAATTTTCTCTTCTTTCTTGAATATGTTATTTATTTTGCATTTATTTTAGCTAAACTTTTTGCAATTATTCACAGTCTCTGGCAGTTCAATTATTTCAGATATTTACTGTCATTCAATAATTCTCTCTAGAGATAGATCCTCTTCTTTTTTTTTTTTTTACATAGTTCCACTCAGAACAATATTAAAAAATTCCATAGTATTTATGGAACTCATTATGATTATTATATTATTAAACTCATTCTGATTATTACATTTATATCTCTAGATGACCTCTTTCTATTCAGATCAAGAACCAAATCTCTAATGTCTGCTTGAAGTCTCTATTTGAATGTCTTTTCCAATGCATCCCAAAAGTCTCTTAATCTTTACACACAAAACTGTTGCTCTTTCTAAATTCTTCTTTTTCAAATGTACATGCAAAAAATACCCTTCAAATTGAACTTCTTATGTCCTCTCTCTCATCCCCATACCAAATCTATTAGTTAATAAAATTTATTTCAACCAGCATATCACCTCTCTATATTTCACTATCACATACTTACAACATTGTAATCTAAACTACTAACATAGGCTATTGTTGGTACAGATAGGACAGTGTTCACTGTTTTTTTTCCTCTTTTTAGTTAATATTTATAAAATAAGACTATATGTCTCCTCTGCTGAATAAAACATTGATTTGGTATAGTTGTCCCTTGGTATTCTAACTGAGATTAGTTCTTGAACCCTCATACATACCGCAATCTGTAAATTCTCAAGTCTCTTTTATAAAATAATATTTACATATAATCTACCCATGATTTAAGGTATTTTAAATTGTGTATAACACAATATAATGTAAAGGTTATCAAAGATTTATCACTCAGTCATTTAAGAAATAATGACAAAAGTCTGTTGAGTACAATTATAATTTTTTTGATAAGTGGTTGGTTGAGTTGGCAGATGTGTAACCCAGAGACATACAGAACTGCCTCTTTTCAAATGCTTTCAGACTAAATAAAAATGGCTATAAAGACTGCAAGTTTCTAGGTATAGTGTGTCCACTGTCTCTGTAGTTTCATGCTAACAGTGATGGCAAAACTTTTAGAGACTGAACACATAAACTGCAAACCAGAACCCACTCACTCAGCTCAGAGTGCCAACGCTGCCCCTATGGGTACTGGCATCTGATGCTCGGCTACTGTGGCAAGTTGGCTTGTCTGGCCACGGGCTTCTATTATCTTCCTGCAGCTTGCACTCCACAGGTTTGCCACCAGTGTGCTAAAGTAGCATCTACTTTGAGTTCTCATCATTGTTAATATAGACTTTCCAGTAAGCCATAGTTTTCTCTTACTAAAGTCTTTATGCACATAATTTCCTTTGTCTATAAAAATGTATCACATCCCCTATCCCTTTAACCTACTTGTCAGAAATGTATTATTAGAATTAAATTCAAATACTGTTTCTTTTTTTTTTTTTAATTGGTATTGGGGATTGAACTCACAACTGCATGCTTGCATGGCAGGCGCTTATGCCACTGAGCTAAATCCCCAGCCCCAAATATTGTGTCTTACACTTCAAGATTGAACAAACTTCTTTGTCCCATACTTATATAAGTTATTGTACATTTTCTCTTTCATCATTACATAACCCAAAATCTAGTCACAGTCTCTAACTTAAATATTTATTGAATGAATGATGCTTTCTGCTCCTTTTGACTTTTAGTCTAGATCTCACAGAGGTGTAGCTTTCTGAATTTATAAATAGGCAGAGTTCAACTTAGCCTTCCTTTCCATATCTATCACTTTTGCTAAACCTTATGATTCCTTGAAATAAAATTTATGGACATTATCATTATTTATCTAACCAGAATAAAATATTCTTGTAAGAAAGAGGCCTGTGATAGTCAATACATCATGCCATATTTTCTTTTATTCTCCTGGTATAATACTTAGTTAAATGTGAATCTTTCCTAAATAAAAGTTAAAACTACATTTATTTTTGAGATTAGATTAAAAGAATGAGAAGAGGGATTAAAAACACAAATTAATTATTTTAATATTCTCAAACTATACATTTTATTGCTTACATATATATCTAACAAGAGCCAGGCCACAGAAAGTTGACTTTGGAGAAACAATTTTTTTTTAAGTTTTCAGGTTTACTGTTAAATAATTTCTACTATAACTAACATTGTGATTATATATATGTATATACACATAATATGTTATACATATAGTTTTCTATGTGCAACTTTAGTATCAAGAGTAGTGGTGACCTTTGGTCTTATGTGACTATGTGGTCCTTATCTTTCACAATTTTCCTATTTACTTATCTGTTAATTTTTTTAAAATTCTAAAACAACAATTTTTTGTGTGTGTGAAGCCAAAATTCCTATTTGTGCCTCACTCAATTCAAAAGGTCAACTACTCTAAATCCTTCCAGACAGAACATAATCTATTTTAGGATCATGTTGACACATGGAAGGTTAGATTTAGGAGCGCTCTCTATGAAGCCATGAACTTTGAGCAATTTGTCCTTATTTCCTGGACAAAAGCTGTGTGTATAGTCACACTTTTAGCTACGTGACCCCAGGGCAACAGAGTTTGTAGTTCACCTCCCCACTTCGTTGATTGAGTCCAGTGCCCTACATCAAGAGATGAGAGTACAATTGAAAGCCACAGAAATACTATACCACACATATCTGGGGCTTCATCTGAGTTGTCTCCGCAGTCATCCTGTCCATCACAGACCCAGAAGTATAGTTTGCACAGGGAATTATTGCAAAGGAACTCATCAGCTCTACATATATTTCCTCCTTCATTGTAAAGCAAAAGAGAGTGCATTAGTTGTAAAGACAGCAGAACACAATCCTTCCAATTACATATTGTTTCCTTATGTTTGTTTCCTGCATAATACATAGCACACAATTTACAAAAATTTTTAACAGGTATTCATGGCTTACAATTCCCAATAATATTATTTAATAATTTGTTTAGGAATATTGAAATATGGTAGATGGTGGAATTTAAATTATATCCAATGCTATATATGTTGATATTACTGAAAAATTATATTTTTAAAAATACAAAACTTTAAGATAAAATTGTATGACTCTAGATAGAAAAAGATATTTAGAATTATCAGTAATTTAGCTGTATCTGAAATACTGATATACTAACTCAATAAAACGTAGCATACAGGGTAAAATGTATTTGTAGTCACATAGAAAACTTCAATTTTTAAAAACAACAGAATTTTGCTTTATCATGCACTAGTCTATCTTTTACTATGAAAATAGTAAGGTTTCTTTTTGTATTTTAAAGTTTACATTTTTACATCTATAAGCAAAAGGCATTTGTAATACAAAAATATTATAAATTTGTCCAGCATATTTATTATACATCAAAAAATTTCATTTGGAGTTTATATGAAGACAGATAGCAGTATATGGCAGAGACTTCAATAAGACTTTAGGAACTGTGGGTTCTTATTGTACTTTAGACAAACACAATAATTTATCTGTAATTCAGTACCTTCCTATGCTAACAAAAGAAATAATAATGTAATTATTAATGAGATATTAATAACAAGTATCTGGGAAGTAACACAAGATAGGAATTTAGAATTAAGATAAATAAGACAATTCTCACTACACTGCTTAACCTCATAGATAACATATGTGAACTACCTGAATTGGTTAGGACTGACACATTAAAGGTATAAACATATTTTAAAAATGACTATATTTATTGGAATATGGGATTGAAGGAAAAATAGGTCAAACCTACAATCTTACAAAAAGCTCTTATTTATCTTATGGATGGAACTTGGAGAAAATAATTGCAGTTCAGATTGTGGACACGACATAATTTTCCTTACTTTGAATTTTAATTTATCACGAAATGTGTAATTCAGTTCCAATGGCAAAAGTTTGGGAGCGAGTGTTGCCTTAATTGAAAATCAAAGTCCATAGACTATAAATTAGAATCATATTTTTCAGGATAAAGATTATAATGACTAAACATGTTACATTTTATAATGGGTTTAAATCAAACAATTTGCAAGCTCTTGACATCCTGTGATTATTTTGGTAAATTCTATTTGTAGCAGTAAGTCATGCTAAAAGAAAAACAATGAGTTCCCTAAGGGATTGCATTTGATAACATTATAATTTTCCTCATAAGAGTTTTGAACATTCAAATCAGAGAAATATAAATTAAATCATAACTGTAAAGGCATGCAAAGGGTTTGTGGTAACCTACTAATGATTTTATGCTATACTATAAAGAATTAGCATTTCAAAAAATGCATCATAAGGCTATTGTGACATCCTGTGTCTAACTTTAAATGCTTAATTTTGAAATGGCATGAAGCGCACAGCAAAAAGTTATAATTCAAAGAGATTGACTGGATTACATTCCAGTTTCCTAGTCATAAACATAAAGATTAATTAACAATGACATGTCTAAATTATAACTGAGTCTTTGGCAGGTTCAGAGAAAACTGTTCAAGTACTTTATGGAAAATAAGCATCTAGAGTTCTCTTAATTTGTCTTGAGGGAAACTTGAACATATAATATTTTATAATTAGAAAACACAATTTACATTAGGGCTGATGACTACTAAATATAATACCTTCAAATCTGTTCCTCCACAATGTCCATATACAATAGGATAAAGTATGAAACCTCAGGACAAAACTAGCACTGAGGTTCACTGCAGTTGGGTTTCCCCTTCAAAAATCTGAACGCTACTTTAATTCCACGGTCCTTGGGGTTTTAATGCTACACAGCAAATAAGTAAAACTGATTTGCTGGGAAAACATGTCATGCCTATCCTGCAGCTCTTTCAAGTTTCAGGCCCAAGTATTAGCTCATGTGAGTAGAAGTGATTTTTACAGAAGTGATGTTTTTCTGGCATTCTGTTTCCCCCAAAGCCTTGAAAGACTCTTATCCAATAGATAAACCATTCCATAAGAGTAAATTAAATCTTGAAAATACAAACTTTGTCAGATTTAAGGTACAACTAAACAGGACCAAATACTTTAACCAAGATATTTCATTGAACATAACTACCTAGCAGCAAAGAAATCCAAGGAAAGTTAGTAGTGTAGTGGAAAAAGGAAGGCTTTGATATATTTTGAATGATAGAACTAAAGGGTATGAGCTTTCTATTTTTAGTAAGATTAAACATTTAGCAAACACCTTTCAGATTTTAAAGACAGTTCACATTTTACAGTTTTGTCAAGATATAACATTAAAAAGTAATGAAATATAAAGCTGAGAAGGTGTAAATGGAATCGTTCAACTGTGACAGTACCAGTCAGGATGATTCAGGTCTATGTAACTAACAGTATTTCAGTATGGATCAGCATGATCACTTACACGTAAATGAGATGAATCTGGCAACAGTTATTATGTATTGGAGACTAGGTAGGTTATATTACAGAAGCCCAGGAAACACAGAATGTGAAATAAGCTAGACCCATTGTGTGGACTGAAGTTGCAGGTGGAGCTTATTAGCTGAAGTTCATCCTAATGTCCTTTGAAAGGAAAGTGTAAATGTTTCATTGCTGCTAGACTGACTGTCTGGCATATTTGTTGTCTCTGGAATGACAAACTTCTAAAATTGCGTAGAAGTTAGAAACAGTCTTTAATGCACTTCAGATTTTTGAAGGAAAGTTTCTTCTAAAAATATTTGATCAGATTTGAAATATTATCTAATAATATTGATTATATTTGATCTAATATTTAGAAAGGAGAAGATATTTCTTTGGGTGACTACATATTTGTAGAAGGAAATATTTAGAAATATTAAGCTATAAAATCTTTGCATGCATTTTAAACGCCTTGCATCATGTGGCAGTTTCTACTTGCATTGCTGTTGATCCTTTTCAGATATTCTGACATGGAAAATGTCTTAAGAGATTTTGATAACCAAATCACAGGGAATTTTATACTTCAATAATACATTTAACAATATAAATAAAATTTGTGTAATTTTTTATCACTTTAGGTTTCAGGACAAATTATTTTTGCTTTCATTAATGTCTATTAAACCAAATTAGTGACTATTGCTGCTTTTTAATGAAGTAATTTACTACTAACAAGATGTTATCTGTCATAAAATAAAATTGACATAGCTAGAAAACAATATATGATAAAGTTGAATGTTGTCTTTTACACAGACAAAGGATATAGCTCATTTTCTCAGCAATATGGAAAGATGGAAATTTGGGGTACAAATTATCACTTACCTATCACACAGCATATGGATTTGTACAATCTAATATACCATATGTTCTCACTGTTCTTCCAGAGTAAAACAAGCAATATAGAAGAAAAATATATGCAGAATACAAAAAAATATATTTACAATAATGTGTTCTCTATATTCTTCACATATTGTTATCACTGACCCAAAATCAAGCCTAAAAACACACTCCTGCTCTATACTTATAAACCACTGAATTTGACTTTGGTGTGTTTTGCAAACAATTAAAAGTATCAACATATGACTGCCATTATGTGAACTGATCTAGGTTTTGCTCATTTGGAACATGTGGAAATGCAGCTAGAAAGTATAAAAGGAATCATTTAATGATTTCATCCTCAACCTCTAGCACACAGGATACACTCTACACATCTTATTTTTATTATGGACACACACAAAATAATACCTTACCTCTGTCACAGATCTCCTCATCACTTCCATCCACACAGTCATGAATTCCATCACACAGCCATCGCACTGGAATACAGTGGGCTTTATTTTTGCATCGAAACTGATTTTCCTTACATTCAGTCACACAACCCATCTGTTTAAACAAAAATGGGCACAGCAGTTTTCACGAATGATAATGATATAATCACAGGAAAATAAAAATACAGCTTGTAGTACTGGAGAGTCACAATAGGGTAAGAGTTCTTTCATTTTGACTTAATGAAAATAACATCTATGAATAACAATGGCTTTTGTAAAGTCACAACATGCAAATTCAGGTATCTGTTGAAATGACTATTCAGAGTCTATGTCTACCATTTTAAACAGTGCTCAGAGCCAAGTTTCTATTTCTGCTTTATTAGATTTGCTTTCCCAATTCTCATTCATGTAATTCAAAGATTTTAATCAAATGATAGACTTTACCTCATCTGAACCATCAGCACAATCATATTCTCCGTTACATTTCAAAGATGCTGAAATACATCCTCCGCTGGTACATATGTATTCACTTGATGAGCAACTGGGAGAAGCTGAATACAATTAAGTTGATATTTAGATACAGTAAAATAAATGACAGATATGGAAGATAAAAAGTATGTAAGTATATAGGTGCATGAAAATATAAATTCATGGAGAGGAATAAATAAAGTTTACATTGTTTAAACTGTATGAAAGAGCTGGGATTAAAGATCCCACTTAGAGTGTGATTTTCTATCATCTTTGCACTACATTGGATACATCAATGACATAATAGCCTGTTCAGGAAGAATTTAACTCAGACTGAAAGAAGTGAGAGATCACCATGTCTTATATCACTTTCATTTTAAAAGGTTAAATGAGTTTCTCATAATTTAATAGTATTTTAAAAAGATGAAGCTAAGATTTTCAAAACAATGAAAATATTAAGTAATCTTTGGGAATATGAATTTATATATGCGGTTTATAAAGTAAAAAGTGAAAATCTTGGCATAGTATCTATATGGCTTGGGAAATAAATGTAATATTTAAGAAGCTTTAAGAAGTTTATTGTTTTGAAGTACTAAACATGAATATATGTATAGTCAGAAACCCTATATAATATGCAGCATTCCTTTATGATACATAAGTTAAAAATAGCAAGTAGATATAAATTATTAATACTACACAGTTTACTTAATACAAATATTATGACAACCACTTTGCTGGTTTGCAGTATTTAGTCTTGCATTAAAACTTTAAGGTTTCTGGGCAGGTATTACACGACTATATGGCCCAACGTCCTTGCTAGTGACAGTGGTATGATTGTTTAGTTCAGGAATGGTAAAATATTTCCCCCTGAGTTTTATTTCCTTTTAATTAGCAGTGTTTGTCTAGGGAATAAGAAAGCAAAGAGCAAATCTGGATTCAATATGAGAAAGATGTGATCTTTCAGCAACATAGCGCAGTGATTTAGTACATAGCATGGAGCTACATCTGCTATATATCTGCTCCTCTGATCTGTTCTCTTAATATGTATTTTCAATGATATATATTGTTAATGTCATGATTCTCTCACCATTTCAAAAGAATGTAATTGAAATATCTAGTCAAAAATCAAATACTTCAGTTGGCAAAATTATAGAACCATATTTAACAAAGATAAATGCACAAAATAAAGTTTTCTGTGCTCTGGTTTCGTTTCCTAATTTTATTTTGAATTTGTCTCAAGGTGTAAATACAAATGATACACTATTACTACCATATCAAACATACCATATTTTTTCATAATTTCGAACATAACTGAAAACACAACTTTCATCATACTTACAGTTTTAACATATTTCGTATTGATATTTGGAAAAAAAATTTCCAAATGGTGTGATAAGATAGAAAACATTCAAAATTTGGGTAATGAAAGTTGGATATCATATATATGTGAGCTCACCTGCTGAAACACTTTCAAAACATAAAAAGGGCACACCAATTAATTTACCTATATATATTATAGAGCATTTCTTAAAACCATGAAAAATCAATATTTGGGTGAAGAGAGCTTGGATTCTATCTGTAAATAATGATCTCACCTTCCAAAATGTTTTTAAATCATATAAAGGACATCAATTAATTTATCTGTACTTCAGATTATTTCTTTAATATAATAAATAAATGGATGTTTTTGACACTATATTTTATATAATTTTCTAAACTTAAATTCTATTAAGTTAGAATATCAAGTGAATTAAATTCTCCCTTAAGCATTTTACCTGGCTCACAGTTTTTCTCATCTTCACCATATTTACAGTCTTCATAGCCATCACATTTCCATTTTGCTGATATACACTGACCATTGGAACACTGAAACTGATCTTTGGAACAACTTATTTCACAATTTCTCTGTCAAATGCAATAGAGACATAATTAAAATTATTTTAGAAAAAAATTTACATTCCCAAAAAACAACTAGAAAACTGATGCATAGAAAATGACAAGTAGAAGCTACATCTACAAAAGTGGTTCAGCTGGTCCTATTTTCAGCCTGTGACTATGTAATTATACCGATTTCCTACTTTCATTTGTCTCTGGAGGTCATCATAAAACAGAAGTGGAAGAAGAATAAATAACACGAATTCATTATGCTAATTAAATTGCTATGAGTGTGCCATTCTTCAGAAAGCTATGAGGTGGTGCAATTTCCATAATTGTAGTTGATAATGAAGATTGTAGAGAAATAAAATATTTAAAATTCATTGCTAAGCAAGTTTATCCTGTGCACTGCAGCTTAGAATGGAATGTGAAACAAACACCCTAAGACAAATCAGTTTTACACTGACAAGACTTCAACTAGAGTTCCATTATCTTCACACTTGATCTGCATAGATCCTTCTACTGTTTAGTTGGTGTTTGTAATTTGCCACTTCTATTTGCTCCTAAAGAACTGTGAAACAAACTGTCACAGCTGTCATTTCTGCTAACCTGCATACAGAGTTTATCTGCAAGCCAAACAAGTTAACAGAGTGAATTTTGGGCATCTTTCAA
Organism: Hydrochoerus hydrochaeris; assembly: GCA_004027455.1. Taxonomy (NCBI): domain Eukaryota; kingdom Metazoa; phylum Chordata; class Mammalia; order Rodentia; family Hydrochaeridae; genus Hydrochoerus; species Hydrochoerus hydrochaeris. The sequence continues at coordinate 312,604 of PVLA01001620.1, read as the reverse complement.
TTTTTTTATGAAAGATAAATAAAAGAGATCCACTAAAAATTCAAAATATCCATCGTTAAAATGGGATGTTCCAGTGAAATATCTTGCGAGGATGATAATTTCTCTTCTAAAGCAAGGTCTGTTTTTCCCAAACTGGACCTGATGGCTCCTCCCACAAAAGTTGCAGCACTCTCATGGATTGTGAAACTCTCGGGAAATGATGCATGCTAAATTATTTTTTGCTATATCTTCCCAGTTTGATTCCTGTGTGCAAAATGAAAGTTTACTTCCTAAATCTTTGTAATTTTCTTTTTACCAATGGCAGGATGATCAGAGAGCTGGCTATGTAATTGATTTTCTTCTCTTTTCCCAAGTATTGGAAGTTTACTACCTTCTAGGATCTTTCTTATATGATAACAAGTTTTACTTCTTTTATTTGAAAATCTGTTAGACAAATACGAGAGATCAACATCTAAATCACAATTGCAATAAAGCATGTTTATCTTATCGCCAAGATAAATAAACGTGGAACTTCAGTAAAAATCTTTACAGAAGAACTTTTACCAGAAATGGGACTGCCTAAGAAGTAGTTTTTCATGCATAAAAATAATTTAAAATGCATCGTACATATTTAAAGGCTAAGTGAGGTAATGGTGAATGTTGTAAATAACACTAGAGGCATAAGCCATGCATGGATCATAAGAAAGGCATTTCATATGCTTTCTTTCCATTCGTGCTTCCCAAGCTCAAGTAGTTTCTGTGATGGCAACCAAACTAACTAAAAACTGCTAAATTAACTTAGTACCACATATAGAAAACAGGAGTATAAGTAATTCTTTATACTATTGATTTAAACCTACTTTAAGTGATATATGAAAACTACCATTTAATGTTTGTATAGATATATTCATATACTACATAAAGTTCAAGATAAATACATATCTCAACTATGTTGCTTTTATTTATTGTGAAAAGTTTCAAATAAGTTCTTTTAGCTTTTTCAACTGAACAGCTAATTGTTGTTATAGCTACCCTACTATAATATATTACTCCAAAACTATAGTATGTGGCTATAACAAGGGTCCACTTTTCCCTACATCTCCCTCTTCCAGACTCTCTCCTACCTCTACACGTCACTGTACTCTCAACTTCCATAAGGTCAACGTGCTTAGATTTCACATGTGAATTAGATCACACAGTATTTGTGTTTCTGTGACTGGCTTATGTCATTTGATATAATGATCAACATTTACATACACATTTATGAAAATGACAGGTTTCTATACTTTTATAAACTAAATAGTAATATACTGTGAATATGGGACACAGTTTCTTTAGCCATTAGTTCATGGACATTTCAGTTGTTTCCATTTCTTGACAATTGAAAATAATATTTCAAAGATCATGAAAGCAGATATGCCCCTTAGAATATTTAATTCCTTTCATTATACAACTAGTAATGTGATTGCTGAGTTACATGGTAGCCCTATTTTTAATTTTATGAAAAATCTGAATACAGTTTTCCATAATTGTTGTACTAATACATATTCCTATAAACATTGTACAAGGAATAATTTTTTTCTGCATCCTTTACATCACTTGCTATATTTAGACTTTTATGACAGCCATTTATAAGTGAGGTAATAGGATATCTCACTGATTTTGATTTATATACCTCTGATGATTGACAATACTCAGCATTTTTCCTATGCCTGGTGAGCATCTGATCTCTTCTTTTGAGAAATTTTTATTTTGATCTACTGTATATTTATTCTTAAATTAGTTTAATTTTAATTTTTGTTTTTGAGTCTTTGGAGTTCCTTATATACTTTTGGTATTATCTCCCTATCAGACAGATAATTTCAAATACTTTCTCTTGTCCTGTTGGTTTTCTTTTCACTCTATCGATTGTTTCTTTTGCTATGCAGAAATCTTACGGTTTGGTAATCACATCTGCCAATTTCTGCATTGCTTCTTATCATACTGAGGTCTTGAAAAAAACAGACTATATTACTTCTATCTTCTAGGGACAGTGATATAGCTCAGCAGCACAGCAAATGCCCATTCCTAAGTACAAGTACAAGTTTGTAATGTATTAAGAAATCAAGTAATGTAATCCTTAAGGTTTTGTTCTATCTGCTCAAAATGGCTTTTAGATTTTGGGGACATTTATGATTCCACATAAATTTTTATAAGTGAAACTATTAGCATTGTTTTTGTAGAGATTGCAGTGAATCTGTGGAGTACTAAGGAGGTAATATGGACATACAAATAACATTGATAGTCCCTACTCATCAACATCCAATTTTTTGTATCTTTTTCAGTTTCTTTTTTTAATTGATGCATTTTAAATATGTATTGGTGAAATTTTTATTGATGAATTTATATAAACATATATATGAATGATAACATTCAATCAAAGGAAATTTGTATCTGTACATGGTATATCTTATGTCTTTTTTTTTTCCTCATACTCCTCTCCTGTTATGGTTGATTCATTGTGTCATCCTGAGAAGTTCAGAAGCTTAGCTACATAATTCAGCAGTTCTACATTCTAGGGTGTACAAAACATGCCCTAGGGTGGCTGTTTATGCTCTAGGATGTTGTAATGGTTGACTCATTCTGTCACCTTGGGAAGTTTAGTAGTTTAAATAAGTGAATCAGCAGGGGCCAGAGTAAACATCCTGAGCCTCTGAAAGAGGATGGCACGCACTATAAATAGCATATAATGGAGGAAAAGAGGCTGGCTCTTCTTCCCTTTTGCTCTTGCTGCTTTTGTTATCTTCTCCCAAAAAAGTAAATAAGACAAAATCCTCTCTTCCTCCTCACTTACAAAATCTTTGTTTCCATTTTTTCCTTTTATTCTCTTTTTTTTCTTTTCCTTCTTTTTCTTCATCCTCCCTCATTCTCCTCATTTAAAAATGATTCCCATTTTCAAATATCTATAATGCACTTTGGTCCTTATTTACATTTTTGGTTTCTCACACAAGAGAAACAATGTGGTATTTAAATGTATATGCCCAATTTATGTCACTGTGGTATGATGGTTTTAATTTTGTCTGAGTGATACCAAGATAAGAATAGCTAGGTTGAGCTGAATCTCTAGTATTAGTTTATTGAGAAATTTCCACATTGATTTCTATAGTGATTATACCAGTATACACTGCCACCAACAGTGGAGCAGGGTTCCTTTTTGCCTACATGATGCAAACATTTGTTATTGGTTGAAAGCTTGACAATAGGCATTTTTTACTGGATTTACATGGAATCTCAGCTTTGTTTCAATTTGTATTTCTCAAATGACCAGTGAAGTTGAACATTTTTCATGTATTTTTACTTCTTCAACTGACAAGTGTCCAATCATTTCAGATGCCCATTTTTGGTCATGTATTTTCTCAGTTGTTTCATGAAAGTATCCAGTTTCTCCATCAGCTTTGAAGAATAGCTTTTTGAAGTGCATCAGTATGGATTGGAGGCTGCTTGGGGGCTTGATATGCTTTACTTCAAGTTTTCCTTGAGTGTTTGTGTTGAGAACTCTGTTCTGGTTTTGATGGACTTTTCTTTATAGATGAATTTTTTTCTCTAAGAGCTTTTAATGTATTGCTCCTGTGGTGAGTTTTTGAAATATTGAATCTTATATTCCTTGCTTTATTTTTTTTTATCATGGCTAAGTGAAGTATGATATACCTCACTATCTGTGTATCAGACTCTTTTTTTTCTGTTCGAGAATTCTTCTGCCACTGCTTGTGTGAACAGGCTATTTATGTCCTTTGTACTATCTCCTACTTTTTCAATGACTCTGATCAATCTTATGTTACTCTTTTTTGCATCATCTAGCAGCTGTTGGATTGATTTTTTTCCATAGTCCTTTGCTATTTTGAGAAATCTTTCTTTTCATGATCACTACCTACAGTTCTGTGTTCTATATCTAATAGTCTATCCGTAAAGTGCCTCATTCTGCTGCACATACTTTCAATGGAATATAAGTTCTCCTGGATATATGTTTGAATCTGTTTCATATGTTTCATTTATGTCCTATGTTGGATATTTATGTTTTCCACCATTTTTCTAAGTTATCCTAGTTTTGAATCTGTATTTGATCTAGAGTCACTAAGCATATCTTATTATGGTCATCATTTCTGTAGTTATATGGGAAATTATTTCTAGACCCTCAACATATGCCTCTTTACTTTCACTGTTACTACTTCAGAGGGTTGAGGTGGGTGGCTTTTGAATTGCTTCACTTTATTGTCCCATGAGTTTGCCTTTGTTGAACTAGAAGTTTGGGGCTGTAAGTGTCTTCTCATTTTCTGTTCATTTTGTTTTTAAGTATTTCCTGGGTTGATGTTTATAAATTGCTTATGGGGAGTAGCTTTATTGTTAGTATTTAGAACACTTAGGAAATAACTACTTCTTAGAGATGTCTTTCAAGCATAGATGACTTTTGGGTTTTGAGTCTTCTGCAAAATCCTACTTCTTCAATTTATTAGGGATAAGAAGCTGCTGCCTACTTGGCCCCTGATTCTTTGGCAGTGGTCTATAATATTGTTTATGACCCTTAGACAATCTCAGTCCTGGCATACCAGGAAGAACTGATTAGAACAATTAGGTCATCTCAGCTAAATAGTACAATCAACAATAACAATAGTATTGAGCACAACCAAGAAAGTGAAAACTCTTGTAGAACTTATTAATTTACTAGCTTTAACTGTATGAACTAGATTCACGATTATATAGCAAAATCTGAAACACACCAGGATATTATACACAGTAAATAAATCCTCAGAATGCTGATTTTACACTCAAGGGAGAAAATTGTAAAGGGGATGGCAGGGGCAGGGTTAGGGATATAAAAGAAGAGAAAGAGATTAGGAGCAAATCTGTAGGACAAAGGAATATAAAAAAATGTCCAATTCAAGGTGTACCTCTGCTATTACTGGTAGACAAACTGGGCAGAGTCCAGATCCATGTTGATTGGTCCCAGCAAGTCAGCTGTAGTTTTATAGCAGGGCAGTGAATAATTCCAGCAAGCCTGCACTTATAATTCTAATGAAGCTTAGGTTGGTTTCTTTCTATGAGGCTGAAACCAGCTTTGTTCAGCCTGAGACACTTTGTGTGCCTGCTGCCAGTTTGAACTTGATGCCCTAGTGGCTGGAATTTGACCTTTTGTTCTCCTGTTGACTTGAACTTGGCAACCTCACCCTAACACTCTGTTTTCACCTACTCTGTTTTATGATTTTCATTGCAGAACTATTTTATTCTTTATTTTTGTTAAGTTTGTTCCTAGAGTTTTATTTATTTATTTACTATTTTAAATGAGATTTTTAAACTTCCATTTCAGTTAACTTACAATTAGAATACAGCAATGCTGAATTTGGTTATATCTTCTAATCAGATTTTGTTGGAGTTATTGGAGTTTTCTACATAAAAATTCATAAAAATTCATGTCACAACAATGATAATTTGACTTCTCTTTTTAATTCAAATGCCTTTTTTTCCTTCCATCAGAATAGTTAGCCTATAAAATCTAGCACTGTGTTGAATAAAGTTGATGAACATGGGCATGTTTGTATTGTTCTAGATTTTAGGAAAATGTTTTCGTATTTTCCTCCATAAAGTATTATATGAGCTACAGGTTCAGTATAACTGGTCTATAATGCATTGAGTTTTGTTGTTTCTGAATGTTCTTTGTTCAGTGTTTTTACCATAAAGAGATATTACATTTTTGAAATGAATTTTTGGCATTTATTTTCATATTATTTTTGTTTTTCATTATGCTGATGTAGTGTATATTTACTGATGCACAAATATTGAATATCCTTGTATCACTGGAATGAATCTCACTTAGCTTTGATGAATAATTTTTATGATTTACTTTTAGATGCAGTTTGCAAATATTCTGTTGAGGATTTTTGTGCCTAGTTACAATGAGGGTATTGACTTGTAGTTTCTTTTTTTGTTGTTGTTCTTCCCTGTTTAGTATGTGTATTTCTATTATATTTTCATAGTCACATATGGCTACAAATAGAATATCTAATATCTCATTGTGATTATATAAATCCTCAGTAAAAATATGCAGAATTAGTGAATGGCTATGTCAGGCTTATGTTAGTACAATAGCTCAGTCAATTTTGTGATAATTTTGACAAATACACAGACACTGTTACTTTTAGATCCATGTCCTATCATCAGAAAATTTCAATCTTTAATAGATTCCCATGTAACATGGTACATTTGAGGTGAATAGTTATAATTGAGAGTCACTTTTAAAATATCATCTGTATAGACAACAGCGATATACATTTGATGTACAAGTGCAGGGATCTAAGTTTTTAATTTTTTTGTTTTGGCTGCATATCAATAAGATAATCAAAACATCAGCTCACTTATAAAAAATCATCTTTGCAATTCTCCTAACTTTTTTCTTTATATGACCCTTTCTTTTATGGAATTCTACCTTCTAGCCATTTGTCAAGTCCTTATTTTTTTTTTTGTCTGCTTCAGTGTTCCTTTCCTATGGTCATTTAATTATTCCAGAATTCAGGAAAATGAAATCACTCCCTACAGTGTTATTCATTTTATTTCATATGTGTGCTTTAACAAATGTTTGTAAATTCAGAGAAAGACCGCATTTCAGAGAGTCCATTTAGTTTCCTGTGAGGATTGTCATGAAATTGCCTGGGTAAGTAGAAATGCATTCATTCATCAAGAAATATGTTCACTAACTTATGAGAGGAGAGAAATGTAGTAAATACCTACACTGAAATAAGTAAGATTTTTAAAAAGATTCAAATTAAATTTTTAAATTTATGTATGTGCATTGCACATCTACTAATAACATGCAAAACAAAATCATAAGCAAGTAAGTAATATATTTTTATGTGTTGATGTTTCAAATTACATAGACTGGTGGAACACATTTAAAGCCAAAATAAAAACAAAGCATTTCTATGGTATGGATGAGTTTACATGAAATATATTTTCTTGACATAAGAATGTTTATTTTAATTTTTTAATGATTAAATGTTAAATAATTACGTGACTTGGCAAAGTAAAAGGTTATAGCTCATTCATGGGTTAAAAAGTTTGTTTTGACTTTTCTTTGTGAATAGTCCATGAGAATAAGTAGTATTTTTTCTTTGGAGAACATTCTTGATGTTTTGCTGGCATTCTTTTTAAAAATTACACACATTTGTTTCTGATTCTAAATGTGATTAGAGTGATTTTCCCCAAACTGTGAGAGTTCAGATTTGTCAGATCCTGAGAAGAATGCCTTAGGACTCAAATGAACTAAGTTGTGGGGCTATGTAAACAGCAGAGACAAGCAGTTTCTCCCAGAGAGACAAGAAATCAGTGTTTGCTTAGGGGAGTCAGACCTGAAACACAGACCTAGGGACCTGTATAGAGGATGCTTCATACATTATATTCTGTGTTTAAAGGCTTCCAGGAGGAGTGAGTAAATGTTTGCCAGTCAGAGAAGAATTCTAAGGAGTAAGCCATGGTGTCCACTAAACATTGAAAACCTTTATTTCCTTAGGAATAAGTTGCATAAGTCTTTTTTTCCTGATATTTAAGTGAACAGAAAAAAAATCCTTAACACTGATCACTAATGAAATTCTCCCTGATATTGAAAAGAGAATGTATGGGTCATTTTAGATTTAACTGAAAAAAAAAATATAAGCATCATTGTTTATTATTTTAAAAAGACTTTTAATAATTATCTAAAACATAAACACATAAATATTAGCACAATTCAAGTTCACTGAATTATCTAAGGAAACTGTAAACTTTTTCACCTGAATCTATGTGTACATAGCTGTGATTCATCACCTCAGGAAAGCTACGGTTTCATGAAAATTGATGATCAGCACTAAAGTCTATAAGAGTATATTGAAAAAAGGGACTGGGGAGAAGAAACTGTTTAAAATGCATAAAAATATTAGTCCTGACTATAAATACTGATGAAAATTTATGAACAAATTCACAGATGGCAAGGGCATTAGCTACAGGGAATAGGATTTCCAAAAATCCTATTCCCAACCCAGCCATTCACCACTTGAGGTAAAACAGACTATAAAATTAACTGTCAGTAATAGCACAAGAGGTATTCACTATGCTAGATGCTGGAGTATGTGCAGCATAGCTCGCGGATTAGTACTTATCTCAAGGGGTCGGCATCAAAGTGTATTTCAGAGCACTCCTTGGTCATACTTCCTGGGCTGAGTAATGATGATTTTAAAAGGAGTTTATGGAACTGTTTTTGGTTTGTTTGTTTGCTTGTTTGGTTTTTTGTTTGTCTGAGTTTGCAGAGATTCTTACCTCATCAGAGCCATCTGCACAGTCAAAATCTCCATCACACCAAAACCTTGAAGAAACACAGTCACCACTGGCACAGAGAAAATCTTTCAATGTACAGGTCTGTGGCTCTGGGAACAGAAAAATAGCACAAGGTTATTCTATTATATATGACTGCATTCTAAAATTTATATGGTGTGCAACATAAGAAAGCATTAAATAAAAAAAGAAGTTGGCCAAGCAGAATCAATAAATTGTTTAGGAAGGAAAAGTCTCATGAAACATCTCTGGTACATAGTACAATGATTTTTTTTTTCCAAATTTACCGTATAGTCATGAATATAAAGTAACAGTAAAGAAAAAACCTGAAAAACAAGGCAACAGATAGCCTTCTATTTAACAAAAACACTGTGGCAAAGTAAAATGAAAGGCAAAAAACCTTCACATATAGCTACACTGTGACAATCTTTAAAGTTAGAATTTTAATTTATTTAATGCATATAAGTAAGCCTTTTGTGAATCTCTGCACATATGTGTCTATTTATTAAGTGGAAAGGGAGTTAGCCTTTGGTTCTTGACTTTCTGTTATATAAGCTAGCAAATTTTAAGTTATTCAGTTTTGTCACCAAAAATTCCAGAGTTTATGGACAAGAGTGGTACATGGGTATAGATGTGAGTAAGTGTATAATGGTAAAACTGTTCAAAAGAGGTTGTTTTCTTTGAAGACTGTCTATTCATTTATAACATGGTTGGTTTTTGTCCTAAGTAATTTAACTAATTTGCTACTTTTTAATTTCATTGTGCTTTTGTGTATTTCAGAGGCAATATAAGCCAAATAGTATGACTATTTGCCCTAACACCTTTGTGAAATATGCTTCATCTGGACAGTGAGGTAAAGCTTAGAAGTTTGTTTCTGAAAGTAATTAGTGTGACCTCTGAACATCAACTCTTGTTCAGAGTCCTATCTGGTATGATGAAAGATTATCCCTTCTCATTTTCGGTACTCATTAACTGCATTTACAGTTGTGTCACATACAAGAATACTTTTACTGAGGTGAAGGAGAAATAGTTAACTGGCATTACAATTAAAAAACACATAAATCAAGCCTAATTTTCTGCATATATATTGTGAATGATTCAGCCTGCTCAACATTATCTGCTCTGCTTCTAGGGGTAGCTTCTTAGCTGATTGGTAACAAAAGAACATCTATATCTTTATATAACAAAATTTCAGAATATATAGGGAGCATTGGAAGTTGTAGTATTTGTATAAGAGAACATTTGGTTCTACTTGAGATTCTATTTTGTTTTAAAATGTAACTTTTATTTTGAATACAACAAGATACTATGCAACAAAATAGGAAACATTAACTAAACAGGTGACCTCATTTCTCATTTGTTTAAGTAATGTGACAATGGCAGTTGCTCTTGATGTCTGTACACTGTGTTTATATATGGTTTCTCTTTAAAATAATCATATTTATACTACTAATAATAATAACTAATAACCACTCACCTTTCATTGCTAGGCACTAGGTACAGTTCTGTTAATTACTGAAGTAACTCACCAGTGGATCCTCTTAACTCCATAAAGCATGTGCTATTGTCATAGTTATTCTAGATTCAAGTAGGATAAGAAATTTACTTTCTAGATTCAAATAGACTAAGAAATTTACTCCAAGCCATGCAGCATATGGAAGTAGTAATGCTAAATTCAGAGCAAAGCATCTTGACATCAGGGTCTGTAAGTTTTACATCTCAGAACACCATGTCTCACTATTGAGGAAATAATCAATGCTCATACAGTACACAGATTAACAGTAAAGCCCTCGGAAGTCAATTTACTTTTCATATACATGTTTAATAAAGTCTATTTTATTTCAGAATAATGAAGAAGCCAAACATTTTTGCATATGCCTATAATCCCAACATTCAGTAGGCTAAGGCAGAAGGATTGAGGCCAGGCTACACTATAGAGCGAGTTTTCAAAGCCAGCATTATCTATATGGCAAGACCTTGACTCAAATAAATAAATAGATAATATTTACAAAATGCAGAAATGTTTTTGTTATTGTCAGTATATACTGAATTGATTTAACTACCCTTGTGTTTGCACATGCATGCATTATCATACTTAAGGATAATAAATTGTAATAAAATATGTGAATTTATTTAACAATGGAAAATAACTAACTAGATCTATGTTAAATGAGTAGAGAGAGAGTACTGTAAAGTGTACCATACTTAAAAAGTTAAAAACAGACAAAACATTTAATTTTGTCAGTCAGAGGACTATCAGAAGATTAATTCTTCCTCTACTGTTCTGAATTGCTTTTATCTTATTTAAAAGTAAATGTGTCAATTATGTGACAATTAGCCATGGCTTCATAGACTTTGATATATTTTGCTAGATAAAAGGTAGGAGCTTGAGGTCAAAGTAAAAAGTTATATAGGAAATACCTGAAGGCATCTGCAGGATAGTTCCACAGATAATTTCTTTTTATAGAGATTCTGTTATAATATTACTAAATATTCTGTTTCAAAAAAGGGGTGATGAGACTGTGTCATTTGTTTGAAAAAGTACTCTCAGTTCAAATACAATTCTTTACATTTCTATTATGCTTTAAAAATATCAGCAAAGCTAGTACTATAAAATGAGTATGAATTAATACATTTATACAGATAGAAACCAGCAAAGGATGAAGTGAGTAGTCTAACACTAACTCTCATGTATATACTGTGGAATCTTTTGTCACTAAATAGCTTTAGAAGAAACTTTCTCCTCAGTAAATGTGTTTTGACAGGAAAGAAGAGCCCAACATTGTTTTCTATCTTATCTTTTATAAAATAAAGTGAATGACTAACTTCCAGATTTGGGATGATAGTTAGCATATTATAAAAAGTACCACAACAAAAGATGATTGTATATGAATAACAACCAATCTGGAAAACAATGTTGAATGTAAATTTCCCTCCATTACTTCTGTATCACTCCAATTTTAGTATATGTGATGCTGAAGAAAGCACTCCCTCCAATATTTCTAAAATGTTGTCCCTACACTAATTTTCTCTGACATTATGAGTGGATGGAAAGCCCTGCACATAAACAACTAATAAGGTTTCCCATGTATTTTATCTAGGTAGGAATATTGCCAATCAAGAAACTTCTGAGGATATCCTTCATGTGTTTGAGAAGGTTGAAATGAATTGCATAATAAGAATGCAAAATGAGGGCATAGTATTGGTTAGTCATTTCCTTCAATACTGATAGAGAACAAAGCATACCCTGTGAACATTAAAAAGAAACCTGGAAAATTTTTACACATAATTGAAAAAACTGAAGGAAATGAAATCAACTTAAAAATCCATACATTTAATAGCAGAGCAGAAAAACTTTCATAGTTCAGATTCTCCACTGATTATATTATCAGGAATATTTGCTGGTAATTTCTAAAGTTACATGAATGCGGGTATAAAAACTTGAGAATACACTTTTAGAATACATTTTATATAACTCTGTCCTATACAAATAATCTGACACAAAGCGTGAAAGTACCAGATATTCACATAAGGCAAGAATAACTTCTCTCCTTGTAAAGTTGTAGTCAAATAAATAAAATCATTTCATATTTTAAAATCTATAAGATTGTTAACTTCTGGAGGCAGAAAATTTCTAGGGCTCTGTGGCACAGCACTTGCCTGGCAAGCACGACCTCAAGAATAGATTTCCAGTACAAAATTATAATAATAATAATAATAATGAATAATAATTGTCACTTCATAATGCAAAGATAAAATTTATTATATACATCAGTTACTTGGAAAACTTATATATCATATATTTTGGTGAGATTTCTCAAGCATTTCAACATCATTGATCTAGTTTATAAAATTATTTGATTATGAATAAAAATTTTTTAAGAACAGAAATCAGTGCTAAATCAAACTATTTTTGCTTAACTTAGGAGGAGAAATGATCAGCACATGATGCTGAAATGACAATTATCCCAAGAAAGCTAAAATGTAAAATGCTTATTAAATTTAAAACCTGGCTGTCAGTTAATTGCTCCACTACTATTTGAACTCTTTCCCTAGATATGATTGGACTGCTTCCAACACAATTTAAAAAGAAAATTAATTATAGCAGATTCAGAAAGAAATACAAAAGGGACTTTAAGAATATGTTGCTACTTGTTTTAAATATACAGTTTATTTATTATCTCTGGTACATATTTCTACATAATAATAGTTAGAAAAAATTATTCATTATAAACCCAGGTGCATATCATTGACAAATAAAATTTAGAAAACATGACAAGGTACCATTGTTCCTCTATACATGTATAAAGTTATAGATGAAAAAGCAAATGTCTAATAAATATTATATTTTGACAAAAGTGTAGATGTACAGATTTATCGTAACTTCAATAGATGAGTATAGAGAAATATCTTGATGTCATTTATTATAGTACTATTTTTCTTAACATTGGCTTCTAAATTACTATATTATATATTACTAATGTCTTTTTTATAACACTAGGGATTGAAATAAGGACCTTCACACTGATCTACATCCTTATCCTTATTTTTAAAGATTTATTTTGAGACAGGTTCTCATTACATCGCTAAATGAACCAAATGGCTCAAATTTGTGATTCTTCTACTTCCTCCTCCAGAAGGCTGGGATTACAGGTGTGCACTGCAATGCTCAATTTATTGCTAATTAACTGATTCACTTCTTCTTCTACAGCTTTTGTCTATATAGAATAACTGGTGTTTGCAATGTCAACTTCTTCTGGTGTCTGGAGGACAGCATCTTCAAATATCAAAATTAGAAGTTTTGCAGTTACCCACATCCCTTGATACTTCTCATATATTCTACATGCTTAACAAATCAGTATATTTTCATATTTGTTTTAAAGTCTTAAACTTGCCCTACATATAAATCTATTAATACACTTATTCTGTGTATGCTTTTTGTTCTTCCCTATCACAAATATAAAGTAATATTTTCTTGTCCACTGTCATATTCATATGCAATTTCATCAGTATTACTTATCTTACAAAAAAACACACACAGTGAATAGAGCCTAGAAGAGAACCACATATATTTCGGTATTTTATATCAGAATGCTTGATATTGCAGCTACATCCTTAGTTTCTTAAGGGTTCTGTGGCTACAATGACTTATTATAGTTTCCACAGAAAGAAGTGAAACAGTTTTCTATGTTTTGCTTTCTTGTGCCAAAGACTGACATTTGGATGTCAGCACAATGATATTTAGCCACTTAGAACACCTCTGCAGACTCGGGGAGGCTACCTTAGGCCTTCATCCTTCCTTCTTTTCTTATTATAACAGGAGTCTAAGTTGTCACACAATTTGAACTACTACTTTGAATAAAAATTCTCCACACCTAAGTCCCCCAAATGTCCTTCTCACTCACACGCTCATATTTCCAATGTTATTCAGTCCTCAAGTATTTGATTTCAGAAATTTATGTGACAGTCAGCATCGTAACATACCAAACTATATTTCACTTTATATACAAAGAAACAAGAATATTTTGTATGTGTTGTTTTCTTTTATGCTTTTATTCTTCCATCCATACTCCCCTAATCCTATCAATTTTTCATTGTAATCCCTGGACAGAATAAAAAATAAAGTATATAAGATTTTTTTTAATTTGATAAATAAAGAAATCTAAAGCATTTTTAACTCCTAGCAATTTTTTCTACTTTTATTTGACTATGATTAGTTAAGAGTTAGCTGCGTGCAGCAGTAAAAAAATTTCCTATATTCAGAGTATTGAGTAACTGAAACAATACAGAGACCTCAGGTTTAATCTACTTGGTTGTCAAACATGTCAGATTAAGTATTGAAAAATTACTCAAAATATTAGTTTCTATTTTGTAATTTAAATGTTTTTGTGATTTTTTTAAGCTTATGCTCTACTAATTGCATGCCTTAGTATAACATATTCCCAGTAGATTTAATCTTCTTCCTCCTAAGAGTGAATGCTCTTTTAATAATGAAACATATGTAAAAGGAGACATTATTATTATTAATCTGCTTCAAATGCTTTTTTTGAGGAAGCAAAATACAAATATTTAATAGAGTATGTTTATTACCTTATTTTAAATATATTATTTTACTTGTCCACACAACAATGTGTAAGAGCACTGAAAAAAACTTCTCAGAAAACTGTGAGTGAATATCTGCTCAGTACTCAAGTACTTGTGTAGCATGTGCCAAACTTTGGGTTAGAGTCCAGGCAAAATAGAAAGGAAAGCAAGAAACTTACTAAGAAACTAACTAAAAAATTTACATGTATTATCAAAATTTTGCGTAGTGCCATATGTTTTAGAAAATAAAATCATTGTATATTTATTTTTAAATGTATAAAATAGAAGAGAAAGATCATAATGAAGATGTTATTCCATTTTTAAATAGAAACAACTTAAATACTTATGATCACATTTGCAGAGAAATAACTGATTCACTGAAAGATAAGCTGGGATGAATTTTCAGGGTAAAAGGTTTTGAGACTGAAATGAAATGAATACTATCTATTACAGAATGATTAGTTTTTTACCATTTCCATATCAGTCAGCTCATTGTATGAACGTGCACAGAGCAACTCCCTCATTGCATAGCAATGGGTTGCATTAAACCTCATCATACTTTCATACCAATTCTGAGAACTGGAAGAAAATAAGTCTAAGGCTAAGCATTCCAGTAATTCTATCTGTTAAGATTTAGGTCAATTTAGTCTGAATATTCTTGCCCAAATGTGAATATACATATAATATTGTGAGTTACTGGACAGATAAGTTCACATTTTACCTTAACTGAAAGAAAAGCTGCCATCCTGACAAGATTGCAAGGTTATTTGGCAAGCGTTACTTACTACAATTTTCTTCATCAGAGTTATCACTGCAGTCATTCTGGCTATCACATCGCCAGTGATCTGGAATACAATTGCTGTTTTTACATTGGAATTCATGAGGTCCACATGTCTTTTTATCTGTAATGAAAGAGCTTAAGTTCGCATCAATGGCTTCCATGAGGACACTCTTCACAATGCCCTAGTTCCACTGGACATGACACTTCCTATGAATTTAGTGTAATTCACAACTGAAAAAATTTGTAGGAAAAAATTGAACACAAGTTTTGGATAATTCTTTCATCAAAGTCTGATTACAAAACTTCAGTAAACCACCCAAAGGAAGTCAACACAAATCACTTGGAAAAAGGCAAAGTTATCCTAAACCATCTTCTTTTAAGGACACTCCCACTTAGCCCACCCTCTTCCTGCTGTTATTCAGCTCTGAGATTGCCATCTTGTCTCTTGTTATAATCTACCTCAATTTAGCTTCCCTTTTAAAATATTTGTCATTTGCAACACATAAAACTCATAGAAAATCTAAACAGTATAAATTTTATAAAGATGTATGAAACATGTTTCACATGAGAGATATTTTTCAAGCTTTAGAATTTTTACATTAACCTAATGAATTGTCTTTGCATTTGGACCCACATGTGAATGCAAAATAAATGTATGTCACATATACACAGAAAAACATAACTGGAAGATAATTTTCCTCAATTTTTTACATATTTACATTTTGACAGAGATGTAGCACATGAGGTCAGGTGTAGAATATTTCAGTTGTGGTGTCAGGTTGGCTTTAAAAAAGTTTTGGATTTTGGAGTATTTCAGATTTCAAATTTTTCAGGTATGGATAGTGAACCTGTAATAAGGCCTTACATGTAGACAGAGATTAAGATTAATAATATTCTATTCATCATGAGCCTTTAAATAAGGTATGTGTGACCCACAACCCATGGGCCACATGTTGCCTCAAACAGCTAGTACAGTAAACACGCAAGACTGTAAACTTAACATTACTATGTAATTTTTAGCAATGTTCCTCATGACCTGAGTACACAGTTTTCCCGAGCTCTGTAAGTAACACCAGCGTGGAGAAGGTGGATTGCTCTGATCACCCAGCCTCCTATTTCTGCCATACAAGGTATAACAGAAACACCTGTAGACCCGATTGTACTTGTATATGTGATACAGTAGTAAAATGCAGGAATTCTCTAGTAGTGTATCAACCTAATAGTGTGAATATTGTGGCTGTGAAGATGTGCATTTATTGTCATTAGACATGCACATTTTCTGCTTTAATTATTAAGTATAGCAGTTTGTTATTTCTTAATAAATGTAGTAAATTAAAATAGATCTTTAGCAGCCATTTTGAGACAGGAGTTTAGAGCATGACAGTAGCTGGGTAAGTTGGTGCGACTTATTAATAAGAGATGTTAAGCACATGGACAGAGAAGCTATAAAAACCTTACACCTTGTACCAATTTTAGAATGATATCTTCATTTCTTCTGTCACAAGATCAAGAAGGCTTTTGATAAAACGACCAAATCTGGCATCAGAATGCATGATATAAAAGACAGTGGCCTCCTGGCTGCTGCAAGCCTTTTTACCCCACACTCTGCACCACAAAGAGGGTATTTCTTTTCCTATTTTAATCCTACCTTGAATAACTTTGGTAAATGCAAAACAACTTGCTACTTTCTTTCCTGTCAATTCTTTATTCAGAACAACAAAAGCTTGGAAAGAGTTCTGAGGAAGAGGGAAGAATTCCAGTAACCCTGTGCAAAATTTAGGATGTCTCTGGCACATACTTAGATCAGCTCCTTCTATGCCATATTAGAGATGGACAGCAGCATGATTCAAATTTCAGAATAGTAAAGTAAATTAAAAGAAGGTGAATTATTTTGTGGTAGTTGTAATTTATATTTCAAATGCATCTTGTGAAATTCAGACTCAATGAAAATAAAATTGATTTAGTCATAGTTGTGAAAATTAAATAATATCTTCTGAGGATTAGCCTAGCTTTTGGCTAGGCATTTCCATAACATGATCACACTTTTTCATAATATCCTTAGGAAGTACTATTATAGTTATGCAAATAAAAGAAGAAAATAAGTACTAGGAGAGTTCAAGTAATTTCTCCAATTTAAAAATATTTTAAATTGTGTTAAGTCACAAGGAGCATATTATATCCAGCTGTTACTACAAAAAATCTCAAGAAATATTTCATATATATATATATATATATATATATTTCCTCTCCTTATTTCTTCCTACTTGCTTGCTAATAATTATTCATAAATGGGTTTGTGTCATGGTATGTATGGAGTGTGAGTCTATATTCTATCCTCTCTCACTGTTTCATAATGCTTTACATTCAAATATTAGCTTAAGATCTAAAGAAGTTCTAGAGTACCATTCTCCATATCTTAGTGAATTAGGAAAAATGTTACAATGTTATAGTGCTTGAATTTTGAGAATAAATTGTTTAGATATTTATATTAAATTAGTTAGCTATTTAGGTATTTATAAAACTTTCATTATAAAAAACAAACTACCACTCTATGTGTAAATATTAATTTTATTTAATTTTATCAAGTTTTTGTAGTATTTTCAATAATATTAAAAATTTAGAATGCAATATTGTAAGGAAGTTTGGACTGAATCAGATAATAGATAATTTGCTCTAATATAACAATAGTGGCCCTTAAAAGAAGAATCCTCCCTGATTGCAAAATACTAGGCCCTGAATTTATAATTAAGTGGATTTATTTTAAATAATTGTTGTTTATCTTTTTCTACATTGACACAATATCATAATTTGTAACAGAAAATTCTATATTTCTTAAAAGATCAAGCTCATAAGATTTCCTCTTGGCAAAAATAATACTGGGGAGGACCGGGGGTGTAGCTCAGTGGCATAAGCACCTGCCTGGCAAAGCATGAGGTCCTGAGTTTAATTTTTGGTACCAAAAAGAAAAAAAAAAAATAATACTGGGGGAAGATCAATTGCATTACATAAAGAGTACAAATTTTGTTTCCAAATTATTTAACTTTTGATACCACATAGAAAAGGCACAAATAAAAACTATGTTGCTTTGTTCTGTACTTAAAATCTCTCTTGATGATTGATATATAGGTGTATATAGCATAATGTATATGTTTCTCTCTCTTTCTCTCTCTCTCTCTCTATATATATATCATATATTATAAAAATGCATGTGAATAAGTTCTAAAATGTAAGTTTCCAAATTTCCTATACTTAAAATTATCTGGAAAACTTAAAATCATTTTCTCCATAGTGTGCTCCACATCAATTGAATTATACTCTCAAGATGTAAGCAGATATTATTTATTAAATCTAGAATGGTGATTCTGATGAGAAGCAAAGATTGAATGTTGCTAGCCCCTTAAAAGCAGAACATATTTCCTCACTACAGTTCTCCAGAGTAATTAATATAAAATGATCATAGTGTTTTACATTAATTCATTTTGTTAAATAGCATTGCAAAAATACATTACCACATTTATTAGTACTATAGATATGGATAAACAAATTGTGTATTTGAAACTTGATTTTTGGGGTGTTTCCATATAAATTTACAGTGTTGGAACAAATTTTATTGTTTCAGAAAGGGAGAGTGAGGAATCTTCATAGTAGATAACTAACTCTATATTGTGAAGTACAGTAATACTAGTGTTTACATATGTAAGGGATATGCTTGAAAAGAGATTAAAATCTCTGGGGACAGTCTTGTCTCTTAGAGCAAGAACTGGGGAAATGTTTGGGAAATGAGACTGGCAGAGAAAGTATGTTTCTGTTTTAACTTAAAGCAATTTACATTCTATTAGAAATATTAAATGAATTTAAGTAGGCTGTAGGATAAAAGGCCTATGTAGAAATTCACTTGTATTTTTACATATTGGGAGTAAACACAAATGAAGCAAAACAATTTATCATGATTCAATAAAATAACGCTAGGAATAAACCTAGAGGACATGATTTTCATAATTAAAATGCAAATCATGGCTGAAAGAAAATTAATAATGCCTAAGAAACACAGATACCATGTTCTTAGATCACAGATCTCAACATTAAAAAATACATTTTCTCTAAACTGATGTTGTCTTAAGACAATCTCTATTAAAATTCCCATAAGCTATTTGAAGATAAAGATATGACTTCAAAAATTATATGGGAATATAAAGGATACAGAATAATTAAACAATATTATGAAATATCAAGCTAGAGAACATACACATAGCATATCAAAATTATTATAAAGTTACAGTAATTATAGTACTGAAAAGTGAAATACAAACATATATCTATGGTAAAGCAATTTTCCAAAAGGGCTCTTCTTGGTCAATTTAATTGAAAAAAAATTTTTTTTTAAAAAAGTGGCAAAATCAGTGATTTTTCATATAAATAATGATAAATTTTAACCCCAACTTAATATGCAAATGAAGTTAATCTGAAATTATTCTAAATAATACCAAAGTTTTAAAATAGAAGAAAATATGCTAAGATCTTGAATTGGCAAGCGTTATTTGAACATATTTCAAGCACAATGACTACAAAAGAAAAACAGATGGACTTCATCAAAATTAAAATGCTTTATTCTTTAATGGACTGTTATCATTACACCTGATGTCAACTTGATTGGATTCAGAAACACCTAGCAGATTAGTAAAGCATGCTCCTGGGTATGTCTCGGTGGGTTATGGAGCCATAGCCTTGTGTACTTACTATATATAAACCCTGGATCCTTGTTCTGTATTACTGCTCCTTTTTCTGCTTCCTGGTAACCATGAATGAAGCATTTTGCTCCATCATGTGTTTCTACAATGAGGTTTCTGCCTAGGTACCTGCTGACATATACAACATTCCCTGAAACCATGAACCAAATGAAATCTTTCTTCCTTTAAACTGTTGATTTGCAGTACTGGTCTCAGCAATGGAAAAGCTATCTAATGCAGAAAATTGTTCCAGAGAAGTGGAGGCATTGCTGTGACCATACTTGATCATGTGCTTTAAGTGGTTTGTTAGAGGACTCTGGAAAGGTTTGAAGAAAAGAGAAAGAGAATACCTAAGATGCTGTAAGCAGAGCTTGATTGCTGATTCTAGTCAGAGCTCATCAGACAAGAATACTGATAAAGGCCAGACTTTGGAGTTATCAATGTGAACAAAGACTCATGTGTTAGGCTCTGATGGAAAAATTTCTACATTTTCTGTGTCCTATGACTCTCAAAGTGACTGAGATGAAGGGAATTTGCTTAATTAATCTGTCAGAAAAAAAATGACAAGACAGCCCAAACTTTATGGTATGACATGGGTAGTGGGGGTTGAATTTGACCAGATTTATACTGAGAATAATGGGCAATAAGCAGGACAAAAAACTTAAAAAAATAAATTTTGGCACAGAAGGAATCATGCATAAATCTGGTGCCAAGTGAAGTGTGATTGCTAAGGTGATTAGCACCATTAAATGGAAACCAACTGTCTTATACAGGGACAAGAAAAAGATGAATTGAGCATGTCTCATGAATCATTAAGATCTCATCCACTGTAGGTTCCAGAGTACAAAGTGTCAAACTTTTACTTAAGAACACAAACCTTGAGAACATTTCCCAAAAGGAATCTCCTAGGGAATTGGTTCCTCAGGATTCATTTACTGTGCTCAAACATTTAGGCTCTCAGAGGTCACTGCAGCCATGGGTCAAGGCAGATTGGCTACTGGTTCTATTGATAACAGACTATCATCATGTGAAAGTTACCAGAAAGTAGACTGAAGGGAGTTCTGCTGAAAGAATAAGTTGGAAAATGTAGATCCAGCTCATGCAGCCAGAAGGCAGGTCCACCCTGAGTTGCATAGGGTTGGAAGGATGTATAGATGCCTGATCCCCATTATATGTGAGTGTCTGCATCCAGTATCATTTCTGGCACTGGACTGACACCTTAGACTTCCAGCATGAGCAGAGTCACTTTTTGGCTTGAGCTCTGTTGCTAATGTGTTGGGTGTGGAAAACAGCCACGAGTTCAAAAAAAATGGAAATTTTTCTTTTTCGCTATTTTTCTCTTTCTGTTCATTTCCCCCTACTTTTATTTCAATAATTGCCCATGTTTTTTCTTTTAAGACCGTGTGTGTGTGTGTGTGTGTGTGTGTGCGTGTGCGCGTGTGTGTGTGTGTGTGTGTGTGTGATGCTGTATTGTGTTTCTTTCCTCTTGTCCTTTTCAGAGGGTAAAGTTTGCTCCCATGTCCCTTTTTATTCCTTCCACTCTTATCCGTATATTTTCACCTGAACTCTTTCTTCTGTTTCTTAGCTTTGCTTTATTGTTCTTTTCTTTTTTCTACCCCATCTTCTTCCTGTAACTTTTCCTCTAATGCAAATATAAGCCAGAGAATCATTTCTCATCCCATTTCTTACTACTGACTTTATACCCAGTTTTTCCTGTTATTCCATCTAACTATATAACATACCTCTGCCACCATTAGGATCATTTGCCCCCTGCTTCTTTCTTCCTCCTTCCCATATCATTTAGCAGGAGACTTAAAAATATTTTTTCTTCTTTTCTGTTCCCTTCTGGCTTTACTAAGGCCTCAACTATCTTGATTCTATAAAATTACTGTTGAATGCTTTTTTTTTTTTCTTTAGATTTGTTTGTTTGTGTGTGTGTGTGTGTGTGTGTGCTAAGGACCAAATCCAGGGCTTCCAGCTTGCTAAACAAGCATTCTCCCACTGAGCTAAATCCTCAGCCCCCTGAACGCTTTTTTTAAACCATAAGACAAGACATCACTATTGCATTTAGTGAATACTAGCTATGGTTTAATACTTGGGCTTCTACGATGCTTTCACTATACCTGGGGATTTCTTCTCCAGACTACCAAGAGATCCAAAAAGGGGCCTCATGGTATGTTCTCAACTTGTCCAAATAAATACCATTATCCCTGATTGGTTTATTACTACTGTAAGTGATTTGATGGCATAGAAATACTCCTGGCTTAGTGGACAGTTTTGTGCCAGTGAATTGGCTATCTGCTAATTCCACCATCACACCCAGAGAGAGCAAGAGACATCAAGAGTCCCTAACCCAAAAACTCAGACCGGATCAATCTCTACAAGAAGTCCTGCAAGCTGGTGGAAAGAAGCCCTGAGTGTGAGTTAGCTTCAGCATTGCAGTGGCGGATTCAGAGAAGTGACTGAGGTGACAGATCTCAGACTGGCAAAAAAGCTACCTGTGAATCATACATGCACTATCACATTGGATTATATAATCGCTATTCCCACTGGACGTAAATTTGAGATTTTGCTTCCTGGTTTGTTTCATAGTGTAGGGATATGTTATATTTTTTAGTTTTTTGTGTGTTTATTAGGTTTCTATTTCCATGTATTTTTCTTCCATCGGCTCTGCCTTAATAGGTACCTAGTGTCTCTCCCTAGTCTTGGCTCCCTATCTAGCTTCTTCACTTCAAACCCCTAAAGAAATATTATCATATTTATTTTTCCAAATACTCTTATTCCCAAGTTTTTAAGTTGCCACACTTAGCTCCCTCATAGTTACTCCTTTCTTCTCTAGTGTTCTCAATTTTCCCCATCCTAAGTCTTCAGTTTCCCATATCTTTCCCTATCTTACCTGGCCTAAGTCTTCTCTATCTTTAAGCTCTGACAACCACACAGCTTTCCTCAGTTACAAAGTAACCTCTTTCCTCATATAGCTCACACTAGACCCCATAAATGTCCTCTGAAAACTCCCAATACTAACCCTTAAACTTACATAAAAACACTACAATATAATCAGACACCAGTTCAAACTTTCTTCTCATCTGTCACCATCCCCTACAAGCCTCACCTTTAGTGTCTTACATTTCTCAGCCAACCTCTGCCATTTTCCTCTCTCCATTTCCCTTTCACTGTAGAATGATAACAAATAATAAATGGCCACAGTACACATGAAGGCCATACAAAGAGTGGAAGTGTAATTACAAGGAATGAAATATAGAAGTGTTGTATGATTGACTCTATTGTTGCTTTTATACTAAAAATAATGCTTTCAACAAAACACAGGAACAGAGTTCAATAACTTGCTTTGTTATTGACTTAAAGTCAATAACAAAGCAAAAAAAAATTCTTGCATAGACAAAGAAAGCTGAAAATTATTGGAAAGGAGGGAGGGAGTGTACTACTAAAATATCCATAAACCATAAACTCTCCCCATTTTTGTAGTACTCTACCTATAGTGTCCATTTTCCAAAAAAGGAGGGATTGAAAAGAGGGGTATATATGGCATATATATATATATCAGCATAAGATCCTCAAATTCATCAACATCTTCCAAGGCAGATCAACAAGTCACATAGGGTGAACAAAATAAATACCAGGTAGAAGAGCTCTATAAAAATTTCACAGAAGAAATTAAGAAAATAGATGAATTTAAAGAAGAAATAAACCAAAGCTCATGCCAATTTTACTTTATATGCCCACAACGAATTATGGAGAAATAGGTATAAAATAAAGAGATGAACTAACCAAAGCATTTTAAAATTTGAATGGCAGATTCAACAAGGATATGAAATCCGTAAAAAAAAGTCAGAAATACATGAAATAAAAAACTGTATAGAATTCATAAGTTACAAAGATGACCAATATGAAGACACAGTGTCTGATACTGAAAACAAAAGCATACCAATGAAAAACACAAAGAAGTCAAAAAAAGAGAGAAAAAGAGAAAAGAGTTTTCAGCAACTGCTAGATGATAATAAGAAGAGTAATCTAAGTCTAATTGGCATTAGAGAAAACCTAGCAGAAGCCACATATGGATTTAGTAACATATTTACAAAAATCATAGAAGAAAAATTCCCAAATATAAGAAAGCAGTTTAAAATATAAGTAAAACACATTTATAGAACACCAAACCATTATGACAATTAAAGAAGATCACTGATATATCCTTATTAAATTATCAGAAATACAGCAAAAATAAATAAATAAATAAATAAATAAATAAATAAATAAATGGCTAGCAGATCCATAAAAGCAACCAGAGGAAAACAAAAGCTCTCTTATAAAGGTAAATCAATTAGAATCACAGAATATTTTCAACACAAATACTAAGGTCCAGGAGTACTTGGAACAAAGTATTGTAACCCCTAAAAGCAAATAACTTCCAATCCCAATTAACTTACCTAGCAAAGATATCTTTCAAGGTAGATGGAGAAATGTTTTTTTTTGTTTTGTTTTTTGTTTTTTATGAAAAGACCAGCTCAAAAGATACATGAGTGCTAAAGCATCTCTTGAGAAAATATGCAAGAATATTTTCAACAAAAATCATAAAACAGAAACAGTGAAAATCACAGAGGAAATGATAACAGACATGGAAGGCAATGATAGCAATTAACCAACATATCTTGGTGATATTTCTCAATGTCAGTGGCTTAACAATTTTATACGTATGCATTCATTCAAGAAAAACAAAAGTTAGTCACGTTTCTGCAATGTTGATTATAGATCATTCTTTAAAATAGCCAACTAAAAAAGTAATTCAAATTGAAATATGTCATACAATTGAGCACTGCTTGGAGGTAAAGGAACTAAAAACTTAAAGACAGTAACTTGGAAATATGTTAGCAATTTAATAGGAAAAAACTACATCAAATGAAAACCTAAAATATGAATTTAATTGTACAGTATATAAATATAAGGAAACCCTTATATTGATATAAGTTTGTGAAAAGTTTAAGAAAAGTTTGTGATTGTGGAGGAAAGCATTAGGGAAATTGACTGAAAGACACTACCTGCTAAATAAAATAACAATAGTATATTCTTATTATTTCTATCATCACTTTGAGAATTTATAACTAGGCAGGAAGGAGAACAAAAAACATTTGAAAAATATGTGTAGGTATTGATTTACCTATCATGTAAACAGAGATGTCAGGAGACATTTAAGATGAGAGATTAGAATCATACAGGGTTGATTTAAAAAGAAAAATGTAGTTTCTACATAAAAAAAGAATGCTTTGATGGTTAACAGGTGATTATCCTGCCCCGTGAAGACAAGGTCTTCCACAAAAGAAAATATGCCAGCTCCAGCGCCATCCTTCTGATTCCAGGTAACTTCTGGTTGGTGACGTCCTCATAGTGAATATGTATTATTTATGTTTAAATCAGCTTCTTTTTTTTGCTTTATTTTTCAAACTGCTCTTCTCACACATTGTGATGCTGTTAATCCTGAGTGCCTGCCTCCTCCACCGTCACAGGGATGAACATACAACCCAGAATGTCCTCTTATTATTATTGTACCTCACTATCCTAATAGTTTGCGCTGGTCTTTAGTCACCTCACAGTCCAAGACGATGTCTACAAATTAAGACAAACTTTTTGACCCAAAAAGAAACAGAAAATGGCAAACAAAGAATTCTTTCTACACTCACAAAGCTTTCATCTGCTGCCCTTAAACTGTCTTTTTCAAACGTTACGCATAACATTTCTGCATGTATCATTATGGTCAAAAATTACTCACATGATAACACTTCACTACAGGGAAAGCTGGAAAATATAATGACTTATTCTGAATAGCAATGTGTTAAACTAAAATGTGGGGTTCTGTTTCTAAGGAGAAAATTTAAAAATGGATACTGAAATAGGTTCTTAAGAGTCTCTGTCAATAACCTGCCCAGGACAATTAAAGCCATTTTAGGTTATTTTTCGGGACAATGAAAAAAGATAATAATTTTCTCCTAGTGAGATTACAAAGTTTCTAATCTCAAGTTGCTATGGATCATTTTCAAAACCATGTGGAAAGGGGTTCTTTCGGAAGAAACTGACAGAGCTTATAAGTGCAGGAAAAAGCAGTTGGACTCCAATGACCAAATGTGAATATTTGGTTCCAAATTGTGCCTGAAGTCAGCTTTATTTACTATATGGAAACATGACAGAAAGTTTACATTTGCTCATTAGTTTGTGTTGAATTTGTGTCACCTACAGGAAAGATAGGTCTTGACTAACTTAAATGCTGTGTTATTTTGCTGTTTAAAAGTACTATAGACTCCTGACAATAATGTTACATATATGTGCAGACTTACATAATTCCTACACTACTTCATTGGCTCAGAATGACCTAAGTAATGAAAATTCTTCACAAGAAGCCTCAGAATCAGTCCTTAGAACAACTTGAAAATCCTGACTTCCAAGGTCAATGGGACAGACTCCTTTGTTTGAGCATGTTCTCTACATGACATGTGTTATTATAGTCTCTAGTGATAGTGATTATCAGGAAAGCTGAAGATTATCTTACATTGCAAAATGCTTAGTGGATGTGAAAATTAATTTCATATTATTTCTCATCAGAGTTACATTCCTCAATGAACACTGAAATACACAACTTGTTCTTCAAGGGAGCTAACACTTGCTATATCTTGTCCCAGTTGGGTTCAGGTACTCCAGCTGTGTTTTGAATTCCTAGTTCTTCTTTGACTTTGCATTATTCTTCCAGGTAGAGAAGAGAAAGGATTACAAAATAAAACAAATTACCAGTGAAATATTTTCTTTATAAAGAGGTGAGCATATAATAACCTATCTCTGTGGAAACTCACCTAATAACATTTAAAAAATTGCATGTCAATGAAATGTAATGTTCAGTGAGAATTTTTCACATTCAACTCATGCAGTTTTAGAAAGTGTCATATTCTGTCTTGCAATGCTATCTATTTCACTTGACAAGAATTTGTGATTTTTTTTTTCTCATTCATAAATGTGTATTGTAACTTCACGGCTGTGAAGTGGTGTGTATGGGAGGCAGTTAGCTATATTCTCACCTTTTGCTAACATAATCTGTGTCATCCGCAAACTCTTGCAGTTCCACTCAACGTGTTTTTCTTAGTCTTAACAAATGCTCTGTATGACAATATTATACAAACTGCATTTCTAAGTCAGAACCGAAGAAGAAACTAAGCATCCATAATGCAGAAGCATAGAGACAGTGTTCATAATCACCCTTATGCTATGATTGTAGGGTCTGGGAGAAATTTTCTAGCAATTCCAGTTATGTTTTTCAACGTGTTCAGACACAAACAAAATAAGAGCTTCCTTTGCTTTTTAAGAAAATACTTATTCTATTTTTTAAAATAGAGTAGTAACAACTTGAAGCAATTAAGAGGTGAGTTTGTCAAAGTATTTAAAATAGACAATTTATTGCAATGGTCTAGTTTGTCTGCCTCTGAATTTGAAGCACCAGGCATTTACTCAGTTGACCGTATTTTCTGATACACTGATTCAAACTTGATTTGATGGGAGGCAACAAAGTAGAGGAAAAAATCTGAATTGTCAAAGGCAGAACTTGAGCTGAAGCATACTTCTTAATCTTACTCTTTTATAGGCCAAGGTGACTATCTTTCTCATATTTCAGTTTCCTTATCTATTTAAAATTGAAAGATATATATATATATATATATATATATATATATATATCGCATTAAAGTTAAGTCTTTCCCTAGTAAATAGTAACCAGCAGTGATTAAATAGTAAACCAGGAATGATTAACTAATTATCTAATAACTAGTAAGCTTAAAAATGTTTGATTACAGCAGCAGTTTGATCTTCTAGCTAGTAGGTTTCAGGGAGTAGGAGAAATGTGACGCTAAGTGCACTGTGTTGTAGGGACTGATTCAGTTTCTTCACATTTATTAATTTATTGCTTTAAGTAAATAAATAATTTTACTACAACATTGTGAAGCTTTCCATTCATTTCAGAAGCAAAGACCTAGTAATGATGACTTACCAAAAGTCACACAGTTAACATTAGAGTCAAAAAGACAGCTAATACTCATCTGAAAATGTAAACAGGCGATCTCTAGGGCGTTTTAAAGAAAAAAAATGTGCTTTAATTTAGAGTTTGCACAGATCTACTCATCAGGTTCATAAAGTCTTCTTGCCTTAAGCCATTCTTGTATCCTCTGGAAAACAGCACTTATAAGTATCACAGGTTGTTTGGGGAAATTTAAGACAAGAAAAGTGGAAACAACACAATCACATAACACAGAGATAAGGTATATTTTGCAGATTATGAAACACAATAAATAAAGAGTAAATTAAATGCTAGATAATGGAAAGTAGAGAGAGCTTTCTCAAATGGGAAGGAGATCAAGTGATGGGGACAAGAAGGAAGGGATGGAAGGAAGATGAAAAAGGAACAAAGATGTGGTATGTACATGCACCCACTTCACACTGGGAATGTGGACATTGTGCACAGCAAATACAGACTAGGAAGAGAAATTAATATCATGCATTTTAAAATCTAGTTTTCGGTGAATAAAAAATTTAGCATCAAATCTGTACTGGGAGTTGAAACTGCAAAAACTATGAGCTGTCTGAGGTTTCTCAAATTTAGAGATATCTGTAGCTTCTTGTGCCACACCAAGC
Source organism: Hydrochoerus hydrochaeris (assembly GCA_004027455.1). Classification (NCBI taxonomy): domain Eukaryota; kingdom Metazoa; phylum Chordata; class Mammalia; order Rodentia; family Hydrochaeridae; genus Hydrochoerus; species Hydrochoerus hydrochaeris. The sequence continues at coordinate 284,020 of PVLA01001620.1, read as the reverse complement.
AATGAAGTCTTGTTCTGGCATATGACAGTGATGCATAGAATGGCAAGGATTCATCTCCAGACCTTTCCACACTGAGCTAGTCCTTCTAACATGCTAGCATGTGGCCCTGCCTGAGCACAATTTGGAAGTGCCTTTCATAGAATTAATGGCCTCCTCTCCTTCTCTTGCTCTCATTTGGTTTCAGGCATTTAACACTATCTATCAAAATTTCTAAGTAGGCTAGCTCTATTTCTGTGATAGTCTTCTCAATAATGTATGTTTCTTGATTCTCTAACTTCCATGATTTACTTAAGCAATTCATTTTTGGTTTCTGTAATAATCATTTTTTAAATATTCCTCTTCCTCTTGTATTTCTGTTCTTGCAGATGCAAGCCAATTTTGGGAAAATTCAGCTAGAGATTTCTACAATCATTTAGTCAACATATTTGTATTAATGCACTGTGTACTGTTCTGAGCTCTGAATACAGCAATGAATGAAGCAGAGCTCTAACTCCCTGTCTCCATTAAGCTTGTAAGCTAATGACTAAATGGAGTTTGGAGACTAGCAAGATTTTTTTTTAAGTTTATTGGAAGGTAAGAAGTAAATAAATAATAAATAAATAATATCTTAGAAAATATGCTTTGGAAGGAGAATTATGAACAGTATACTCTGAAGACAATATATTAAGAAAATAAGTTTGAAGTTCAATAATGCGGGATTGAGTCATGTTCACGGAAAAAGTATCCCAACTAGAAGGAACATTTTTAAGGATTAAACAGAGGTGAACTCTAAGGGAATAAAAGGATCGCAGGTGCCTGAGTGGAATAAGCAAACAAATGCAGGGAGGGCAGACGGAGAGTGGACAGATAAGGGCATAGTATTAGGCAAACTTCTGCTGGCACAAAATGTTTTGTGCTATGTATCCTACTCTGGAAGTGCATTTTATTTATCAACTTCTTTTCTCTTACAATGAATTTCATATATATGTGAAAAGATATAGATATATATATATTTATATATATATATATTTATATCAAAAGAAAAGTAGAGATTTGAGGGATTACCAAATGATTGTAACAATGTAGAAGTCCAAATTTTGGACCTGCCATAGTTCATTCTTTGTGTAGTATTTCTGAATTGTTTTCATGTCCTCAGATTTCTTATTCATGATTACAAAGTTACCAAAGTGGAATATACTGATAAAATATGCAGTAGGTGGTAATAAGGCAAAAATTATATTTTAAAGACTGTAATGTATGCAAAATAAAATGCATGTTTGATAAGATATACTGACTTGAAATCAATAATCTGGTTTATGACTACATTTACTGACTAGATTTATTGACTAAAAATAACAAAGAGAGTTAGCAGATGTTGCCTATAATTCTGGCAGTATGCAGAGGCTGAGGCAGGAGGAATCAAAAATGAGCAGTATTGTGTCTTAAATGAAAGAAAATGGTTGGGGATATTAGCTCAGTGTCATAAGCACCAGCCCGCCAAGCGCAAGGTCATGTTTGTTTCCCGGTACCCAAAAAACAAGAAAGAAAGAAAGAAAGAAAGAAAGAAAGAAAGAAAGAAAGAAAGAAAGAAAGAAAGAAAGAAAGAAAGGAAAAACATTTTCAGTGAGTAGACCCTGGGTTCAAGTCACAATATTTTAAAAAGAAATTTTAAAAGAGATCTATCATGTCAATTTGGATTATATTTTAATATATTTCCATATTGAGTTCATTGTAGTCAATACAGAACAATTTTGTTATGCAAGGGCACATAAGTAAGTAATACTTGTGGGGCAGTCTTTTGAAATTGATATTAGTATTTCCAGTTCCAGTTTATATTTTAAATGTTATGTTTGAATTTTTTAAAACACAATAAAAACAGTTATTGTATATGTTCTGTATGTTAGTTTCAAGGCTAAGTTTTACTCATGTAGTTTTCCCAGTATTCCATTTAGGAAAATATATTAAATAAAAGAGGCTCAAATTACACTAGAGCTCATGTTACAATAAATTAAGTTTTCCAAAGCCTGCAGCCATGGGACCAGGAGTTGAGTCCATACCATCTAATTCTGATATCTGTGCTGTAAACCATTATGAAAAGCATAAACATTATTACCCAAATCTTTCAATTGTTTTTTTTTCTTTTCTTGTTTTAAACTAGCATCTTAGTTTTATGATCTCTTAAGATTTTCTAGTACCATCCCTTTTCATCTTTATTTCTTGTTTTTCAAAGTTAAATGATTGACTAATTGAGGATCAAGAGATGATTAGAATTGTCTGAATATCAAACTTATGCAAAAGATAATTCAAGAAAACCTGTTGGCTTTCATAGAAATCTGAACCTACAACGTATCTACATCAGAGAGGGGAAAATGGTGTTCCTATGTTGAGCACATTTCACACTCTAAGATAAATTTGGACACCATTTCAAGGTTTTCACTGACAAGGTTTACTATTTCTGAACTGTGTGTCCTCATCATAAGCTGGAGTATTTTACACTTTAAACACAAGATAGCTCATTTATAACACTATGCTCTTCTCTTTCTCTGTGTGTCTCTCTCTGTTTGCTCCACTCCTTTTCTCAGTCAGCACAGAACCTGACCCTTATTTGACTCCCTATACAATATGATGCTACTTATCCATAAATGATCGCATTAGCCTTTATCCTATTTCCTCATTGGCTGCCTAGTCAGCAAGGTATTGATTTTTTTTTTCTTTTAGGACTCTGCTTCGCGTACATTAATGTTCACTTGGCTTTACTCCCAAACGTCTTTAAAAACCCTAATAGTGCACTTCCCTGTTAGATGTCTTTATTCACTTTTTAATAAGTCTGCTTACTTTCTGCAATAATGCTACACCTTCTATAGACTCATATTCATTAGAAAAACAGCAGGCTATAAAAGAAAAGCAAAAAACCAGTGCTTGAACTGCATTTTATAAGAATTCAAATAAAGATGTCAATAAAATTTATTTCAATACAACTATTAAACACATGCAGAAAGCAAAGTATCTCAATGGGAAATATACATCATGATCAAGTTTCCATTCATTTAGCCACTCAAATGTCCCTTTAGCTTTTAAATGCATCACTATAAACAATGAAGGAACAAAATTATTCCTCATAGGATAATCTATTACATCTAAGATAAACAAGTGCAAGTAGACTTTAAACATATATTTTGTCTCATAATATGTCTTCATTAATCATTAGGTCTACAATGAAAGCTGGCAAAAACTGTTATAGGATAGGTAGAAGCTACAACTTGAGCAGTTAATGAGCAGAAGGAGAGAAGAGAGGAACCTATAAAATGGATATCCCTGTTGCTTCTCTAGAATAACGTTGCCCAGTTCTCTTATCATATAGGCTGCTTATCCTCAATCCAAAAGAACAAATCAAAAATGGTCCAAACTGAAAATTTCTGAGTGCTAGCAAGATGTCACAAGAAAAAAAAATTACTCAATTACTTCATATGATAGCAAAACTTAATCAAAACAAAGGTAAACTAAAATATGCTATAAAATTACTTTCAGGCTGCTTGTATAAGGTTGACATGAAATGTAAATGAATTTTATGTTTAGACTTCAGCTTCATTCCTAAACTATAGCACCACGTGCATGCAAACATTTCAAAATCTGAAAAAAATCTGAACTCTGATATACTTCTCATATGAAGTGTTTATCTAGTATATCAGATGAAGGTTACTTGACATGTACTAGTTTCTTATATTTGCCTTTTTCTAGTACCATCCCTTCTCATGTTTATTTCTTGTTTTCCAAAGCTAAATAATTGACTACTTCAGCATCAAGGAACTAAAGTTTGCTTCACCAGTGATTTATACAAGTTCTTCTTTTATTTTGATGAAGACTTTTTTGACCTAATAAATACATAAACTTTGTTCAAGAGTATATCTTGGAAACAGTACATCTAAAGAAGAAAAGGTTTTTTTGAATTAGTTTAAGCACTAAGAACATGCCAAGAACCTTGAGAGACTGGTCCAACTTACATCACTAGTTAATGACAGAGCTATACTTAGGCACAGGGCCTCTAACACTTCTGCTGAGCAATGCTTTTCACTGGGGCTGGGCAGATGATTTGCTCAAACTCATGCTAAATCCTGTAACAGTAAATTGCCATTACTATCTTGTTTTTACTCTCAGTTTCCTTAGGCACTGAAAGAAAATAGTAACAATAACAACTATATTGATGATATCCATATCTAATTAAAGTTTCCTCTAGGAATATAAGAAATTGTGTGGCATATTTTAAGAGCTCAGTTAAACTTCACTATATCTTTCTGCAACCCCATTTTCTGTTCTTTCTTCTGATAAGGACCAGTAAAAACTTCCTTCCATTCATTCAAAATGAATGAGACTACTATGTATTCCCAATTCAAATAACAAAGAAACAAACCTCTGTACGACTTAACCATCTCTGTTACTGACTTGCAGCTGTCCTGATTACCTTCAGTAACAAACCATCATCTTCTTTTGAGCAATATCTTTCGCTAAAGCCCTCCTTAAGTACAACCCATCTACCAGGACCAAAATCAGGTGACTATATGAATGAACTGACCACAAAAGAGCCATCAATATGTTGATACACAAAGGTTCATATTGAAATCTCAAGAAACATTTTCCACTGAAAATTTTCTTCACAAAGTTTACCAAATATTAGTTATAAAGATTTCTCCTTGGTTTCTCCACTCTACAATTCTTTTTTTTTAGAAAGTTTTGTTATCATTTATTACCATTTTCATCATCACATTTGCTGCTAAGTGCTCTCGTCACACAGATTTATTTCATAGGGTTGGTATTAATTGCATGAATCTGGTCTCAATTGTGGACGTTTATTATTTTATTTTTAAATTAACTCTAATGGTATATTTTAGATAAACATAATGATCACATTTGTCATAGAGAATTTGTACCTGTGCATATCTTGAGTCTTCTCTTTCTCTCATTTCCTTCCCCTTCCTCCAAACTCTCTTCTCCTGCTTATTTAGAAAAGGTTTGTTTCCATTTTTTTTCCTTCTATTCTCTTTTTTTTACCCTTTCCTGCCTTGTTCCAATTCTGGTTTGAACATTTTTTTCCTATTCTGCAACATCTATTATATATTTTGGTCATTATTTACCCTTTCTGTTTCTCACACCAGAGAATCAATGTGATATGTAAACAAATAAATGATTTACTTTATAATTCTAAGTGTATTGTTGACTGGTTTGTGAGTTAATTTAGAATTTTCTATATTTAAAATGTCTTCACACAAAACCTTTTCTTTGGTTATTCCAAAATGAGCTCACCAGAGAAGTTGAAAATACAAGTGCATATATAAATAGATAAGACAGACATACTACATTGTGGGAATACTTACTCAAATATATATCAATATACCAAATCTCATCTAAGTACACCATGTGAACAGAGTACTCATGTCCTATCTTTAAGTCAGAAAATAGGTGGGTGTCCTAGGGATGTACTACTGACTCAGAACTCTCACAAAATAGACTTGCTTTAGTAGCAAAATAATTTTTGCTTAAGGAACACATCCTAGATGTCATACATAATTTAAATCACTTGAAATAAAATTTTTAATATTTATAATAATTTATCATATATTATGAATTTTTATGTATGAAAAACTCAAGATCATAGAAATTCATACAAACCTGTTATTATGCAACCAAAAATGTGTTGACAAATTATTTACCACATTTACATACTATCACACTACATCTGAGTATTATGAAGATACCCTACGATTTTTGTGTCAATTGATTTACATTTAGCAGAATGACTTGTGAAGCAACTTTGTGATATAGAATGCTAGTACATTTCAAGTAATGAAAACATGTCTTACATCATACAGCCCAACAAAGCATAACTATTTGTCAGAAACTTAGAAAGTGTGAAGCTTTTAAAAAGTATCGTACAACCACATTTTTCAGCAAAACTGGTTTTTGGAAAAAGCTCTAAACATAATCTTGACAGAAAATATAATAATGGTAGGTCAGTTTCACTGTTTTAGTTTTAAATTAATGCAAATATAATAAGGTTACACACACAAACAAGCAATTCTGCCACACTATACCTACATTAGTAGACTGATATCCTCATTACTATTTTGGAAACTTAAGGAAAAAAATAATAAATTCAAATAAGTCTTTAATATCTTATGTACCCTAGATATATTAACATTGGTTTTCTTTTCTCTGTCAGCATTTAATAATATGTGCTTCACAGAAAATTCCCTTAGAAACAAATCTAAACTGAGGTTTACAAAAGGAAATCTGTCATTAAGAACCTCTATTCTTGCCTGTTAAAACCACAAGCTATACTTGGAAGGCATTAGTTCAACAGTTTTAAATCGCTCTAACTGACACATACCTGAAGGATCAAAGGTACATTTATTCAACACAAAACTAAAACACTTAAATAAGAACACATTCATTTTAAAATTACATGCAAATACTGTTAAAAATATTTTGAAGAAAAACAGACCATCTTAATATAATTTGTATTCACTTGGTAGATACTCACATACCAGTAACTATACTAGTTGTGGTGTCATTTGGAAAACTAGTTGTTCCACATTAATCAAAATATCATCTCCACCTCAGCGTGAAATCTTGGTCCAAAATTAAGTTATTCCTTTTCAGAACATTTGCAATACAGATGTCTATTACTGAGAAAAAGGAAACCCTATTCCTAATAGGATTAAAAGGCTGGTGGTGTTTTTTCTAATTCCCTCAATCAAAGTTCACATATTTTCTAAATTTCCTCTATTGTGTACCTGTCCCTGTGCCACCAACCCCAACTACAGAAACATATCACTTCTTTACTCAAAACTTGGGAATTTCCTTTTTACTCTAAGAGTGACCAAAAGTAATACTTCTAACATTCTTTTCTATTAAAACAATACAACTTATGGATCTGGGCTTCTTGAAATAAGAGGCAAAGAATGTTACCTTTTTGTTCTGATCTAGCTATTTTAAACCTCATAAACAATGAACATTTGCAGTAAGTTGATTACATATAATAGTAAGCTATTTAACACAAATATCCTGAGTCAGGCAGCGCTTTTATGTGGAAGAGGTAGATTTTCATTATAGAATACAAATGTGTGCATTTTTCACCATAGCTTCTCTGATTGCTCTCTTTTTAAAATATTTTTTAAAAATTTTTATTTTAGAGAGAATAAAACAAAACAAAACAGAACAAAGCAGATCAAAACAGAATAATGCAAGCCACACGGGACTTCAAAACAACAGAAAATCAACAGTGGCTACCATGTCGCTTGTTTTCTATGAAATAATTGTCCATATCTTCATACACAATAAATTCAAACAAAAAAATAGTATAAAACCAATTCTGTTTTGTAGTCTTGTCTGAGTTCTAAATAGAAGAAAAAGAATTCATGCTTATGTAATATTACTTAAGAAATTTGCCCCACCTAACTCTTTTCTTTCACAACACTGTCTTTTAAGGATTAAAGGAGTCATTGCACTAAGAAAAAAATTACTACTATGGTAGACTATAGCCTGGTCCTAGTGTCTATAAAATCAGGTTCAGCTCACAGTTTTCTTGCCAGTAATATTTACTGGTCATAATGCCTAGTGATTTTCATACAGTGGACTGGTCACTACGAGTAGAGGACAACCACTCTTATTATAGTCCTAACATAGATAAATCTAGATATTGAAATAGCTCACTGTCAGCTAGTCTTTTCTTAAGGTCAGTTAGATACAGAGTACAAACCTACCTGAATTCATAATTGTGCTGTTAAGAAGTAGGGCCTGGCTCAGTTATTTCACAGTTCTGCTATTCACAGAGAAATTTCTGAGTACTCACACTGTTGTGCAAAATCATAGATACTGATATGTCAGGCTAACAGTAATTAAAAGAAAAATGGAAAGGCTACAAATATATCAGAAAAAGTAGATTTCATAGCAAAAATCTATATAAAGAAGCACATTTACTACTGATAAATAGGTCATTTGGTCAAGGTAATCATACTTGTAAAATTTTATGTACCAGTAACAAAATATTAAAATACATGAATCCAAACTTATAGAATATCAGAGAAACAGGCAATGAATAATACAATCACATATTTCATACTCAATTTATAACTTTTAGAACAATCAGTAAAAAATAGAGAAGACTTAAGCGGGAGAAATACTTAACTTGGTATCATTAAAATGTACAAAACCTGCCACCTGCAAACAGTAGAATACCATGTTTTCAAACCCACATAGAAGCATTTTCAAGGTAGACTATATTCTGGACAAAAAAAAATTTCAGTTGTGTAAAATATGTACTATGAGCACTAGTAGAATTATGGTTAAATATTAAGACTATCATCAGTTATTTAGAAGCTACATGGGGCAAGTCTTAAAAAAGTCCATATTTTGAAAAAGTAAAGAGTGAAACAAAAAATCAATTAGAGCTGACTAAAATGAAAGATATATGCATGTACATCTGTGCACAAAGTGTCTGAGCTACAGCTAAGACACTTATTAGATAGAAAATTATAGAAAGGAATAGTTACATTGATTAGATAAGAAGAAAGTATTTATCAGCATCCTCAGCTTCTACAGCAATAAAGTTTAATAAAAATGGCAAGTTAAACTAAAGAACCTTTCTGAAAAAGTACTTGGAATCAGAATATTAAAAAATATACAATGTTCAATTACCCAAAAGAATCTATTCAATTTAAAACATAGAATACCATTTGAACAATTACTTCACCTAAAAAAAATATGCAGATATCGAACAAGTACATAAAATAATGTTTAGCAGCATTATTCATTATTGAAATGAAATTCAAATTGCTATGGCATTTAGGGATGTGGCCCAATGGTAGAGTATTTGCTTAGCCTGAATAAGGTTCTGGCTCCCTATCTTCACCACAAACACAAAGTATAGTGTGATGGTGACCCTAATATTACACTCTACTCAAAATATTTGAGTGATAACTATTAACAGCAATGTAAGAGAAATGTAAACATTAGTTTAAGTATGTAATTGGCACAACTTTGAAAATGAGCGTGATATTTTCTTTAAAAGTTAAAAACACTTAAAACTTAATCTAGCCTTTAGTCCTAAGTAAGGCACGTGTCCATACAAACACTAATGTAAAAATAGTCATAAAAGATTTATCTGTAATGTAATAAAGTTGAAATAAACTGAAATAATCACATACTGGTGAGAAAATAGCATGTATATTCATATAGCACAATTATATTCAGCAATATTAAGAAATAAATATTTTACATAACTGTTAACATGTATAAATCTCAACATAGTCAAGGTAGTGAAATAACACAGACAAAATGAATCTATTCCTCATTATGGTATCAAACTAAAGTATTCCCTGCAAAGTCTCATGTGTTCAATACTGGGGACTTTGGAAGATGATTGTATCAAGGAAGCCTCATACCTAGACCAGGGTGACAGAGATGGTTTACTGGATATGTGACTGGTAGGGTGTATTTTTGTTCCACATTTTCCTTTTTCCCTGTTTCCTGACTGCCATGAGTGTTTTCCACTAAGTGTTTCTCCCATGTTATTTTTGAGCTGCAAATAGACCACTATGCATACAGATAAACCAACATAAACTACCCCTCGTTTAAATAGCAGTTGGCAGGTATTATGGCCAGGGACAAGAAAGTAACTAAAGCAGAAAACTTCTGTCAAAAAATGGATCTTTTATTTGACCGTAAATGACAATGAATTCTAGAAGCCTTTAGAAATAGTTTGTAGGAGCAGCACAGTAAGGTTTAGAAATGGAGGTTAGAGAACGCTCAGCAGAGCCTAAGGAGCTATTGTGGTGGAACTGCTGATAGTAAATTGCTGATAAGAATGCAGATAGTAAGGGTCAACTTCATGAGGTTGTACATGGGAAATAAAACTATGTTGGAAAATGAATTAGAGATAAGGAGTGTTACATTTGGGCAAAAAAAAATATGTGCGTGTGCGTGTGTGTGTGTGTGTGTGTGCGCGCGCGTGCGCTCATGTCCTAAAAATTTATGGAAGTGTGAATTTAAGGGTAGCAAACTAACATCTTGTGGAAGAAATTTTGAGGTAGGGAAATAACTTTGGTTACCCCAACAAATTTTAGATATATCAACAGTGAGAATCAGGATTTTAAAAATGATGAATAATTTGAAAATTTTACAGTTTGAACAAAAACAAAGTACATGTGAAGTTGAGTTCAAGGAGATCATAGTTGCTTAAACCATAAGTGTCACAAAAAGAAGCTAAATGCTTTTTATCAGGACAGTAGGAAAGATGCTTTGGTGGCATCTGAGGAATTGGCCACATTTCACACTCACAGTCTCGTGAACGTGAAAATATAATGTCCATTAAAAGATACTTCTATCAGCAAAGAGCATCAGAGAACGCTGCTTACACTGACTTGCTTAGAGAAGTGTTTCACCAAATTCACTTTCCAAATATCAGAGACTAGAAGTCTCTGCAGCTAGGGGATCCAGGTACTCCTTGAGCTGGCAGCAGATATTTATGATATTCATATAATTCTAGTTTTACGGGCCTGTAGAATTCATGAGGTATAAGGTCCTGGAAGGACACGGCTTTCTGATCAGGTTTCAGAGAAAATAATGGTGTCCTGGTTATACTGATATATGAGAAATATAGCTTCCACTCTGCTAGAGTCAGATATGCTGAGTTTGTGTTCCTGAAATCCCCTGAAATCAAATAATTAATTCCCAAGGACAAAGAAGGATAGGAAAGGCTTGTTATGGAATAGGAATAGCTCCTAAGAAACAAGAAGGGTCCTAAGTGGGATGGCACCAAGTCCCTTTGTTAGGGATAATTTCTACAACAAAGTCACAATTCAGGTACAATATGGATCAAACTATAATCAATCTATAGGAATACAACAAAGTTGCTTAGCTAACATTCATCCAATAAGAAAGCAAGGCTTGTAGCTAGGGTATATGTTTAGCATCATTAACTGACGCTTATCTAAAAAGTCTAAACCAGGATTATTTTGGGAAGAGCTGTGTCCAGGTTTGTGGTCACCCCACCAGGGTGTCTGATGCATATCTGTATTTAATGAACTGGGTGGTACCAATTACAGTATAGTTTCAAGTAACCATTCATTACTTAGTGAAGTTTGCACATCTATTGTGACCTTATTCAAAGCCTTGCCTTCTTTAGATAAACCTCCAGCCATAGTTTTGATGTTTTTGTTTCTTTGTTTGTTTTTGTTTTTGTTTTATCTTTTGTTTTGACTTTCTTCTGGCCTTGTCCCTGTAATGATTGTCTTAATTTCTACCTATCTTAGTTGCCTGGGATAATATGACCATGAAAGGGCAAAGCATGCAGCTGGGAAAGTAAAGACGAAGGTGTAGTGAAAACCTCAGGATGTTTGAGAAGCTAGAAACATGAAAAATGAGTCAAGAAAAGTAGTAGGCATTAAGAGATGCAAGCCCAAGAGAGAGGCTGTATGAGTTAGAACCAGCAAGGCTACAGAGGTAAAGCTGCTCAAACTCTTTGGAGCTCACAACTCTTAGTTGTGTGCCCTATAAAAATGAAAAAGAAAGTTTTACACTTCCAATACACAATGGTACAAGGTAAAGATCTCTATTTTAATAGAGAGGAATGGGTGATAGAACGAAATTGGAACAAAGTAAGACTAAAAATCAGCAGGGAAAATATTGGATCTTGCAGCTAACGGACCACCATTCAGGATCATGTGTGAGCTGTGAGGATTTAAAAGCTTAGGGACCCCCTGCCACTACAGCACTGAAGGTTACAGTGTGCATGGCCTCTCACATCTGCTGGCTCAGAGTGCTGCCTGCAGGTTTATGAGACAGAGGATCTACATTCCGGGTAACTAACTTCACCCTTACTCTCACAGCTTTATACATTGCTCTTTCAGGAGCTCCTTGCTTGGCCTCTCAGGTTTTTCTTTGAAATCAGGATCAAAATCTTCATGGATCAATGATTTGTACATTCTTCTTTCCAGCAGAACCAGTACCACATGTATGATACAAAAATCTGTTGCCAGAGCAACTAATAATCTCTTCCACTTGTGTGATGGCTGAGACAGACTACCTGGCTGGCTGAATTTAGGAGTACATTCCACTAGGCAGCCTTGACTGAGCAGGCATGATGTGGTTCTGTTCTCAAAGCAAGGCTTTTCAAAGCATAAATGTTTACCCTTTCCTTACTTAGGGTTGCAAATGGTGGGATGGGGTTGCTTAATCACTGAGATGCCTTCAAGCCATCTTTTCTATTGCTTTGATATAAAGTACTAGTGCTCTATTCAGTGTTAACTTTTCCAGAAACCCTAATATTGTGGAGCCCAACTGTGTAAATTTTTTATGTTTGGTGAAACTGTAAACATCTCAACACTCTGCTTTTTTCTCTTGATCCTCACTGTAGGTCTGGCCCCAACCAGGAAGTATTATCCATGCCACAGTTGAATGTTGGGCTCCTTTGAAATTCTCTCAGTCTGAGCAATGACTTCCACCTTTTAATTTAGCACTACACAAAATCTTATGATATAGAAAAAGTGTATACAAATTCTCTGCCAAAATGAAACACATATGGGCTAATTATAGTTTCTAATAGTTTTTAATCTTATCTGAAACTCCACAAGCTTGAGATTTACTATGTACATAACAATCAGCTTTCTAATTTTGTGAACCAAACAGGTTTGGTTTACACAGTGTTAGGGGTCCTACAGCTTGCAACTCCAAATCTATCCAGACTTCTCAAATAAACTAGTTCCGAAGGCTTCTGAACAACATGATCAGGTACATTCATAGTAACAGAACCCATTTGGGCCCATTTCTGTATCACTCAACTCATCCATTACTGGGACAAAATATCTGACACTAATTTTAAGGAGGTGCTTATGCTCCAATTTTCTTCCTTCTCTCTCTGCTTAGGAACTGGTGTACATTAGGCACCTTTTTCCATGATGCCCTTCACTATGCCATTTCTGTGTTAGAGCCGATTGACTAAGCATGGACTGACCCCTTCAAAGTCATGAACAAAAACAACTTATCCTTCTCTAAGCTGCAGAGGTAGGGTATTTTATCTTAATGATGGTAAATATTAATAGACAATAAGATACTAGTTTCATATAAGTGCACACTAATCAGGGGGCACTGAAATCTAAGTGGTGGCATATAAAGATTGAGATGTAGGAAGTGATGATAGGGAAATTTCTAGTAGTGACAAGTATATCCAATATTTTGATTGTATTGACATATCAAAGCTTTAATTTGTATCTATTGAAGCTGATCAAATTGTGCATATTAAAATTTTATAATTTACTATATGCCAATTATACCTATACCAGTAAACAGGACTCAGAATATATAGTCCATTTACAGAATCATATTTTCAAACTTTTAGAAATTATACAATGTAAGGCTATCTGCTATATCCCCATTTAACATTAATTATTACACTGGGTATATTTTATCTGAAGTTATAAATTCTTTGATATTTCTAACTTTTCATTGTTTTCTACTCTTGTGACAAGAAATGCAAAATTTCAAAGAAAAATTTTATTTCACTGTGATAAAATTTTTTATTTGCCTACATATTTTACTTGTTATCTTTAATGAAAATTCTCCCTCGTGTAGAGAGATGGGAAAAACTGAAGTATGTGACTGGAAGAGGAAGTTGGTAATAGAAGTTATTTTCAGAGACTTTGAACCTAGCATTTTAATGAATGATAATGTTAGGTATGACAATTTCTACCAGAAAGAATAAAAAGAAGATAGGCTTAATGTATAAAATGAGGTTTAAAGAGGTGTCTTTTGTTTTCTTGCTTCCTTGCTTATTTGATTAGATTGGGTTTGACAGATGTAGTTTTACCTTCACCTGATGATACCGAGTGATCCTTTTTGCACACAAATACCCAGTGAACTTTATAACAACGCATCATTTGAAAATGAGCAGTCTTGACATTCCCGGTCCTTTCTTTAATTGTAATTTAGAAATTTATCCCATGTCATATCAGTTACAGCTCCCTAGAGAAACAATATACATAAATGAAAGAAAGAATTTATAAAGTAGTCTTGCAAGGGCCATCAGGAAACACAGTGGTGAGAGATTGGAAAATAGACATAGGGGGCTGGAGAGACTGAGGATCCAGTCAGAAGCTGAAAGTCTGGAGCCCACTGATGGGAATCTGTGTTCAAAGTCAATAGGTTTGCACTGGCAGTGTGCTTGGAAGCCTGAGGAACTGAAGACGAGTGTTTAAAGGCAATGGTGAAGACCAGAGCTCTTCCAAAGAAGAAAAAGGAAAGACTTTCTTATTCTTTACCTTTATCCCATACAGGATATAAACCTATTTGAGGGAGCCACCCACATATTGGGTAGGTCTTCTCTAGTTTATGGCTATATATCCATCATCTGCAGACATACCTAGAGTTTTACTAATCTTCTGGGTTGTTCTTGCTGAATAAGGCTGACATATCTTTATTAATGATCACATATGTTATTTCAGCAACATGGTTAGTGAGCAGTTCCCATCTGTTAGTAAGATGCTGAAAATTTCTGAGTCAAGACACTAAGCCAAAAAATGGAACCAAGTCTATGAATAATTTTGCTTTATCAATACGGGAGCTGTAAATTTCAGTTGTGCACACTGAAAATCATAAAAAAGTTATGAGTTTTAATTTTGGTACTCTCATTCCATGCCAATAGCTCTTGCATGATACTAATACCTTTGGCCAATGGAGTAACGTGTAATTACTTTAGGTTTAATTATTCTAAGCTAAAATTTTTGGCATGCTCATTTTTTGCATTTGTCTCAGTGCCAACAAGCACAGCATATAGTGCCAGCATATAACTGAATCTTCCAAAAAAAGATACAGTTAATTCAAGCTCCCTGGTCAACTAACCAATTTCATAACATAGTTAAAACAGAAAGTAATTCTTTCTTGATTTTGTACTTTTCATTATAGTGCAAAAAAAGTAGTGTTAGTAATTTTCTGTTGAGCATGGTAACATCTTTGAAAGCATACCACAAGTAAATAGCATTAGCATGAACAATTATTCTAGTCACAATAATCACATATTTTAAGCTATTTAATAATCATCTACTCAATCTATTTTAATAAGAACAATGTATGACTAATTGACAAAAACCAATTCTTTTTATTAATAGATCTCTTTTCTTTTTTTCTTTATTTATATTGAGAGGATGTTTTGAATAATAACATAATATAGATATCTTTTTAAGTAGTTATTTATTTATTTATTTATTTTGGGTACTAGGAATTTGTGTTAGCCAGGCAGGCACTGTGCCACTGAGCTCTATCACCAGCCCAGGTATCCTTTTAAAAATCACCATTATGTTTCCTTAGTGCTTATAAAGATTTAGCTCTTAATAAATCCCTTAATTCATCAAAAATGCACCTGGTATGTACTATCTACTTACAATCTATGCACACAGACACACACACACACACATGTACACACACAGACATCTGATATTTTCAGGGAACCCAACTTGATTTACCTATATACAAAACATAAAAATAATTCTCTTATAAAAGATCATATCACCCAGGCATGGTGGCACACACCTGTAATCCTAGCACTTGGGGGGCTGAGGGCAGGAGGATCATGGAAAGTTCAAGGCTATGTTAAAGAGACCTTGTCTCAAAAATGAACAAAAGAAAAGAAAAATGAAAGAAAGAAAAAGAAAGAAAGAAAGAAAGAAAGAAAGAGAAAGAAAGAAAGAAAGAAAGAAAGAAAGAAAGAAAGAAAGAAAGAAAGAAAGAGAGAGAGGGAGAGGGAGAGAGGGAGGGAGGGAGGGAGAGAGGGAGGGAGGAAGGGAGGAAGGGAGGAAGGAAGGAAGGAAGGAAGGAAGGAAGGAAGGAAGGAAACAGAGGGGGAGAGAAAGACAGACATTTTCAGGAAAGAAAAAATACCTGATTTAAAGATTAAATAATTCCCATATTTTCACTTTGTTTACCAAGAAATACTACTCATCAACTACTATGTTCCAATACGAACAATACAATTTCTATCCTCACTGGTTTGAATCCTGAGGAATGATGATCTGAAAGAATACTCAGGGCTGTTTAGTCTGTTCTGAGTAAATCAGACAGAAACATAGAGTTTTAAGCCAGGTATCTGAATTTTAGAATCAAGAAAGAGGTTTGGGATAATGGAAGAAAATAGGAAGATTTCTTGAAAAAGATAATTTGTTATATATCCTTTGTCCACAATTACAAAAACTTTTTTCTTGGTCAAAAAATGGTGGACATTCTAAAAAAAATTACATTTTATTTCTTACTTTTTTAAGAAAAAAAATATTACAAATTTTAGAAGGAGAACTCAGCATTTTTGTTATGAGTCAATAGTATTCATTTATACATTCATGAATTTATATAAAATTACATTAACAGTTCTATAGAGTCATTGTCAAAACCAGAATGAATGATTAACAGATATCCACCATTGAATATATTTAGACTCGCTTTAGAAAATTCAGTATCAATTGTCATTTTTAAATTTATCTCTGCATTCATAATACTATGCCTTAAATTTAAGCTATAAATTGTTTCTCCAGTGAGCAGCTTCAAGGCTCTAGGAAACTCACAACTGTTCATGAAATGAAACATCAAGAAACATCTACAGACTTGAAATGGAGATCATCTCTCTAAAGTTGCAGTGTCAAAACATCATATCAAGTGACACACTCTTGGCATGATGGAGGAAAGGAACAGGAAATGCATAGCTTCTCATAGTTCACACTGAGGAAGACGGTGGCCCTAAAATCGTGGCGTGTGTGACATAAGAGAGGAACCTGTGGGTCACATACCAGATAGTTCAAATAAAGTGTGAACTTGTGCTGGCTAACACAGAGTGACTTGTGAGGAAATGGTGTGCTATCAGTTCCCACTTATTCTTCCTGCCTACTTTGTTATGAAAAAAATTTTATTAAGAGAAGTTACAGCTTCTTTGACATTCAATTAATTTCTTTGCATTTTGAAAGGTTGTAGTCAAGCTAGAACTTTTTCAAACTAGAATTTAATAAACTATTTTCAATGTGCTTACATTTTATTACTATTACCTTTATGGAACGCCAATGGATTTTCATTTTGTGTCATATTTACTGGAGTGTCCTTGCAGGGTGTGAGTTTTTATTATTGTGTTTAGAATTGTCCACTGACAAATGTGATAATGAAAAAGCATGATATTTAGTTGGTATATTTTTGCTCTCAAATTTTCTACAGATGATGTATGCTTATATAGTCACTCTTATTCCCACTCATTCCCTGTGAGTTACAAAAGTTGTTTTTCAAAAAATTATAGTCAGGTAAACAAAGGATGAGTAGAGGGGGGGAAATGGAAGGGAAAGGAGATGAAAAAAGGAATTAAGATAAGTTATATATATTACCAAATTCCATTAAAAATGTAAACATTATATATTTTACTCATGTAACAGTAAACCAAAATAAGAGTGCACTATTTTAAAACATTATTGATGATATTAATAATGAAAACTAATACATTAGGATTAAATGAAAGTTTAAAAATTTGTGTTTAAAAATCTTGTTGAATTCTATATTTTCTGGTGGCATTTAGTTATTCTGAATACTTGAGATCGCTTTTACATGTATTGCTTTGCTTTGTCTTCATGTAGAGCAGGTCAAGGAAGCTGTTTAGATAGAAATAAAAGTAAGGGTCTGAAGTCATATTCCACGTATTTAAATATATATTTGCTTACTTTTTTACTCATGTGTCAATGAGAAGAGGATTTATACTCCCTAGGTCTCATACCTTTACCTACAAAATGAAATATAACTTTATAGCCTCTTGCAGGGTTGCAGTGTAAGGATTAAATGATGTAATTTTAAGTAAAGTACTTAGCATGATTCTTTGCCCTTAAAGAGTTTTAAAAAGTATTAATTGTCACTATTATTAAATTTTGAATTTCTTGAATCATGATGATTATGGCTTCTATAACATTTCTTCAGTAGGTGTTCATTATTTGAAGAAATGAATATTTTAAAGATATAAAGACAAGCTTAATCATATGTATATAAAATAGTAAGATGAAACTAATAATACTAACAGGACTTGGTTTTTTAAGATGGATTTGTAGTTTCCAGGAATTTCAATGTACTTGATATCTCCTTCTGTGAGACACAGAAGGCATTAATTTGAGAGCCTCTTGAATTCAAACTTTTTCATATTTTTTTAGTTCCTTGTATGAAACACAAGTTTTTAATTATATATTCCCAATACTAATTTTACAAAACATGCAAAAATCAGTGATACAATTATTTATTCAGAGATTTCAAAAAAAGGATATAATGAATCATTAAGGAATATATATATGACATATATATATATGAAATATTTACATATATTTCATTTTGTAGTAATAATTTAAATTTTCCTCTAACTCAATGAGATATTCTTAAAAAAGAAACAATTATCAGAACATAGAGTTATTAAAATATTTTATGCATTGTGGAGGTAGTTTTTTATACTTCCATGATTTCTCACTAATTAACTAAATGTGGTTTTCACTTTACAATTCCTGGCTTTTTCAGTCTTGAGGTTTTGCACAGTAAAAGAATCATATTGAAGAACTAGGCAGTTTTTTCAACTGCTTTCTCTTTGTAGCAGTAATCATAGTCAAACTGGGTTTATACTAATTCTACTAACTATAAATTCACACACAGAACTTCTACACAGATATTCAAAATGTAATGTAGCAGCCTAGCATCTATGATACTTTTAAGAAGCTCTTGTAAATACTCATATAAGACATCTTAATTCCTAGTATATAGATATAATTGTTAATTGGCATAATCATATGACCTTTATAGAAAAATCATAATTAACTAGAATTAAACATTATATTGAAGCTTAGGACTAGATTTTACTTTTGCCACTCAGGAGATAATTATAAAGAGTAAAACATCAATGAAGTCTAAGTTTTACTAATAATTTTAATCTAAAAAGTGTTTGAGTGAAGGGCTTTAAATTATATATACTAGTAAGTCATACGAAACCTTTCTGTCAGTATAAAAGTTCACACTAAATAAAATTATATTAAAACTTAGAAAATGTTTTCAAGGAGGTGAAATAGCTTACATGTTACACATTCAACAGCTCAATTAGATTTTATCATAAATAATTTTTAATATTTAAAAGTAATTTTTCAAAGTTATGGCATAGGATTTTCACTGGATCTGCCACTCACATTCAATTCATAAATGATTTTAATAAACTAAAATAAATAAGTGTAATCTTACTTTTGATTTTATCTTGGCATTTACAAGCTATACTTATGAAATCATATTACAGGTACTCATGTTCTCTGTAACTTTAACTTTTTCTTATCTTAGGTAGCATATTAATATACAGACAAATTTAAGATCTGGTTGCGCTGGTAAGATGAGTAATACACATCACCCAAATACTATTAACCAAAAGCATAGTTTTAAAAACATATTTGAATTACATGAACTTCAACAAATCATATTACACTGTATTTCTTCTACCTTTGCTTAAATATCAATCAGAACTCTGTCTCTGCATCAGAAGGGAAGACCCTGGAGGAAAGGAAAGGCAGACAGACACTGTGATTCACAGGAGTGAGAAACCTACAGTTACAAACATCTGTGCTTTTCTTCTCAAACCCTAGCATAATATTCTTGAATAAATTCTGTACTTTAAGTCAAACAAAAATTTCTACTGTAGAATTTCAGTGGGTACTCTTTTTACAATAATATTAAGATATTTGAGTAAATGGCAGTGCTGATGACAAACTTATTATTTTAATGACAGTAAAAATAAGCAATTACTCTCACACACAAAAATCAGCAAATGCCAGTTATCTCAAAGTAAGTCCTACTTCACATCTTATTCTACTTCCTTTAGTTTCTATATAATCACTGAATATTTGTAAATGGTGCCTTATTTATTCTAAATGTAACCCAAAGTTCTCACATCCTATAAAGTTAAGACTGATTGGACATTAAAATAATAGTCCATACAACATTTTTGAGTATAACAGATTACAAAGTCAATACATTTTACAACTACAATTCTAAAATAATACTTTTTCCTGTTATACTATGTCCCAAATTGTTTACTTTTTCATAAGTAAAATATACTATCTGTTATCTCGAGCTAATTTTAAATTAGAAGTACAAATCTAAAAATTTTAAAGGATTTAAAAATGATATATTTTACACAACATTAGCAAATGGAGGGTGCTGGTAAAAAGTAATACGATCTTTCCAACATTCTGTAACATACTACTTCATCATATAAGCATGGTACAAAGGAAAATTAAGTAACACATGAAAACACAGATCATAGACTATTCTGCATGGAAATGACTATCCCACAAGATACTTCAATAGAATCTTATGCAAAAAACTCTCATAAACTAAAAGCAAAACAATTTTTACAAAAGTGGGCTGAATGAAATAGATCTCATAAGATTTCTTTTTTTCCTTTCTTTCTTTCTTTCTTTCTTTCTTTCTTTCTTTCTTTCTTTCTTTCTTTCTTTCTTTCTTTTTTTGTACTGAGAA
Organism: Hydrochoerus hydrochaeris; assembly: GCA_004027455.1. Classification (NCBI taxonomy): domain Eukaryota; kingdom Metazoa; phylum Chordata; class Mammalia; order Rodentia; family Hydrochaeridae; genus Hydrochoerus; species Hydrochoerus hydrochaeris. The sequence goes on along the minus strand of PVLA01001620.1, from coordinate 263,485 downwards.
TGGAACTCAGGTCCTTCTGTTTACCTAATAGCCACTGCACCACTGAGCTACATCCCCTGACCTGAAGTAAATATGTCAAATCCTATACTTCACATTTTTTCTTCTTCAATATATCTAACTTTTGCTTTTTGCAAATTTTGTTACAGATTAGTATATGTATGTATTTAATGTACTTGCATGCATGTGATTTTATATTCTGTTTTTAAAGGACCAATGATACTTGGCACAGACTAAGAAAAGCTATACAAGAAAGAAGAAATTTTTTTCAAATGAAAATATCTTTGAATATGAAATTCTTGATTCAGTAACTTTAAAAAATTCAGCTGCATAAACTTGGCTTTCCATTTAAAACAAGCAAAGCTCTTGTGAATTCAATTTCAATTTTCACTGGACAAAGAGCTATTTCTTTTCTTGGAATTTAGTTCAGATTACTCAGTGTCTAGAATATTTGACATCTCCCCCAAACATTGTGTGGGTGCCTTGCTAACTCTGTGCAATAGTATTTAAATAATTTCCACTTATTAAGAGAGAAAAGTAATTTTAAACGAAGTATGTGCAAATAATTGCACATCTCTTTGATAAAGTCAATATATAAAGCTAAAAAAACACCTAAATATGATTATTTCACTTAAAGTTTACTTAAAGATTCTCATATTAGTGATTAATTCTTTCTTATAAAAGAAGAAATTTCCTGGTTCCTTTCATATATCCACGCTCTGCTTTAAGGGCTCTATGAGAATCACACTATTTCAATACCAAAGAGATGTTTTTTTTCTCACACACCTACACCTACACCTACACCTACACCTACACCTACACCTACACCTACACCAAAACACCCAGCCAATGTCATTGACAGAAAAGGGATTAAAGGTTGAATTTCACAAAGGAAATGGATAGGTGAGAGAAAATCACGACATATCAAGGTTTTCATTATAGAATACAGTGATATAATAGTGTAAAATACTCATGAATTAACAGAAGCTTTTTTATACATAGCAAATAATTTCCATAAATTACCAAGTTTTTTGTAAATTTTATTTATTTCATTAAAACTTCTCTAAGATTTTAGAAATACACCCAAAGTTAAATTACTACTTAAAAGTATTTCCTTAAAAAGAAAGATCATAGCATATGTATGTATTATCTGCAAAGATTAGAAAAGTGAAATATTGAGATGTTCATTTTTCTTTCCACTATATGATATTGTGGCAGTTGTATTTGGCAGAGTAAGGAGTGGAACAGGCAAGTGCTACCTCAATAATCCCTAAATTATGGTGTAGAAGTTTCTTCCAAAGAAGAAGAAAAAGTAGAAAGTAAACTCATGGATTATGAGAAATTGTCAGAAGAAAAAGAAAATTTACAAGTCAGGACACATATGTCCTTGAGACATTATAGCAGCATCTTGAGTAACTTCAGTCAGGGACAATGAAAGGATAAATGACATAAGAGCTACATTCACCTGCAGAGAGTCCACCTTCTAGCATTGGATGTAGGTCACAGTCAGCAACATTTAGGAGCAAGTTGTGACTTTAGAAGTGAGTGGTAGATAAACATGAAATAATTCTCCTAACTCCTTCGAAGATCTGGAAAATTTTCAGAAGCCTGTACTCCTGAGAACTAGACTCAAGAAGTTTCATGTATCAGCATAAACTTGAGACCAGACAGTAGCTCATCAGGAAAGGAGACGAGGATGTATACTGAAACTTATAACAAAACATTGGCTGCTCTGCATCCAACTGCCCAAGCTACAGTACAAACCCAGATCATACAAACACCCAGCAAAGACCAACAATGGCCCAGAGCATGTACAGATAGAAGGTCCTTCCTACTTCCTAACTACTAATTTGAAGGCCCATAATTCTACTTCTCTAAATGTTTAAAAGGTATCATAATACTGCATGCTAAAATCACTGAAGTCTGTCACCCAGAGGACTCCCTCAATGACAATCTCTTCTTTCCCACCAAACATGCTACTTTTCAAGGTAGAGGCATTTGAGAAAGTTCAGAACATTTGTTTACTCATTAAAATGTACATGTAAATATTGTAACCTGTATTTAATCCTGGGCGCATGGATTAAAAGCATAAACAGATGCCATAACAGAATGCTGTAAGTGTGCACTGTTCTCCAAAAGAATTAAACATGTCATACTTCCTAGAGTACAGCAAAGATTTCCCCCATTGAAAATAATTCATACTCACTGGTAATAATAGATCCATGAGGTGTTTTCCTAATAGTTTATAATGATTGGAACATGCAATCATTATAATTTTCCACAAAATCATTAAACTATTATCATTGATATTCACAATTAATTCACAAAAAACCCTCAAACTATATTCATCACCAGTTTTCTTGTATCAATTTTAAAGGACTTTAGTAGACTAGCTAATATAGTAGAGTGTAACAGTAACTTAATTGCTTTCTATGGTAGATCTATCTGAAATCACGCAACTCTCATCTGTTAAATTCTATTCTAAATTTAATGTGACACAATTTTATTGTGGATACTGGGAATCAAACTCAGGATCGTGCACCTGCCAGGTAGGTGCTGAAACACTAAGCTGTATCACCAGCTCCAACACAACTTCTCAAAAGTCACTAAATTCATAAATAAGTAAACTCCAAGATCATGAATTTTTTCACAAAGTTAAAATTATAGACTTCAGTACCAGAGGCTTCCTCTTCAGGCTCATTCCAAGCTCTCACACCAAGGATAATTTAGCCTTTTCCTGATGTAAGGTTTAAAAGCATCCTGCTTTTCCATGTTCTCAATTCTGTTTTAAATGAGTTTTTGTACAAGGCAATAGTTAGAGCACCTAACTGGGGAACTTTGTGATAGTAGGAAATGTTGTATGATTAATTTGCTAATAAATGCTTAATAATGGTGACATGTAGAAATAAATTTTAGTAAGAACCTAGATTGATATTTTTATTTTTATTAATATATGACACTAAAATAACAAAAATACACTGTATTATTTTTCAAAATCATGTAAATTTATATATATATATATTTTTTTTTTTTCGTTCCTGGGATCGAACTCATGACCTTGCACTTGCAAGGCAAGCGTTTACGCCACTGAGCTAAATCCTCAGCCATATATATATATATATATATATATATATATATTATTAATAGGCATTTACAGTTGATAATGATTACATTTATTGTGGGGACTTTGTAAATGTACGTAACACATTTTAATTTATTTTGTCCCCTTGTTTTCTCTTTCTTCCTGCTCCAACTTTTCTTTCCTTTCCCATGTACTGAAGTTCCTGTTTTGATTTTAATATCTTTAGGATCTCTTTTTCATTCCTTTCCTCACCCTTCACGTCATCTGTTGATCCCCTTCCCATTTGACAAAGATCTCCCTATTTGCTAATATCTGTATTTTGTTTTGTTCTTTAATTATCATTTAAGTTTCTCACTAAGAGAAATAAAGCAATTTTTAACCTTGTATGTCTGATTCATTTCATTTAACATTCTGATTGCTAAATATGTGTTTATATAATAATACTTTAGGACATTCACAGGAATAGAGGAGGAAGGTCAGAAGTACTGCTGCATGATGTGAATGCTTTAAAAGATGTACTGTTAGCTGAAATTCTAAAATCTAGTAGAAATGTTTCTTAGTTGCTTTTCTCTCATTGCTGAGATGAAACACTGAACACCCAAGTTTAAAGGAGAAGTCTGTTTAGCTTCCAGTTTGTACAGGTTTCAGTTAATAATCATATGGATCTCAGACAGAGTGGCTTGGCAAAGGAGCAACAGTTCATGGTGGCAGAAGACAGCAAAGGGAACTAGAGAGATGGGGACAGGAAGCCTCTTTCTGTCCTTTGTACTCAGGCTACCTGCCTTAAGGTGGATATGGCATTTACATTCTAAATTCCACATTAGATTACAAATCACCACAAACTCCATATTCAGTTGCCTCTGAAAAGTCTGCCTCGCCATGACTGCATGAGGATTTGGAGGGACATTCAGACACAAATCATAACCGAATGACACATACTATTTAATGTGTAAGTTTTATACATGTCTGAACATTTGTAATATTTTATACATTAATATGAACTTTAACTTCAGAAATGTTATTGCTTTTCTTGAGCAGCCTGACTCAAAGTTTCTGGCCACTCATTCAAAGCAAAATGAAAGCACATATTGATCAGTTATATATTTTTGAGTGCATACAATGCATGTTGGCAACAAAAAAATCATGGAAAGTACAAAGCTGTTCAGTAAGCTCAAGTTCCTCTCACAGACTTCTCATAGTGTGATGTCAACTAGCACATTAAGGAAAGATAATTAGCCAAGCAACAGTTTAATTTTTTTTTGCTAATATAACCCACTGTAACAGGTAAATTGTACCAAGTATGGAGGATTATAAAATATAGAAATATAGAAGCATCATTCCAGCCAAGAAATTATTCAATGTTAAGTCATTATTCCACTTTAATAAAGAAAAATACAAAAGGTAACTGAGCAAACAAGCTGTTAATATGAACTAGTCTAACAAATTCCTTTAGATTTTTTATGGGAAAACAGGAGATGAATATAATTTGAGGCTTTATGAATTAATTGTAGATTAATCCACACAAAATGATAAATAGTTTTATTATCCTGTGACAAGTTGTAATGGTTACATATTCTAAAGATACAGTTATATGAAAGAAAAGTATGCAGTAAACAATTCAAGAACACATTATCATTGCCAGTGATTACACAGATTGTTCAATACAAATGGAATTATAAAGAATGTAAGGATTATATTAGTTTTGCTTAATCAACAAAAGTTAAGTGAGAGTAATGTATAATCTAGCAAAATTATTTAAACAAGTTTGACTCTTAAGATTGGAAGTCATGTTTAGTTTTGAGAAAGTTTAGTTGGAGAGATTGTCTTCTCTAATCAAGAATTAAAATAATTGCACTCTTTTCTCTAAGAACACTGAGTTGGCATATTTACCTGCCAAATGGGGTTAATTAATGTTTAGCAAACATTGACAAAAATGAATTACATGTATGGAATACCCTCCATTTCTGTCTCATTCTTTACTTTTTCAAAATACTATAGGATGGACTGCATTAAACAAAATAAATATGTTCTATACATCTGCAATGTTAATTAAGAGTCATTGTAAGTAAATAAATGAAAGTATTAATGTTTCAGAACCAAATACTAACCAAAGTGGTCACTGTTATTTACTAAAACAGAACACATTCTTTACTGTTTTTTCTTTTTTTTTTCCACTATGTTTAAAATGAAGAACAACAGTCTCTGAATCAATGGAGAAATATTAATTTAAGCAAAAAAAAATGAAGTCTAGGATAATATTAAAATTGTGTTTTTTCTTAATAGACACTAAAGTTTCATATCATGCCAACTCACCAATATGACAATATTGTCCTAATTTTTTGATCTGTCATTTATACTCTTGGGTTATACAATGTGATATTTATTGTTTCCATTTTACTCCTTTTTGCTTCCTCTATGATAGCTAACTAAATTTTTGCTATAATTCAATGAAGACAGAAAAAAAAAATTTTTTTCTTATCAAAGACCTTTGTTTTACCAGAATTGTGTTCAGATGTGTCTCCCTGTGGTTGTCTCTGTCAGTGACGCAAGTGCAAACAGACCAGACACACTGGCACAAAGCACTCACCACAGTTGGCTTCATCAGATGCATCTGCACAGTCTGGATCCTCGTCACAAACCCACAGTTTGGAAATGCAGTGCTTGGTCGTTTTACACTGGAAATAGTCTGGAGAACAGCTGTTTTCAGCTTAAGAGGAAAAAAGCTATGAATATGTAGATTTGAAGGACAGCAGATATTTTATTTATAAAAAGCAATTAGAACGTCTCAGTTTATTCAAAGAATATTTTCTTTGCTGAACATAAGGATTTTTAAATTATTCATTATTTGTAATATGTTCTTAATATCCTTTCCAATAGAAATAAGTAAGGAAAACATATTTCTGTGACAATATGCTGATAAAAGTTAGAATTTAAAGTCCTCTTAGTTAGATATTTTGAAAGCAAATTTAAAAAACAAGGAATACAGGTTTTTTCTAAATAATGTTCCTGGCATGTTTAGGAATTTACACATATGCATTTTTATAAACAGAAAAAGACTAGAATTAGAGCACATTAAGTGAATGAGGAAATAAAAGCATAAAATGTAATCAAAGTGTCTAGGAAATGTGCTGAGTTTTTGAGGGAAATGGTGAACATCTGACTCAAACTGTAAACTGCATCACAAATCCCAGCCAGCTTAATGAATCAGCTTTGAGAATGGCTAGCCGTAAAGAGCTGGAAATGACTTTATTCTCAGTGTGCCATCTTAATCAAATTGCTGGATGACTGCACATTATTTACTGATAAAATTTTAAAGGAATAAATTAAAACTTCAGCAAGCCTGAAATGTTGACAGTAGTCGTGTTGAAAATGTGAAACTTGACAGGTGCTTAATCCTTCAGATCACATGTGTTTGCATGGGTAGGGGTGGGTGGGCTGTGTCCATGCATCCATGTATGCCTCTCTATCATGCACATGATGTTCACTGTTTTAATGCCAATTTAATGTACTTTGCTTTTTGGAAGGAGACTGAAATGTAGAGTGAACAGAAAAAAAATCATTTCTTATTATTTCAAGCAGTCTTTTAAGATTCCCTCAACAGAATATTTATAATTCTTCATAAGTAACTTTGTTAAGGTATTTGTCTAAAGTTTCAATTTCTTGTTAGAGTTTCAATATGCATTTTATCAGGGAAATATTTCTAGCTATAATGGAGTTAATTTTAAGCTACGACTTAATGATAGAAATAAATTACCAGTTTCTACTTAATGTGGGCAAAAAAAAAAACATTTATGGAAAAATCCATACCTACCCACAATGTAGTTCCTCTTAAGGATGTTGATGAATGGCTGTCACACACATTTGTCACAGCTGTTAGGTAGACTTTAAAGATCACCCATGTTTCACTCGTCTCTATATTTTAATATAGAACTTCTTAGTCCATCTAAATTGGCATCTATTATTGCTTGTTTGACCAATAGTATTTCCTTGTTTTTCTGCCTTGTAAAAACTTATGTTGAATATTTTTCAAGCCAATTTTTGTTGAGAGTTAAAAGTAAAGCAGGACAGAGCCTTGTGACTGACTTACGGCAGTCTCTCTCATCCTCCTCGTCCCCACAGTCGTCTTGCCCATTGCATCTGAGGTTCACCGGGATGCATTTCTGATTCTTGGTACACTTGAACTGACCCGACAGGCAAACGTGTGTGTCTAAACCAGAGTGAACAAAGAATCTGAACAAAAGTCTATGTCTGATTGAAATCAATGCATCCATAATCAATCAAAATTAGATTTATGCTTTTTAGGAATGTAATCACCTACCACAGTTGAGCTCATCTGAATTGTCCCCACAATCATTCTCTCCATCACAAATGAATGCAGGCAAAGCACAGAGTCCAGTTCCACATTGAAATCGACCAGGTTGACATTTAAACTCAGCTAGGGAAGAAAAATGAATAGGTATTATACATGGAACAGCACTTTTACCTTATGACATCTTAAACAGAGCTTTTCTGACATTCACACATTGGCTATATTTTACATTAAACATATCCCAGAGCACAATATTAATGTCTCACATGTAGAGAGTTACTACAGTCTCATAATACAGGCCAGCTATAAGCAATTTAGGGGACCTCTGGATTAGATTTCCTATAATAATTATTAAGAGGAATGGCACTAACAAAATATAAATATACAGAAACTGTACTTTAAGAAGTATAGAAATATGACCTCTTTTCAGTGAAATGTTGAAATATTAAATGGTAGAATAAAACTTGCTAAAATAAAAAAATTCTAATATTTAACAACTCATTTATTTCTGTTCATTTTGTTGCCTATGGTATGTCTGGGCTGTGTATATCTGTCTTCAATGCATAGTCCTTACTAATAGTTAAAGCATATACTTCTTCTATCATATCAAAATGAAATTTACTGATATTTATTTCTGTAATACTCATATAAAGACTATGTTTCAAACGTAATGCATATATGAGTATCTATACAGGATTTAATAATTCATGTGAAAAATTCATTTTCTTTTGCTATATTATTTGATTTTATATAATTAATAATAAAGCAAAATCCACTGTGATTTATTTTGTACCAGGCACTGAGCTACATGCTACATCACATTCAGTTTTGTGTATTCTTTATGTTGTTGATATTACCTGGAATTGAACTCAGACCTCATGCTTGCGCAGCATCACATTCAGTTTTTAAATTAATTTTATAACATTCTCACCTTGGTATTAATAAACTCAATTTATAAATGAGGAAATTCAGTTTCATGGATATTACTATTTCACTCAGAATACCAGAGATCGATTTCAGATCTAAATCTGACTCTGAAGTATCAAAAAATCAGTGTTTGTAGAATATTAATTTTTTGACTAATGATCCTACATTACTAATCCTTGATTATGAGATTAATAACATGTTCTTCATTAGTTCAAGTCAGTGAATCAAATGTTAATATGTGACATTTCAGACTTACTTGGGCAAATAAATTATTTTATTACAGTATTGCCTAAAAATATTCTTTTAGAAATTAATCTTATTTTGTGCTTCAACTCCATAGACAAAAGAAAGTTCTAAAATGAAGTGTTATTTACTTTCAATCTATAAAATTTTTAATCAGTTTAAAGGTTTGTACCTTTTTATACACTGAATAGGTACACTTCCTCTAATTCTATCGCTTTATATATGATACTCTTCAACAATTCTTTACCACATAAACAGCTCTTCCATAAAAATGACTGCATCTATAAATAAATGGCTGACAGAATAAACCTGTAATCTCAGCACACTAAGAGGGTGAGGCACAAGGACCGCAAGTTCAAGCCCAGTCTGGGCAACTTAGCAATTTAATAAGATTTTTTCAAAACAGTAATTTTGTGATTAAAGAAAGAAAATGAAAGGTTTAGTTCTGTCAGCATGAATCAGTATGCTACTGCTGGGCATTTCCTAAGAGCAAAGAAAATGGTAATACTAATTACAGTAGTCACATTGTATTTTTGCATGAGTGCTAAGCAGAGACTGAAGAGGTGAGTAATCAGGTGAATGTACTGCCTCAATTTGGTGAGAATTATCTCTCTACAGGTTTGTTATGCTTGGCTATTTCCATAGTCTTTCAGTGATGATCTACAGTTTACTCATGGGGAATGAAACTTGTGTTTTTTTCATCTGTATGTTTTGCATACTGAGTAACGCTAATATTATGCTAAAAAGGAATGTGGGAATAAGTGGGAATATCACTTGCTGTTCTAGGATATAGGAAATTTAAGAACAAACTTTTAACAGCATATAATTTTTCATCCATCATATTTAATATATTTATGTAAATAGCAATATGTAACCTTATCAGTAAGTGACTTCAGTAAAAGGCTTTCCTGTCTTCTTTAGCAATAGAAATGGTCAGTGGTTCATAATAACTACAAATGCTGATGATACAGTGACTCTAAAATGGTACTTAAACACTCCACAGACATGTATGTGATTTTCCATCTCCCCATTGCTCTCAAAGAAAAGTGTCGTGGTAATAAATATTCACCCATAAAGTACAAGTAAATAATTCTTTGCTAAAGGCCATAGAGATAACATTGCCAACACAGAATTTTATTTATTAACGGCCACACTGAGACAATGACATCAATGAAATGATGAAGGTCCGCTAGAAAGAAAGATAAGGAAACATTTCTATGACAATGGGCTGAGCAGAGATTTGTTGGATATGACACAAAAAACACAGGTAACAAAGGTAAAAATAGATGCAAGGCATTATGTTAAATAAAATGATGGTTCTGCACAGCAAAGGAAGCATCAAGAATGAAGGGAGAGGGGCTGGGAGTTTAGCTCAGCAGTGTAAATGCCTGCTTGGCAAATGCGAAGTCATGAGTTCGGTAAAAAAAAAAAAAAAGAATGAAGAGAGAGGCTATGAAATAGGAGAAAATACTAATAAACCATATATCCTAAGAGGATAATATCACAAATACATGAGAAACTCAACTCAATAGTAAGAAAACAAATGATTAAATTAAATGATTGGCTAAGGACTTAATATAGAAATTAAGATAGAAATAAAATATAGAAATAGTCAAATGTATAGAAAGAAATGTTCACCATTGATAATTATCTGTCTATGAATGTATCTGTCATCTACCTAGGGATAGGGAGAGAGAGAGGGACAGAGATGCACAGATCTACTGCTCAATATATATGCAGGAATTAAATTACTAAATCATGAAATGAAAAATAAAATATATTGTAAAGATATATGTACTCCATTAATTGCTACAATGTATTTATGCACTTAAAGATACAGAAACACTATATCCCTCAATAGATGAATAGATGAATGGGTCTAGAAAATACGGTGAGTATGTCTATCAACAAGCAGTTGATCAATCAATAGACACACCCATATAATAAAATGTTATTAAGTTTAGCAAAAATGAGTTTTTTTATTTATGATAACTTTCATGAAACTAGAGAACTTTATGTTAAATGAAAATCATGAGGCATATAAAGACACACACATCTCATAGAAAGAGAATAAAATGGTAGTTATCAGAGCCTGGGGAACGAGGAGATATTGGTCAAAGGAAACAAAACATCAGACAGGAAGAAACAGTTCAAGAAATCTATTGTACATCTTAATAACTATGCCTAATAGCAATATTATATATTTGAAAACTGCAAACAAGGTAGACGTCATGTGCTATCACAATGAAAAAAATGAAAAGCATGTGAGGTAATGCATCTGTGAAATGCCATGAAAAATGTATATATCATGCAGTGCATCACAGATATATGTAATCAGTATTTGTAAATTAAGAAATGAAATGTCAGATATTAGTATATCCACCTCATAAACACCAAATTAGTATTTTATCACAAAGTTTTCTGAAATTGGGTGAATGCCAAAAAAATGCATTCCATTAAATCTGTCATTTTTATGGCAATGTGACTCTATTTTGAAATTTCAGTTGATTAATATTAAAGATCAGGAGTTGCAAATATTTTAAAAGGAAAAGCATCTCGAGTTCTTCACTGTATCACTGGTCTCTAGGGTACGATTAACTTAGAAAAGACTGTATCTGGGTAGTAAAGGTCATGTTCTTAACCCAAGGGCTAATTTAAAGTATTCAATAATGTATATTAGAGCCACAAGTATAAATAAAGAACTAAGTAATAAATTTATTTTTATATATAACACAGAGTAAGGTCACTAAATTAATTTTCTACATAATAATTTTATAGTTGTTTATATAGTGATTTTAAGAGAAAGAATAATTCATGCCTTTTTCTAGTTATAGATATGTGTTTACTACTGGATATATATCCAGGAGTTAAGTTATTAAATCTTGAAATAAAAACTAAAATCAGTATAATGAAAATATATTTGCACTCTGTTAATTCCTACAAAATTATTCTATAGTATTTATTCAACTCATGTACTATTTTGGGGCTGGAAGGGGCAGCATTTTGCTGACCCACAGTAGCCCAGGTGGGCCTCAGATTCACAGTGATCTTCCTATTTCAGTTTCCACATTGCTGAGATTATAGCAATGTACTAGCATAATAAATGTAAAAAAAAAAAAAAAACAAAGAACATTATTTTAAAAATTAAAGAATGGGAAATCTTTTTAATATAGAAAGACTATATATAGAAAATATGACTTTTATAATATTTTTCCTTCTTATTCCTTGTTACTTTCAAACATACAAACTAGATGAAACAACTTCTATTTGTGTGATGGACTTGGTCATGAGCAGAGAGCTAGAACACAGCTCATCTAAGTAACTTTCTAAAGTCTCTTAAATGTGAAACAGGTTTATAATTAGGTGATAGAGAGCTTTAGCACAGAAAGTAACTAGCTTTCAGTGCAAACCTAAAAAACTCGAACTCAATTTTGAGGCCAAATCATGGTAAACATCCACTGAGATGTTGACTAAAAGCATCTTCAACTTGACAGGACAGTATTAGAGTGAACTGTGGAGTGAATTATCATTGAAAAGTCTGTGGATTGTCCATTACCACCAAAGTTACCAAAGACCATTAAAACATAGCACCTAAAAATGTCAATCACAATCAGAAAGCATTATTGGTAGTCAGTGTCCTACCAGTAATGTGAATATATTAAAGTGTCATTAAACTGATCATTATTATTGAAAAAAATCCAACTTATAAAGGTTTTTTTTAGAATTTTAATACTGACAGAAAAATTGAAAGTTTATACTCCTTAAGGGTGAGATTTCAGTCATCGCGTGACATTCTAAAAACCTGCTTATTCTTGCTTACAATTCAGCTATTTATTGGGTCAAAATTATGCCACTTATCACATTAATGAACACTACAGGAAGTTATTCTACATGTAAAAAAATTTTATAAGGAAAACAAAACACAAATTGCCGATAGTGACATTCTAACGTTTTAAAAGTGAATCATAATCAAGACATGGTAACAGGTTTTGCTATGTTTTCAAAGATTGTCACATGTTAAGTTTGGAAAAGTACTGCATCAGCAAATACTTTAAATAGAGCTTCAGTTGTCTGGGTCTGAAATATAAGGAACTTTAATTCTAAATTGCAACATTTCCCCCATGTACTCACGACAGTCATCGGGTTCATCAGATCCATCGCCACAGTCATCCACAGTGTCACATTTCCACCAGAATGGAATGCATTTGTCAGTTTTGCAACGAAACTTTCAAAAAAGGAGAGAAATATAAGGTCCATTTGAACATTCACTGAAGCAGCACACCTACCCTGCTCTCTTGTTGTCAATATGAATGACACTGGAGTAAAAACCTTCTACAAAAGATAATGAATGTATAAAAGGTAGCCATAGGGTCTGCCAGGAAAGTCCATTGTTGAGGGACAGCTCCTGTGAGTTCCTGTATACAGGCACACTCACTAAATGAGTACTGCCTCGGGGCGACTTGTATTCCAAGAGCCAAGTGGGGTAGTTGCTACAGAACCCTGTGATACAAAGAAACCTAAAATACTTACTCTCTAGGTCTTTTCATAACAAAAGCTTGCTAAATACTAAACAGAATATCAGGAAGATGTATCAAATAGTATTAATCTAGTTAATTGGAGTTAATTTATTGAATGGCATTGTTTTAAGAGTCTTGGATGAATCGGGACCTCTCAGCCATGTTTTTTAGTCCTGAGATGAGGAGCTGCAGATCACTGTGAAGAACTGTCCAGTTCTCTAATGCCGTGCTTGTGGGCAAATTCCTTCACACTAAAAACATCACCTTTACCCATAGTATCTGACCACACAAACTTTAGGAATACTTTGGAATAATGAAGGTCAATACAGTTATTTTTAGATTTTATAAAGATTAATAAATACATAATGCTTGTCAGGATAATAAATGGGCATACCAGAGTTTTTCAAATCTTTTTTATTGGAATTTATTTCAAACAGAAGCATAGGAATAATTTTGTATGATGACATTAAGATTTTATAAATAATATTCACTGAAATTGTATCAATGTTTTGATTTGTTCTCTCATCCTTCCCACTTAAAAAAAAAACCTGAAGACAGATCCACAGAAAAGGTAATAATTCTACTAATTAGAAGAAAGAGTTTTATTTTTAAATTGCCTTTTAAAATCAAGCATCAAATGAAAGATTAATAACCAAGATGCTTGTTGCGATTGTTATGTAGCAATACTTAGGTATAGGATTATTTAGCACTCAGATGGTTTGTTATTAGAGAAAAATTTCAGAAAGTTACTATTGCATACTGTTTATTAAAAATAAAGTTATCTGAACCCAAATCACACACCATGTCAGAGAACAGAACTATTTTACTTAACAATATGACTGGATAATTGTTCACAGTGACTAAAAAAGATCAATTTATTCTTTAATGACCTTCAAATACAAATTATTTCTTTTTTCACCAACATGCAGAAAAAAGAAAAAAACATCACAATTTCCATATGGGGAAAACCTGCATACAATGTAGTTGCCATTAAAAATTTCAGCTTAAATTATTAAATCAAGCGATATATAAAATTCTGTCAGTTTTTTCTAGTACTGCCAAATTGTTTTCTTTTTTATTTCAATAAAAATTCTGTGAAAAGCACATAATAATGTTAGAATTTTTAAATTTTATTTTCTTTTTGAAGTGTTTATAATTCCCATATGTGTGACTGACATAGAGCTGGTGTTTATCTCAATGTATTACATGCAAGAAAATATTCTAACAGAAAATATAGCCTTAGTAGTTCTATTATCTCTAAAGAAAATGGATGAGAAATCTAAGAGTTTATTCACTTAAAATAGTACTTCTTTCCCTTACTGGAATAGTATTTTCTTTCAGAAGAGAGAATTTCATTCCATTTTGTGCAATCTGATGGGTTTTGGAGTTGATTCAGGGTAGACTTTCATTAAATATGAGAATGATTTTTCTTCTAGTTCAGTATGGGAGGGAATAGAGCAGTCAGAATCTAAAGGGACCTAAATGTTGAAATGACTTTGTTTGCTTAGCCTGGATCATGTCTGTTGTGATTTTTCATAAATTCCAGGGGGGGGGAAATTATCTTTATTCATGGTGACTATCTGGGGATATGAGACTTACTGACAGCAAGTGCCCTGAACATTAAATACTTCCAGTCATTACACTATCTCAAAGCTCATTAGGAAGAGGACTGGCAGTCTCCTGAGTATCTTCAAAGTATTCCTGATTATGTTTAGATCAACATCTAAAATGCAGTTTTTTTAATTCAATAAATATATCTGAATTAAATAAATGTTAGAATTACATATGACATGATAATTTTTCTCTTCATTTCATTTCTAATAAGAATATAAGAGTTCTGACTTAAGAGAAATCAGGATAAGATATATTCATGTTAAATTTTCATATATATCAGAATTTAATCCTCAGAAGACTTCTTCTGGTTCACTTTTGAGCTTCACATTTTCCACAATTAATTTCAGTTGTTTAAAATAGATCAGCAATAAATATAAAATATTTTCATAGTAAATGTTCTGTAATACTATTACATTCATAAAATTAATTGCAGGTTGTAATTATCACTCACAAAAAGAAGCCATGAAAAACTAAACACATGTCTACTGATATGAATACAAGAACAAAATCCAAATCCCAGTATGGTGAAGGATATTTGAACTAGAAAGGGTCTCCACTTAAAACATCAATAAAGTCATTTTTAAAAATTCATTATGTTTTCCAATTAAAATGATTTAAGTGAATCATGTTAATCAATTAGTCATATCAGAATTAGTACTGACCTTTTATAGATCCTCACATAGTTTAATTCTTATAAGTGTGGTGTATTTGTCTCAGTGAAAATTGTGTTTCTATAAATTGATTTTTTCTCTAAGATGTTTATAATAGTTTATTCTTTCTTTCCTGAGATCAGACAAATATCATTTGTAAACCATCTCCATAAACCAAAAACCTCATAGGAATAGCCACTGTTGGACTGTGTTAGCTGCCATTATTATCTTTTTTATTGTCGATAAATGAAATAACTTATTTTTTTCAAGAAGTGTAGCTAAATGCAAAAATTATCGGATCCACATTTTGGTCTATTTGTTTTGTTTTGCTGTTTTAAAAATCCATGATGAAGATGAGCAAGTATTTGGAAAATTCTGAGAATTATAGTCTTGCCATTGATATCAAATTGGAAATAAATTAAACATACAAATAATCATTTCAGAGTGACTAAAGTTTTTCATAAATTGGCTGATCAGGTTTTTGGTACTAAATAAGCATAATTATAGATTTTCTTATACTATGTTTTGGAAAGTTTTATTCCTTCTGTGCTTGTATCAATGCCGATGTCTCCCTACCAATGCCTTGTATTTGGGAAATTTATCTTTGGCTTCATACCAATGTTAGTAGGCTGTTGAGGCTCACCACATGCAGTCAGTGCCTCTACTGGTCAACACCGGACTCAGTGTTTTAGGTTCCAACACTATTTTGGCTTGCTCAGCACTCAGCAGCAAGGGGCCAAAGGTTTTTCAGCATAACTAACAGGGTAAGTTGGAAATTTTACTAGGCAAAATTAAGAAGAATTATATTTTAAGATTAAAATGACATAATTTTCCATTAAATTTTATTATTAGTTAAGGAATAATCAGCTTGCTGCTGTTACCTTTTATAGTGATTTAAAATTCTAGATCTTTGAAACAAATGCATTAAAAAAAAAACACTCAGGAAATCACAATGAGAACGCAGTTTGTAAAGAAGCAGTGTCTAGGGCCTGTGCTTTCAACTAGACATGAGAATCTTCTAAAGCCAGCACACATTAATCTCACATATGCTATTTTAATCATATTCCAGTTGCACCGGAGAATAAGGTTAATTACAACAACTATTACATGCTGGAGGGTCTTCCCGTCTATTTTCATAAGAATTGCCTGGAAATATTATTGCCGTTGTTTGCAAGTCCTTTGGGAACCTCATGTGGAAATCCGTCACTGGATATTGGGAGGTAGGGCCATAAGAGGAGACTAGATTTTATAAACACTCCACATTCATGAATGGATTAACACGGTTATCTCTCTGGCGAGTGGGCTAGTTACCAAAGGAGCTGTCTTGTTATAACAGAGAGTTCTCTTGCATGTTCTTTGCTGCCTCTTCCTGTCCTCCACTTCCTTTTTCCTCATGATGCAGCCTTCTCATATTGAACATCACAATGTTCAAAATTATGGGAAATAATAAATTCTGTTTTCTTTAATGCATACATCTCCTTTTTGTGCTTTTCATTGACATAGTAGAAAAGCATCTAAAGAAACCAGCACCCCATTTAAAAGATAAAAAAACCAAGAAACCAAGAAGTTAGATAGCAAACGTAGGTAACCAGGCCAGTTTAAAGGGAGTTCATGATCAGGGAGACTGTTTCAGAGTCTGTCCTCTTAACTCTTAGAAGTACTGACATGTCGAAAGGGTACGACAGTTTCCTGTTGTACAGTCCTTACAAGTATGATTCTCATTTTCTAATCAAAGAGGTACACGGAGCTATTATTAGTTTTCTATTTTAAACATAATCTCACTTAAAGAGAAATTTAATTTCTTGCCATAAAGTTGCTGCTAGTAAATGGAAAAATCAGAAAAAAAAGCACAAAGCTCTAAGAGTAGATTTAGTAGTTTTAAAAAGTTAATCAAAGCTTATTTAAACACTTAATTTTAATTTAAAAAAAATCAAAAGTAACAATGTCCAATTGTAAAATGTCACAGAACTGGTCTCCAAAGTTTGAAAACATTAAGTAAAAAAAATTCACCTGGAATATTGTCAGAAAAAATAATTAAATTTGGAAGAAAAAGAATATTTTCACAAGAAAATTATTTTGCCTTTCAGTTTAAAAAAGTCTAGAGATTTACTCTACATCTAGTTATTCTTTCTGCTATCATTGCTTGTGAAGAATGGGAGGTGATGTGAATGTTCATTCAGAGCAAATTATCTAGGAAGATATTTTTATTTAAATTTCCCAAACCTCAATTGCCAAGTCATCTTAAACTATGTAAAATCTCCTCTGATACTGCCCCTATAACCATGGGAGTTATGAGCTATTATTCCAAGTGGATTTAGGTAAAAATGGTTTTACTTTCACTTTCTTTTGTTTCTCTACACTTGTGGCTAAAGAAATAGCTTAGTTATCTATAAACATTCAGCCTATTAAAATAAAAAAGACAAAAACCTAATATTTCAATGCTGGTGCCAGGATATAAGCATATTCAGGCAAAACCTGTGTAAACACTTGCTCATATTTCCCATGAGATGCTTTCAAGACTTTGACTTACTTGACTGGCTGTGCAGTTGGATAGACAAGTCCTGTTATCAGCAGCAAGGTAGAAGTTGGTGGGACACGCACAGGTGTGCGTCTTCCCAGGCGCTAATAGGCACAAGTGACTGCAACCACCATTATTTATCATGCAGAGGTGTTTGGAGACTACAAATGAGAAAGACAAGTCAACAAAATAAGAACAACAACTATAACATGGCTTAGAGATAGGACATTTGAGCCTCATAATTTATATGTGAAACAATTTTATGATAAAGAACTGATCATGAATATAATCATAGGAGACATTGTACGAATCCTACTCATGATCTAATGACATCAATTTGACTATTAAAAAACTTTAATTATTTCTACAACACAAGTGTATAAGGAGAAAAAATATTCAGAAAAAAATAGAGACCAGGAATATTTTAGATGGAGTCATAGTTATGCTTAGAAATAAAAAGTAAAAGAAGATAATGAAACCATGACCTATGGTTAACAGTTCTGGGCTTTTCTTTCTGGGACTGATTTTGTTCTTTCAGTAAAATGATCAAACCTTTATTCCATGATGCCTAGTAAAAAACCTATTAGATGAATGCAGAAGCAAATTCGTTATAGTTGTAATGTTTTAAACCCTAAGCTATTTAAGTATTACTCTTCCCACTCAGCATTCCAAAGATCCTATAACTATATTGTAAATAAATTATTCCATGAACTTAATTTCCACTTCTCTAACCACATTTCATTGTCATTTCGACTTAATATGATTTGAACAAATCAATAATCATGCTCTGATTGAGCTTCTACTCCTTTCCCTTATTAGCAATACTTGATACCAGCTGAATTCATTCTATAAAGTAAGGCTAACTAATGAAATTTGGTTATTTTTGTCAAAAGTAAAATTATACTTAATGCTGATAGAATAAAAAATGGAATTTTTCTGAAAGATGCAGATGCGTTATGGAAATCATGGAAAGAATAATTACCATCAGGTTGTCTGTAAGAATGATACACCTGGACATCTGTGATGACATGCCATGAGCTAACCAGTGAGAGTTTGTCTGCTCCCGAGGTTTTATGGGCACGGTTGAGTGACTTGGTTTTCCCATCAGTCCAGTAGATGTAGTCTTCAAACATTGTGAGTGCAATCACCCCTGGAATATCTTGATTAGGGACTGTAATAGGAGATGGTAAGATTAATGTGCCATCTTGGATGACTGCCAGTTAAAATATTCAGTACTACATTGGCTGACAGATTCAACTGCTACAGAACTTCATGTGAATAATTGCTGTGACAACCAGTTAGGACAGCAAGGGTCTTCATTACTGGTTAAGAGAATGTAAGAGTAGGCTCAGGAGTTCACTTTTCTGAGATTTAGCTTGGCTCTACCACTGGGAAGAAAATAAATGTGATTCTGTTCACCAGAAGAGGAAATGTACTTCACCAGATAAAAGTAACATGCAGTATCTTAAATTCACAGTTGAGATTAATTTCCATTCAAGTTTCTTAAATCCTTAAATCTAAAGGCCATTGACCAATTCTCTCTCATGTCTAAAATGATGAGATCATGTGGCAGTGATCAAATGTGTCCACTACCTGGAAATAGAATACTATGAAATTAATATGAATCATATTAGTCAGTGAGATTTTTTACCTGCAAGAGAAGGGCAAAGGGGAATGTAGAAAGAAGTGACAATGAATTACACAGATACAGTATTTGTAAACCTGTTAGTAGCAGACTAAAATTGTTTTATAATTATGCTTTCAATATAAATTTAGTTTAAATATGTTCAATGGATGGAGCATCATGAACGTGATGCTTTCATTCAAGGGATTCCAGAAGCCTACCAGATTAATAAGGTAAATAAATCTATTTGGGGGAAAGTATAACAATTTTCATTCTGGAGTTTTCTTTCTGCTTCCAGTTTCTCAAAATGATTAAATTAGTAAAAGCATTCTAATATAATTTTCTATTTTAGTTTTCATATTAACTTTTAAAAGTTCTATGATCATTAATACATTAAAGCTTCAGGAATATGTACTTTTTCATTAGTTAGATTTTGTGAGAATTAATGTTTATCATATTCCTATTCACCAACAACTAAAATGCTATCAAAATTGCAAATGTAATGCACTCCTACATATAGCTAACAGCGTTATTTTTTAATTAGAGATAAATATTTGATGTCAGCTAAAATTACGTGAAATTTATTGATTTGTTATTTTTATTAAGATAGGTTAAATGTGATCAGAAAATTCATTGTGATCCAATAAAAACAAAAGTGTTTTAAAAATAGGAGCCAGCAAAGACAGGTGATATGCTAAGTATTCACTACTGTGAATAATGTAGAATCTAAGCAGAAATCCATCTCTAAACAGATTTTCTTGTAAAATCAAGAAAAATTCAGATGTGCAAACTGTAGGTGCTTTGAATTTTGATGTGAAAATCTAGATGCATGCATAATTGAGTCATCTGTATACTCATATGTACAGAGGGCATACCACTAAAATGATAAGTGGGATTAAATAGGAGAATGAAAAGGACACTTACTAGAATGGGTCACGATTAAGTTACTTAAACTGTTCACTTTCCCTCCCTGTGACTGTCTACACTCATTCCAGAGAGACAAAATACATGTGACAAAAATTCATAACTTGCTGAATCATGATGATGGACCATCAGTAGTGCATCACTGAGTGAGCAGTTAAAAAAAATTAAAGTAAAATAAAAATTCACAGAAAGTTTTGAAAAGCGAAGAAATGTTCAATCCAAATATCTTTAGATGCAAAATAAGTAATTACTTCCTCAAATCTGGGCTCAAAAAGTTAATCATCACTTTTGAAAACCTCAGTCCACTGGAGATTCAGTTAACTTCTATGAAAAAAAGTAAAATTATTGTAAAATTTTCCAATTAGTATTTCAAAAATAGCACAGCCTTTTTAACTATTCTGCATAATGATACTGATACTTATTAAGCAAGCGGTTGTCTCAGAAGTAGGCTAGTGCTTCTCAGTGGGTGGGGAGACAATTTTACTTCCATAACAAAGAACTATCAGAACCAAATATGAATGGCTTTGAGGGTGAGAAGTCCTGCACTAGGATATCCACTTTATAGAACTTAATTCATTTAATATTCTTTAAAACCATACTGTGAAGAAGAACCCTTCACTTTGCAAAAAAATGACTTGAAAAAATTAATTTGTCAAGAGAGCTTGAAAAAACTTATAAATTAAGATACTAATATGTGAAACTAAGTCAGCTTCTCTGGGTGCCGAGTTCTTAGCCACTTTATAATATTAGCAATATCCTTAAGAAAGCTAGCTTTGTATGACATTACAGGTTAAAAAAAATGAAGATAATTTCATATGCTAAATATGCAAGTCAATTTAATTTCTTGATTGCAGTTGCATTTCATATAGTCTCCAGGGATGGAATAATTTAGGTACCCATCAAGTGCTCAAGTAGTGACCAGCCATCAGAATCCTGTGCTATCAAACAGACCCCAAGTTTGTGGGGATCAGAAAAGGGAGCTATTAGTTCAAACGAAGGGTGGCATACAGTAGAATGTACAAAGCAGGTAAAAACTCAAGTCAAAGTGCAAAAATGATTCGGTTCACCCAAAATGACCATCTGTTTAATTTTTTGTTTGACACTGGCAGTATAAAACAAGACTGGCACTAGTAGCTTTATAAGCCCATAACAGGTCTGTTCATTTGTTAAATGTCCTTACTGCCCAAACAACATTAAACACATTCACCAGAGGATTTGTTCTAGGACAGGAAAAAAAAAAAAAAAAAAAAGTAAAATACCAACTCGTGTGAACAAGGCCACAGTTAGACCCACACAGCCAACACTACCCTTGTTCCATTAGGAGTCTTAAGGGATAGTGACAAGCTACCTTAGTACCACGAGCCACACCAATTAAAATCAAGTCAAATAAAATAAATCAAAACAAACAAAAGTCTTCGTGTAATATTGGGAGGGAATGAAGCTCGTATCTTGACACCTTTCATCATTTTTACTTTAGGACCTAAATCTTCAAAAAGAGTCAATTGACCATCTCAAGATTTTGTGAAAAAAGTTTCCATATACAGTTCGAATGATGAGTATAAATAAATTAATCTTGTGTTTATTTTTCCAACATCACTGAAAGGGTTCATTCTCATTGATATTAAGTGAAAAAATAGTGCAAATGTAACATATGTGTTTTATACAAGCAACTTTTCTAACTCTGGTTGAAGAAAATAATTCTTTTTGGTTGTATGTCTTATCCAATTGTGTACTTCTATATTACTGCATAAGTATTATGTACAGTTCTACACATAAAAGATTTATAACACATATTTATTTATATAATAGGAAAATAGAAAGGCTGTAATGTAATTTGGTAGTAAATGGAGCTGACAAAATTCAGATATGGAATATGATGATACAAGAGAGGAATACTTTAAGAAACTTTGTGAAATGTGGTTGAATTTGGGGGAAAAGGTTGATGTTTTCTCAAAATGATGATAATTATTCTTTTTAAAAATAATATGACCAGTTATCCTATATAAGATGGCAGTTGCTTAATTAAAAGAGAAATGTGAAGAGTAAATTTAAGGAATCATTCATTTACAGTTATTACGCAGACACACATGCAAAAAGAAATAAATGAACTTTGCTTTCTATAATTTAACAGGCACTTATTATAAGCTTAAAGCTTATTCTAAAGTTTCTCACTGCAGTTGGCTCTCTATTCTGTGCAACAGCATTACTTATTGTACTCTTTCCATCATTTCACTCAGGCAACTTATTTTTATTTCATAAGTTATACTCTCAGAAGAAAGGCACTGATATTTGGCAAAAAGTAAATCAAAGAAACACTCTTTCTAGAATTTTTCCCTTTTACTTAAATTGAATGCTATCTTTCTAAGCCTCATCATGGTCACTATAATAAATTAAAAAGATCACAATTCAGAACATATTTTTTACTTGTGTTGCCTATTATATTGCACATTTTTCATTTATTAGATAACATTTATCATGCTAAACAAGTATATTCCTGCACATCATTCTAATTTTATATTTTTGACCAGCCTAGTATAAATTTTTAACAACAAAATGCAACAAAACATAGTTCTTATCATTTTAGTTAAGATCCTGTGGTGTTATGGAAGATGACAGAAGTAAAATCAACACAACTTTATATGGTAGATTATTAATCATTTCATTAGTGATGTTCTATGTTTTCCCTAATTTTCCCTTCAAGATTTACCTTCACATTCCAAATTCTATTTTAAAATGTTACCTTTTACATAGTGTTTACTGTAATGAATTATTTAAACATGACCACAAAGTCTTTAACAGTATATTCAACAGTATATAAGTTTTAGACCACAATAACAAAATTCTGTAATTATTTTTATGAAAAATTAAGAAAAAGGAATCAAACATAGGAGTTTATAATTAATTGATTATAAAAAGTTATGTATTAATTAAAAGGAAATATCTAAATGAATGGGATTTTTGAAGATTAATCTGAGCCTTACTCTGTTAACTGTCTTCTCTTGTTGGTGCAACACAATACCTGACATAGCTTTCAGGAGGGGAAGTTTATGTTGTTCACATTTCAATCTGTGGTCGACCACTCCCAAGAAGGAGCAACATGGCAAAGGAGCATGAGAAAAAGACAAACTGCTCACCTCATGGCAGTGGGGAAAAGCCAGGAAGGAGATACACCATTCCAGTGGTCCCACAGGGACCAACCACCCTCTTCCAAGCAGACTCCTTCCCCAGAAAGCAAGTTGGGTAGTAGTCAGTCATCCTCCAAATGCAAATGGCTTTGGGGACCATTTTAGAACTAAGTTCCAACTATGGCAAGAAGCTTAATTTCTTAAAATTTAAGGTTGACAAGCCTGTTATATCAAATATTAAATTCTGTTATCTTTTTCACAAATACTATTGCCTGATACAAACACCATCTGTCTTTTGTAGAAAAAGGTCTAGTTGTTCACTAATTTTCTGATCTGAGAGACTTTGACATTAACCGTATTCCCTGATCTCTCTGCAAAAGAATATGAGCAAGATACCGATATGCAGACAAGTGAGGATATGATTTAAAGAAGGAGACTAGGAATATAAAAGAGAGAAAGAGAAAGCAAAGAAAAATGAATTGGCACTGAAAACATTGGGTAAGATGAAATAAAGACTGCACATGAGACAGGCTGGGAAGCAGAAGAAAAAGTTGGAACATGGTTGACATGCCAGAGGAAGTGGAAGATTGACCCCAGTGTTGGGTGGGTGGGCGGATGTTCTCTAGTTTATCCACAGTAACGGGAAAAAGTGGGTGGGCGGGCAAGTAGCCAGAAATCACTAAGCATCACAGAATAACTGTTGAGCAAGTAGCTTCCATTACAAGTGCTACAAGAAAAAAAACTACTTTCCATAATCTTAGGGCCAGGGGAACTTTTTCTGTGAAAATTAAACATCCTTCAGTATAGTTTACAGGACATTTTTTTTTTAATAATCTTATCTTCAGGATCATTAGCAAGCTACCAAGTTGTGTAGTCATACTTTTCCTCTATAAACATTTTGGCTGCCTACTGTTTAATGCATCTTTCTTACTGGTAATCAACAGAAATATAAATAAAACTTTAGGCAAATGGATCAAAATCCATTGCTCGAAATAAATAAAAGTATTAAGAAATGGCAGAAAAACTAGGAATAGGCAATATTTCCAAATATTCTGAGAGTCTTGTGAGGTGATGCTTTCCAGTAAAAAGATATAGTGGTCCATCAGTAGGACTTTGCTAGAGATGAAAATACAAAGCCAATTCATTAAGTGTATGGCATAGACAATAGCCAATTTGAGAAGGGATTACATCAGAGTCATGTGAAGCTATCCAATCAGAGGTCTAAATGAAAGTCATAAGTCCCTCCCTACTGTCATACCTTACACTGGGACACAAATTATAATGGCAAAGAATAAGAATTGAGGCTATATTTTAAAGATCTGCTTTAAATTTCTGTCATTATTGAGAACCTAAAGGAATTATGGCCCGTGTTTTCTTGTGTGGGTTGTATCATTTAACTATCTTCTGAGAATAAATAATACACACTATCTATTAGATTGGGACTCCATTAGTAATATAATTTTACTCCTATTCTCTTTCAACTGTGTTTAAATTACCAAAATAGGAAGTCAAATATGTCCATTTCAATAAATTAACAATTAAAGAGAATTAATCTTGTTAATTGTTGTAGTTAGGATTCTCAGGGAATAATTTAATAAACACATAATTTAAAATATTATTTTGTAATATTAATGCAAAAGGTCAAAAGCAGAAGACTGCGAGAGATCTATCCTTGCACTGAGACCCAAAGCCACAGCTGTGGACCTAGATCCCCTGGCATTGTCCTCTAGAGCTCATGACAATGCCCTCCTCTAATGTAGTTTGAGGCCTAGAGCCCACAACAATGTCTCATGCAAGTCAGTATCAAGGATATGCACTAGGAAGACTCAAAGATCAGCAGTAGAAGCCAGGACGTCTATGCCATTGAGTGAAGGATCTGTACCAGCAGGGCTAATGTTCTGTACTAGAGTCAGAAGCAACACTCAAGGTAAAGACCAGGGCTCCCAAAAAAAAGAACCACAGCCATCCTTGAAGACAGTGTGGACCCAAGCTTCTATGATGATGAGAACAGCTGAGTTCCTATCAGGAAAACCAGCGTGATAAGCTTTTCTAGAAACAATGATATCATATTTCCTCTCTCCAAACCCCACCTCCTCCAATTCTCCTTTTATGCTGTGAGCAACAATTTTAGGTGGGCCTTCCACACCAAAAACCACAGATTCAGTTCAGCTAGGTGTACCAAGTTGATCATTAGTTAATCCACCACATTAACAAATGTGAAAATTTGGGAATCTGATTTTAAAATGTGTTTCACATTCATTTTTAGAGCTAGACTTTGCCTGGATATCAAAAGCTTTGTCTTCTCTTGGTATTAATATTGATTTTCACCTCTTAAGTGAGCAAAAAAACATTGGCAAAGGTAAATTCTCGCTGCTTGAAATTCTCTGAGTCATTTTGCTGGTGATACAAACCTTCATTGGTACTTGGAAATGTCTAGCTTTACCACCTAATATAAGAGTTATGAGAGTTTAATCTTCATTAAAAAGTCCTAATAAAAGCTGCACATAAAAATATGTTGGGACAGATAGCAATACCTTTGGGAGTCAAGTACAGTCATTTACATGAACTTAGTGTCTTTTCACATTTCTGCGACTATAAAGCTTCTGGAATAAAGAGAAATAAATATCATATACTACCTTTTCAAGTGTGTACTATGTATTGAAAATGGTAGGTAAGTGAAAAAATCAATAGAAAAGTTCTACTCTGCTTTAATTTCAGAATCAGCTAATTACTGTAAATAAATGTTGGAAAACAGTGGAATGAATTTAACCCTCATTCTATAGATAGTCTTATCTTATTGAACATTAATGTAACAAAGTTAGTGGTCTAGATTTGGAAGAACAGTTGAGTTAAATCTACTATGTGAATTCCTACTACTTCATGTTTGAGATAGTTAAGATTGGTGAAAGTAATGAAAACTCAAATTATAGGTAATATTTTAAATATTATTCTTTTGAAAAGTACTTGGAACATATGTGACACTGGTGAAAAAAAAAGCATCTCTAAACACAGACAATTTAATGTAGAATTGTCCTATACAAAGATAACAAGAAGGAATGACTGATGCTCAAATTATGAAACATTTTGGAAATAGCAGTGAAATTCAATTTATTTAACTGGTGCAGGAACAAATCTATAGTAAGTGAATTTTATTTTGCTTCTTTCATTAAGTTTTATTGCATTGTAAACAATAGCACATCAACACCATTGGCCAAAAATAGCCCATAAATTTTACTCAACATTTTGTTTGTTTGTTTGTTTGTACAGAGAATTGAACTCACGACCTCATGTTCTCCAGGCAGGCACTTATGGCACTGAGCTAAATCCTTGACTATACAGACATTTTTTCCTAAGTATTAAAATACAATATATTGTCACGAATGAAATATTATAGAATCTTATAAAACAGTGGTTGGTAGTTCTTTGGATTCTCCCCTTTCTTGGTGAGTTTTGATGGATAAATTTCTACTGCAACAGCTATTGATGATCAGAATATAGAACCATAAAATATTCTCTATTTTTAATATTCTTTTTTTCTTCTCCATAAAAGAGGCATCCTAACTGTATTTTATGTTATCTTATCAGTTTGGTATTAAGAAATGAGTCCCTTTTTCAGCATTAGTTAGACTACTACTACAATAGTTATGATGGTAAATTTTAAGTCAAACACAGAACTACACCTTTACCACACAAACTACATTCTTAGACTAACAAAGAAATAGACTATAACAGTAGTATTTTAATACTGAGACTCTTTAGGTATTCAAGAATGGAGTTATCCTCTAAATAAAGAGCAATAATCAATTTTTACATGAAATTTTAAACAATCTATCCACAAGATTAAAGGTGATTTAGTGATAAACTATAGTTTAAAATCTAACACAGCTATTACTCTTCACAGAAGTAGAACTTATGTATATAAATTTTCCTAGCATAGTGGATAAAAATCAACTTAACACCATATTAAAACACTTAGCAGTAAACCAAAAAGGATTCTGGAAAAAAAAAGCAGAAATTACTAAAGCAAAAAAAAAATCTAATTATCTAGAATTTTAAGTGAGGTATAGCATATTCTTTGGTGTCTCTTTGCTATTACTAGCCACACAATATATTCTACCCTCTTTGCGAAGACAAATGTGTCCAAATGCACAACTGACGAGAACTAAATCTGAATTTATTTATGCAATTTGGTAAAAGAAGTATAATGAAATTTTTGGGCTCAATAGTATTTTCTGGTATTTAATTTTCTCTTTATTAAATGGAAGGTACAGCCTTTAATTTAAGGTAGATATGCAGAATCACTACGGTAGTTTTACTCAGGAGATATTTGTAACTTGTTTCTTACAGATAACACATTTAGAGAAAGGCTGTACTTGTAAAGCATCAAATTAATCAAAAAAGATCTCAAAGGGCTGGAGATTTAGCTCAGTGGCTCAAGTGCTTGCCTGGTATTTGCAAGGATGTGAGTTTGATCCCCAGTACAAAGAAAAAAAATCTCAAAAAGGATCTCAAATTTCAGTAATTTAGTGATGATAAATTTCAAATAGGACAGATAGATTTTCTTATATGTAGGAGATGAAATTAATTTTGAAATCACAAACCATAACATCAAATTATCCCACTAAAGCAGGACACTACAATTTTAATGGTGGTACCTGCCTCCAAAAAATTCAAACTTTTAATGCTTTTTAAATGAGTAATTGAAATGAATAGACACAGAAGAAGTACAGTTGGCCAATTAATATATGAAGAGATGGTTAACATCACTAGCTATTAGAGAAATGCAAATTAAAGCTAACACTGAGATTCAGATGTATCTCTGAAAAGACGGCCATCATCAAGGAAAGAAATAAGGGGTGGAGGGAGAACCTTTCTGGACTGTTGGTGGGAATTTAAACTAGTGCAACCACTTTGGAAATAAGTAAGGAGACTACTCAAAAAACCAAACTGGAAATTTAATTTGACCTAGCCATTTCACTTCTAGTATTTTCCCCCAAAGATTTAGAAAACATCATGTTACGGTGATGTATAAATACATCTTTATAGAAGCACAATTCATGATAACTAAATCTTGGAAACAGCCTATGTATCCATCAACAGATGAATGGATAAAGGAGATGCAGTATCACACAAACAACAGAGTACTAGTCTTCCATTAAAAAAAATGAAAAAAAAAAACCTTGAGTCATTTGCAGGAAATGGATAAACCTTGAAAGATACACTGTTACAGGAGTCAGAAAGCTTAGACACAGGAAGTACATTAGTAAGCAACTGTGCTGCTATTCTTACTTCCCAGACAAACAACAGCAGCAGCACATTTTAGATTTGATGTTTTCTTTCTTTTCCAGTAGTGATGTTCTGCTGGGTTAAGTTCATGTATGATTGCTTGTTTCTCATGCATAATGCAAGTTATGTCTATTATTTATGTCAACCTGAAAGGTATCAAGCGGACATACCTTTATGTAAGTATACACTTACTCTCTAAGTGGTGGTGTTAACAGCTATAATAGGCAGGTTTCAAATATTCATTTACCTGTTCAAAATAGAAAGCATACAGTGGTAACTTTGGAATTAGAGAGGTCTGTATTAAATTTTTGAGTCACTTGATTATTAACTACATGATTTTGCATGAATTATTTAATCTTTTTGGCCCCATTTCCTTCATGCAAATGGCTTTAAAGGCACTTTTTGCAAACTGTCAGTTAAGAGAAAGATCTGAAAAGCTTCTATTGAATTAAGCACGGTCTCTTGGACACAGTAGGATTCTAACTGAACTATTTGTTTATAAGAGAATGGTTCCTATTCCTCCAATTCCAGTAACAAGCTAAGAAAAAGTTCACTGAAAGACTAAATAAATAAATAGTATATGCAAACTATCAAATAAAATGTAATGCTAAGGAATATAGGTTTTTGGTGAGTAGTTCTAATGTGCTACTGCATAGCAGAGTGTTTACAGCATTAACAAAAAGAACCATATATTTCAAAAAATTTAAAAGGATTTATTTTCAAAGTTTTCACCATAAATCAATTTTCAAAAAGTGAAGCATGCCTTGTTTAATATACTATCCAATGGATGTATACCACAGAAATATCCATTTACATTATTAATGTGCAAATTATATTTTCACATTAAAATAAATTTGACTCTAAAAAGAATATACAAGCTTTCTACTCCCTTATTGATTTCATCAGGTCACAATTTAAAGGTATTATGATAGTTCTCAGCAAAAACTGGGTCTTGAATTGGAAAGTGGAGAATTTCATCAAGTCTAGGAGGAATAATTTCATTATTACAAGTGTCCAACCTCTCCAATTTGTAAGTTATGACTAATCTGAATTAAAACTGACATATTTGACAAAGATTCTTAAAGTATTGTTTGATTTAACTAACTGGAGGCTTTAGTTTTGAGTTCTGAAATCTTTTTTTTTTCCAAAACTCTATTCTCTCCCATCACTTCAGGTGATACAACTGAGATTCATGAGTATTACTTACCCTGTTTCAAGTAAGTAAGCTATTTGGAAATTGATCCCTATTCAACTCAATTTTAATTATTAAATTTCTCAAAATTATTTTAAAAATTTGAAGTTTTTTTTCTCTACCTCTAGGAAATTATTTTGCTTCTATGTTTGCATTTCAGCAAAGTCTTATTACTACTTATTCCAAGTCAAAGCCTGACATTCCCTGAAGAATTGTGCAATTACAGGTTGTAAAGTATTATTCCTGCATAGACCATTTTCCTTTTTATTTATATTTATTCTGTATATATGTAAACCAGAAAGATTCTCTGTCTAGTATATATACATACTACATATCATATACAAGATTATTCATATATATATATATATATATATATATATATATAAAACTCTACTATATATATGTATTTATTTACCCACTATATATATATATATATATATATATATATATATATATATATATATGGCATATACTGTACTTCTAATTAAAATTTATGGCTGCATATCACAATCTTAGAATGATTCTTTTAATGTCTTTGCTATTAAGATTAATCTTAATATCATTGAAACAACTTTAAATTTCAGTAAGAAACTGTAAGTTAGGCTTACTATGGTAAATTAAGTTTCTTTAAATATGTATAAATATATGTAAAATCCATAGCTATAAAAAGATTGCCCTTGTCCTTTAACTAACTGGATAACAAAATAAATCATTCACTTAATATTTACAACCCAGCTCTCAATATTTCAGCTATATTTAGCTTCCTGGTCTTTCCTATTTCATCTGCTAAATTATTATTGAGTTTAACATAGTATCCCTATTCTCACAGCTCTAATCACTTTAGGTATTTTCTCCTCAAATATTTTAAGTCTCTAAATTGGTTGCCCTTCCAAGGTCTTTCATTTTCCCTGCTGTTGTCAAACCTAATAACAGCACTCTCACAACTATATGCCATCAATGGCTCCCTATGAATTAAAGGATAAATTCCAAATTATATAACACACAAAGCTTGTCACAATCTGGCCTGGATTTGCTCTTGTTCAACCATCTTGATCTCTCTCTTCTATGAAGTGCAGTCATGGCAAAATTTTGTAAATCCCATGATATTTCCAGACTCCATTATTATTTGCACATGTTATTCCCTCTGTATGAGTGTTATGAAGACTTTCATGTTAATCAAACAACTGCTCATTTCAGCAAAGACTTCTTTATAGCTGTCTGCATTTTCACATTTTGCATATACTTCTAACCTCAGTCTAATTTATGGCCTTACCTGCATATCAGTTTTTCCCACTGACCTTTGCTTTCATGACAGGCACTTGCTCATCTTTATCACTCCAAGCCTAGCATAATGCATGGTACGGAAAGGTCAGTAAGTGTTTGTTGAAAAAAATGAATGGGGAGAGCTAAAGTGCATAGAGATATTTAAAATGAACTAATGAAGGTGAAATTCAAAGCAAATTTATGCAATAATTCTGTAGGATTCATTTTATTTTACTGTATTATTGGTGTCATATAATTCTGTTATTATAGTAAAGCCTGTTGAAATCATAAATACATATATATATGATT
The DNA here is from genome assembly GCA_004027455.1 of Hydrochoerus hydrochaeris. Taxonomy (NCBI): domain Eukaryota; kingdom Metazoa; phylum Chordata; class Mammalia; order Rodentia; family Hydrochaeridae; genus Hydrochoerus; species Hydrochoerus hydrochaeris. The sequence goes on along the minus strand of PVLA01001620.1, from coordinate 231,905 downwards.
ATATATATATACACACACATATATATATGCACACATATGTGTGTATGTGTGTGTATATGTGTGCATTCAAATGTCATAGAAGTACATCTCTATGTTCTTCAACTAGACAATTGACCAATGTCTATTTTTTTGTGAGTGGGGGGATGAGGTCTTAACTTTGCAAGGTTTTATTTCAAGTTGATAGGAAAGCAACTTAGGGTACAGTATAATAGAGAAAGGGACAGAAATTCACAAGCAAATTGCTTGTGTTTTGGATGTAATCTAACCTTTTGTTTACAAGGGACAAACAAATGCACAAAAAATTATGTTTTTTATTAAGCTGCTGAAGTCAGAATCTTCCCAGATAGTTGAGTTGCAGAAATAATACTTTTCTTGTATAATTGCTGTATAATTTAATGAAGAACATGTTTAGGAAGAAAATATTTTAAAACATGAAGCTTTATTCAGAGTTAACTTTTCTGCATCACTAACATAGCCTGTGAAAAAGTTGATATTCTGAAATTTTTCATACACTGAATGTTTTCAAATTACTTTTTCCTGACTAGTATGTCCTTTGCTGAAGACCTTGGCTTCCGATTTAACAGAGAAAATAAATAAGAACAGTTAGTTCTGATTTGGCTGAGACCAAATGGTTAGGGACCAAGCTGCTACAACTGTTAGTAATATAAGAAGTCTCATAGACGTATACATGCACAATATTCTCTACATCTGCATGGGGTAAGCAGAAAGAGAATAATCAGCTTTGCAAAGTAAGTAGCAGTGAATGGCTCTTTCTTTGATTGGCTGTGGAGTTGGTCTAATTCAGAGAAACGATTAGCAACTCTTTAGTAACTACCAGATAATTACTAGTCAGCATTCAGGTATTGGCACATGTCTGATAAGGCACTTAATGAAATTTTCATTAGTCTTTCAGAGAATCACTTCAAGAGAAACTATTTCAGATGGCAGTTACCCTTTGGCTTTCCTTTATTCCCCACTTGAGCCTCAAGCTATTTTGAAAATCAAAATTAAAAAAAAATAATATCACACAACAGTAATTGAGCCAAATATTTTGTTATAAGAAATATTAGATAATATGAGTTTTTCTACCCAAAGTCACCACAAATGTCATGATTTAAAGACACTTTGTTCACATGCATTTAATTTTGTAATATTGGGTTTTTAAATCATTAGGAGCCCCTATATGGCACAGTATTTAAAATAATATTGTTGGAGGAGCTAAAGATGGCCAATCAGTGAGCAACAAAATACAAAGCCTCCCAGGAGAAACAACTCATATGCCAGAATAAAACATACTGGAGAGACTCAGATGGAGGCAGATGGATCCTCTTGACACAGGAAGAAATTAAAACATAAAAAAGCACATCAAACATGCAGTCTTGGGACTACACATGGAACAGCTAAAATTACTGAACACAGCATTTTCACTGTGACCTGCCAAGTTTGTGCCAGCCAGAATTCGCATATTCCTGCCAGCCGCCAGAGCTGCCCAAACTCATTCTCGCCACCACTCACAAGAGCCACAGCTGTGCTGAAGTTGGGGGTTGGTGAGCCCATTGGAGAGCAGCTGGCAAAGGGACCTTCATTAATCCACTGCAGTGCTGAGAATGAGAACCCCCCACAGGAAGGGTGAGACCAAATGGGCAACATGTTGGAATCAGGCAGGAGTGGCCTGAACTGGGAGCAACAGTGACTTCATTTGGTTGCTTACTCCCCAGAGCAGACGCATGGGATTTGCTTGGACTGGTTCACACTCCTGGGCAGGACCCAATGAACTGTCCCAAATTGATTCTCTGTGCCTAGCACGCACTAGTGCTAGGTGAAGGCCCCTGAAGTTTGGCTGGCCTGGTGGGGAGGGGCTGGCATATGCAGCTGCTGCTTACACCTCAGTGACAAGAGCAGGCAGGAGACGGCAAAATTCTCTCACCAGCATGCGTTGGAAGAAACGTGGCTGACAGGGAAGGGGGCTGGGAACTCCACTGTACACTTGCATGAAGGAAGCCAGGACCATGACAGGAAAGAGAGGCCAGAGGAGGCCTGAAGCCCAGAACCCTGAGAACACTGATCCAGGAGAGGGAAAAACAAGGGAGACTGAAGGTGGCAAACATGCAATATCAGACATGGCTTCAATAGACATTAAGAGATATCTTCAGGACCTTGTAGATGAGTTCAAAACTGAAATATTAAATCAGGTAAGGTAAGATATGAGTAGAGTAATGAAAGAAATGCTAAGCATCTCTCAGGAAGACATAGACAGAAGAAGGGAGGAACACAAAAATAGGAGAGAAACATTTGACAAAGAATATAAACAAAATATAGAATACATGAAGAAGATTCAAAGAGATTACCAGGAAATTAAAAACTCCTTTGAAAGCTGGTAAAACTCCTTAAAAGAAACTAAGATTACACTATCAAAACTTGAAGACAAGTTTGCAATGTGTGATCATGAAAGGAAAGATCTCTTAAAATAAGGAAACAGGCAGTAACAATACAAAGGTTAGAAGACGACAAAAGAATCTATAATTTAAGAATAAGAAATGTGAACAAAGAAGCAGGAATACAAACAGGTGAATTACAAAGGCTATTCATGGATATAACAAAGGAAAATTTCCCAAGCATGGGAAAAGAAAATGACATTCAGTTATGTGAGGCATACAGAACTCCAGCCACCTACAACTCAGATATATAATAATCAAGATACCAGAAATTCAATATAAAAACATAATATTAAAAGCCATCAGAGAAAAGAAACAGATTAATATAAAGATAAGCCCATCAAGATCATGGAAGACTTTTTGACACAGACCATCAGATCAAGAAGAGCTTGGAGCAAAGTATTCCAAGCCCTGAAAGAAAATAACCTCCAGCCCAGATTGACGTACCCTGCAAGGCTGTCACTAGAAATTAATGGAGAAATAAGATGCTTCCATGACAAAGAGGAACTTGGGGAATTCGTGACCACCAATCCAAACCTACAGAGAATACTGAAGGATATACCTAGAGAGAGAATAAAATACCAGGATTTTAGGAACAGTGCCAGAAAGGCCTCAGTGAGTGGGGCAGGTAGTAGAAGGAGAAAAGTAGACAAACAAACGCAGAAAAATAGCAAAGCAGAAATGAAGCAGAGAGGGATGGCTAGAATCTCTAGCATAGATGGCCTTGATACATTATATTGTTAATAGTGTACCAGGATTTAAAACTCATGTTACTCATACCACTCTGCTTAGATGCGCTATATTCTATTCCAGTCATTCTACCTGTACTAGATTTGATGGCACAGACAATTATCCCGAAAATAATGGGTTATAGTATGGCAGTCGTCCTTAATTTCCTATTAACTTAATCTAAAGCTCTGTATAACCTACACTGTTTTACCATGACTGATTGTAATTTAATCTGGTTTGTTAGATTACTGTTTTGTATTGATAGATTTTATTCAAAGCTGTTATGATTGATAATATCAAGTCTGAGAGTATAGGCAACTGCACTGAAGATGACAAGATTCACTAGAATATCCACAGTAGTTTGATTATTACCTGCCTTTGAAGTTTTATACTGTCTACAATTTTTTTTCACTAATATTGTTATGTACTGCTATATTCAATTATACTGCTATATTCAATTATGCCTGATGATATAGACAATTCTATTGAAGATAATAAGAGACAACAGAATAATCATTGTAGATCACCTTGTACTGTAGTTTTATACGACTTTTTGGTTTCATGTTTTTATAGGAATTTGTTTTGTTTTGTCTTGCTAGGTTTTGTTTTTCCCTCTAATAAAGAAAGGATAGAACTACATGTAGAGACTCATGCATGCATAGCTGTTTACAGTCTCACTGTGTGAATATCTACTTTGTATGTTTTAATTTTGTAACTTGAACAACTATTTCTAAGAGGACAATATGTAATTTATCAACTAGTGATTCCTTACTGTTTATATTTTTTTTGAAATTCTGTATTATCTCTACCCTTTATATGTTTTTTCTCCTCTTTAAATAGAAAAATTTAAAATAATATTGTTTAAGATATGGAGAGGATAAGCAGTATTTAATAACCCTAACTTTATTTTTAGCTATAGCATTTTGTCATTGAAATGCTAAAGGTTCATATTAAGGTAAATATTTGGTATTGCAATATGTTTTTAAACATTTTCCTAAAAAATTTTATACATTTTATTAAATAGCAAAGTTTAGCAAAAATTAATATATTCACCATAACCTAGTACTTTGTGTGAATGTTTAAATGTGGACATGCTCACAGTTTTCGTAGGGAGATGCCAATTTTCACAATAAAACTTCCAATTATATAATTCAATCATGATGCAAAATAATTCATTATTGATTCTCTGGGGAAGATATAGCCTCTGAATGCTAAGTGTGAATTCTATTTGTCAACATTACTTTTGTTGTAATTAAAATTCTAAAATGATCTTTAAATAATTTATCCATTTTTCTACTGTTATATTCATGTATATCTAATTCTTTCATTTTTGTGGATTAATTTTAATTAATTTTTTAGTCTACTACAAGTTATAAAAGTGCAAAAATTTGTATTCATTCATTTTCATATTATTTCTTGAATGTTAGTCTTTTGAAAACTGTTTTTTCATGTTACTATTTGTGGCTGCAGTTGATTAGAAAATAGTAAATTTAATCCTGCCAATATTTTAAAGGATAAATTTGAAATACTATTATTTTTCTTCATAATAGAGAAATATACTCAGCTTTTAATGAGAGAATACAAATCCTATTAGATTGTAGTAATAACTTATGTATAATAACCTATTACCATTAAGGATCCATGTAAGAGTTTATGTCACATGTTTACTAAAAATTTTAGAATATAATGCAAAAAAATTTATCAAATTATATATAAATTATATGATTTTGAATACATATATCTATTTAAAATTTAATAATGTGATGGAGTCAAATAATAGAACCTTGAATTAAGATGTTTGTGAAGAGAAAAATAATATAAAATAAATAAATATATAGTTTTAAATGGATTTCTTACACCAGTAACACATTGACTCATTTGCACTACTACCTTTGTGTCTATGAGATCCATCCATGTTGCTAAATTCAATGTGATTTTCATCAGCCCAGTAAATTCTGTGGTTGACATAATCTATTGTTAGTGCCATGGGTCTAGAAATCTTGGTTTCTATGACAACACTCTGATTGGTTCCATCCATGCCAACACGGCCAATGTGAGGATACTCACAGCAGTCAATCCAGTACAAATACCTAGGAAAGAGAATCAACAATAATGATGTCTACAAATGACTCAAGAAGGAAATATCACAAAATCTTTCACATTTTTTTTTTTTGTTTAACTCTTCCCAGATTAATTCTTGGTATCATTCTGAATAGTTTTACAAGTGTCAACAAATAATAATTGCCCAAAATTGGTCAAAAAAAATCTAAATTTTGGATGAATAAAACTATATTCTTGCCTTTGCCTCGCTTTCTCTTTCTCTCTTTCTCTCTTTCTCTTTCTCTCTTTCTCTTTCTCTTTCTCTTTCTCTTTCTCTTTCTCTTTCTCTTTCTCTTTCTCTTTCTCTCTCTCTCTCTCTCTCTCTCTGTCTCTGTCTCCTTGTTTCTCTCTGTCACTCTTTCTCTTGCTCATTTTCTTATCTATGAGAAATATAAAACAAATAATAAAGATGTATATGTCACTTGTTTGAATACATACTGCCAATGTGTGTTACAACTTGTGTTTAGATGTCTCCCCAATGCCTCCCACAGTCATAAGTGGGGCTTTTTCAAAGGTGGCTGGATCTAGAGTGTGGGATGCTGGGATTGATTCATTGTGCAATTCTAGGCTCAAGGGCTCTAGGATTAGAGACACCTTAAGTAGTCTACATAAGATAAAAGCAGCAGAAAGATGCCCCTTGCTTGCTTGCTTGCTTTTGCTGCCTTCTGCTGCTATGAACTGGTTCTTCTCCATGCCATTCATTTTCCAATTCATTCTACATTGGAGCCAGATGATTATGGACTGAAACCTCTACACATTTCAAGTTAAATAAACCTTCCTCTAAAGTTGGGTATCAGGCGTTTTGTCTCAGCAACAAGAGAAAAGTAACTAAAGCAATGTGATAGTCACTAACCAATTGTAAGAGTTTCAGTTTAAAATAATTAAAACAAAATCAAATTACACGAATGGGTAGATCCTCACACTAGCCACATTTCAAGCATTCAAAAACAACATAGGTACTGAGGACGTTATAGCCAACAACATAGACAAACAGAATTTCTATCGTAACCACATAAAGTTCTAGTACAAAACACTGAAACTACACTATTAGAAGTTCCAGTATAGGGCATTTCAGAGAAGATGGTAGAAAAATGAAGAAAGTGATATTGATATCATCAAAAAAAACCTTAGGTTGAGTTAAAAACAAATATCACATTCCATAAAATACAAATAATAATCATATTTAATTAAACATTTTTATCAAAGTATAAAGCACAGAGAAGTTACTCTATTATGTAAGATATACTTTATTATCTGTGTAATTGAAGACTAGTTACAGAATCTTTTATGTACTTTTCATATATAAATTTAAAATTAAATTCTATTAACCCACTTAGGTTTTTCTATGCTTTGTTCCTTTTGCTAAGTAGAATGTTGGTAAGTAATTCTTCAGATTTAGAAGATGTACAATAAAAATAATAGTGTATGGAATTGTTATATAATGGTCATAAGCTGGAATATTTGGTTTAAACTTAAAATGTTCTTTAAAATATATTTTTCTTATAACTTTTGAAGAAGTGGATTTATTTATCATACTCTGGAAAATTACTAAAGGTCTTCAGGAAAATTACATCAAATATAGGGCTAGTATAAGCAATCAGAAATAAGAAAGTCATATTTTGTGTTGAAAATCATTTTTTGGAATATATATAAAGCTAAATATTACAAGGATAATAAAGAACATTTTTGATGGTCAAAATAGCACTGGAAGCTTAATTAAATATGGTATTTGAAAGAAGAAACCTATTTCTGCTAAATACTCCACAAAGGTGCAAAGTTGTGAGCATAGGTGAAAAGATAGATCTGAGAATCAAAAGTTACTTGAGTCTATAAATATAAAGCTTACCTTTCTTAGGGCAACACTGCAATTGTTATTCAATAGTTTCAATATGTCTGTTTTAATTCTAAACACATTTTGAAAAATTTTGATCAGAAAGGACTAATAGATGTCAAGTCCCTCAGAAAAAGATTTGATTCTTTGAAACTTAAATAATTTTTAATATGTTATTCTTTTGAAGAGCAAATGTATGTCAGTGATACATTTTTTTCAGCAGAAAAACACAATCCATTCTTCTGTAATAAAATTACTGAATAGCACCATGTCCTCTATAAATAAGTAATAAAAGCATAGATATAAAATAAGAAACCTTATCTGAAAGTAGTCTATCTTGTTGAAGCAAATCAGAATATCCCTTTTTTGTCTTACCAACCATGAGTTCTGAGAATATTGATACACATTTTTTACAGATGTTCTCATACATCATACTTGATTAAATTTATTTTTAAGTGTTATGTTATGTTAATAAGTATGTACAAATGTGTAAAAACTGCATTAATATTCAAATGCTTTTGATAACAAAAAATTAAAATGGTTTGATTAGAGGTGTCTTCATATTTGTACTTAACTATACATTCTATATATACTTGCTTTTGTAAATAAAATATTTTAAAGGAACAACTTTATTAAATGCAGTCAACAAAACATTTTAAATTATTGAATATGACAGATGTATTGGAGTCATTAATAAATTGTGAATTTTAAATGGTTCAACTTCCATATAACTGCAACTCTAAATTATCAACTACACTATAACTTTGGCACTCAACTAGTATTATATTCATGTACCAAGATATCAAAAAGAGAAAAGGCATCATTAATAAAGTCCATCATCTGCTGCATTACTCTTAATAAATCTGATTAGAGTCATAGGTACAAAAACCTATCCCTGGCATACAAGGCCTTGATTATTTATTGGGCCTAACTATACTTCTCAAAATAACTCCTCACTTTTAAAATGTATCAAATATAGCTCTAGTGGGAGGTTTTATTTATAATCTCACATTTTCACTTCTGTACATTTAGCATATCATTTGCCTTGCACATGCCTCTTCAATTACAAAAATATTTTCATGAAGATTTCATTCACCTTGCCTCCTCTGCTCTCTACAAATTATTCCTTAATCAATGATAGATTCACATTTTCAAGGTCATTTAGAAGACCAAAAATATCTAAGAACACCTTTGTAAAATAGAGGTGTCTTTTGTTCTTGCTTGTTTGGGGCTTATTACCGGCCTCCTTGCAACTTTTAATATGTCAAATGATACATTGTATCTCTCTCTGAAAGGAGCTACAATTTCTCTGTAAACAAATGTGTTTTTTGCACTAGCCAAAGGATACCTCAGTCACTTCTGGTCTATCAAATTTCTTTCCTAACTGTCTTATGTAGTTAAACAACACAATATGACATAGCCTCAGGCTTGTTAATCATAGGATTATACTCAACAGTTCAGTGATGGAATGTTCCTACAAAATCTCAAAGCCAAGTCTAAGGTGAACAGAGAACCTTATTTTGAAACAGTGATTCACTGAGATTATATAGCATAGCAGATATTTTTAAGTTTTGGGGTCACAGAAGTAAATACAGGTGCTTTTGAAGATATGAAAGTGAATTCAGTAGATTTAGAAAGATAAAATTATTAAAAATTAAAACACATGAAGTGAAAATTGTTTCCTAATTTATCAGACATTCAGTGATACTGAGAATATAACAGGTCACAACTACGAAACAATTGGAATAAATTTGTGACTACTAAATTTGCTGACTAGCCCTCTCTCTAATAAGCAGTTGTAGATCTTAGACAAACCCAAGGAATAGATCACTTGAATTCAAATCTTATGTTCTCCCATTATCAGCATTGCAAATCTGGAAAATTTAACCTCCTTGAGGCAAGAGCATACTCTGATTATGAAAAGTCCCAATAATTTATTATTTTTTTATTTTTGTGCCGGGAATCAAACTCACAACCTTGCACTTGCCAGGCAGTTACTTATGCTGCTGAGATAAATCCCTGGCTGGGCAAATAATTTTTGCTTCACATAGGGAAATTTTAGGATTAAATCATAAAATGCATGGAACAAATTTGGAACACTGATAAGCACATAGAAATTCTCCAGTAAATATTAGCTATTACATATGATTTCAACTATTCTAGATATGACATATGTATATTATTACACTTTTTGGCTTAATAATATCCACCTAACTTGTTACTTCTGGGCTTTAGGTAATAGTATTACATGATCTGCCAAGATTATATGCCTGTTATTCCTTAATTTGCATATCCATGCTTATAAATGAGAAAACATTTGTGAAAATACTGTATTTCATTGAAAATATCTTTTTACTGAATAAAGTGTTATTATCCCGTAACACAAGATTCGTGAAGTACCTTATTTTCCATGGATAAATATCATTTCCTTTTTATATTTAAGTCCCATTTATATAAATTTTTCAAAAATTGTGAGTCTGCACTAAACAAAATGACACTTTTACTTCTTAAAATATAACTCGTAAGGAATTACTTACGTGCAAAATTTGTTATAAAGTTCAAAATGAAAACCTCAGCAAAATTTATTGAAAGAATAGTTCTATACTTCCCTGTAGATACTCTTCAATGTTTACTCAACATCACATATAAAAAAGTCAGTTCTAAATAGTACCTATTGTGCAAATTATAACAAAGGATAAAAATGTAAAGGAATGTCTGCTTGTAACCAAAACAACAGACTTCTGTGATTCTCAAGATGTCTTTTATATTTACACATAATGCAATATATTTTTAAATGAATTATGTAGAAATATGATGAATTTTGGTTTCTCTTCTGAAATCAGTTAATATTTAGACATGCTACTTTCATTTGAAAATATTTCTGATGCTAAGGTGTAAAGTTAATGATCTAGACTCATCCCTTAAGAATTTTTTTCAGTATTTGGGAACACTGAAAACAAACAGCTGTATGGATTTGAAAATAGGTGAAAAAATGTTTTCTTATGTGATTTTTAAATTTAAAGAAATATTTCTGTGCTTACAGAAATCAGAAACCTAAATTTTATATTGGTATGCTTTTCATTCCCTCATAGTAAATATTTCCTTGTGATACGTCTCTTTCAAACATACAGATGACTTACATATCAATGCACTGATTTAAGCATAGGTGAAGACAGAGTTTTCCAGTTGCTGTAAGACCTGCTGTCTCCAGCCAGTTACATATTTAATATTATTTTTTAAATTGTTTTATTTAAAGAGAAAAAAAAGAAAAAAGTATAAATATTACAGATTATTCTGTAGTCTCCATGTTAAGCACAAACACTTGTAAAGACATGGTTATTGCGCTAAAGCAACTCACTATCTAGATGAAGGGGTAAAATCTTGATATTAAAAATATTCACATAGTGCTAAAAGGTTCACTGTGTGGTGGCCACTGGGGCCCAGATTTCACCTGGTGAAATAGAAGAAGGGTATTCTAAGCTTAAGGACTAGCATAAACTAAAATATAGAAACATAAAATGCCTTTCCAAATATATTTGTACATCATTACTTACATTTGCAATAATTGCTAAAGATGTCAATTGCATTGAGTATACTTCATATATTTTCTTTAGCATATATTGCAAATAAAATAGCTGCTACTATTACTTTTTGTGGACTTGCGAAAATAATATTAAGAATAGAAAAAAAATCTGCAAATCAAGGTATGTGGTGAATGGTGGAGCTTAGTGATAGAGTGCTTGAATGTGTGGAGAGATCCTTGGTTTGATCTCCAGCAGTGAGAAATAGAAACTTTTTCTGAAAGTAATGAATACTTTTAAAGATTTAGGTAATTGTCGTTATTTCCAGAAATTCAAGTCATGTATGTTGATTGTATTATTTTTAAAACGTTAATTGTTTAAATGGAATAAAGTACAATATTTTTGGCTCTATTTTCTTTATTCTTTTTCAGGGAACTTAAAAACTATGTTCATGACATATGATCATCTTGTTACTAGAAACACAGACATGATGAAGTAGGAAAAACATAGGACTAAAGCCTGAAAACTGAGTTAAATCCACGGTTTAATTAACATCTCTTACTATAAAAATGATCCCGAGAAAGCCACTTAGCCAATTTAACATTAAATGTTAAGGAAAGGAACCAAAATAATTATATCTTTATCAGAGATTTTGTGTATAGTACATATGTCTGAAGTAATAAAACCTTGAAATAGTTTTCAGTTTTATATAATGCTATAGAAATGGTAATTACCTTTCTTTTCCTTGTTTTTCTATGGAAACTCTCAATCCAAACAGGTCTAAAGACTAATCATTTTCCTTTCTTGTATGTGCTTCTTTTCCTGTATTTCTCTCGGAAGAAACGGTTTATGTATTTTGATTATGTTGTATTGTGTTTTGACTTACTCTTGTTCTCTTTTACTGTACAGAATGAAAAGGTTCCACAGTTCCATATGGCTGGTTGATGTGTTTTAGTCGGTATGAGTTCCTTGCAATTTGTTGGATGTACCCTGCTTTTCTGTGTGTCTGTGTATTCCTAACACACATCTTCTTTCAGCCAGAAATAACTGCCCTAAAGCACATCAGCGTGCAGTCTATTTCTTTCCTATCATTATTGTCCGGGAACCTATCTCTGACTCAACTTCAAATAGATATGTTTTCTACATTTTCTACCTTAGGAGCAATTGTATTGTACTATAATTACTTTTACCGACTTACTGTTGATAAAATGACACTGTTCCTTTATTTTATATTTATGTCTAACTAGAACAGTATCAGATATATGCTAACTACATTCTAAAAAATACTGAATACATGAGTAATAATTTTTTATGTAGGTCAATGACTTACTATTGAGTAAATATTAAGTGTTAAGGAATTTAACAATATCCAAAATATGCTTTGTATTTGTCGTTTGTTATGATAACTTGAAATATTGCCAAAAAAGCTGAACTTATGTTTACTATAATTATAGAATTAATCATGTTTTCCACTGTATTTTAAAATGATTATACATATCTTTTGTAAAGGATAGTTATAAATATTGAGTTTTAGTTATTTCAGTCGCATAAAAAGATTATAAGTCACAAAACTGATTCAAAGATTAGATTATATATTTAGATAATTAACATAAAATAACTAAAAAAATTAGAATTTTAACTGAAATTAAATGTAAGAAGCAGGAAGATGACCTATTTATATTTTTACCACTGTTACTATTATATCTTAATTGATATTGTGATAATCGGTTTTCTATTAATAAAATATAGAAAACCAAGATATGTCCTAAAAGTTTTTTGTTTTATTTATTAGTCTGACAAGTGTTCATTAAATGAGTCCTTGCCTGATCACTTACATGTGTCAGGACAGAAATCATAGATATATTGACATATTAAAATTACGTGCAAATTACACTGGTAAACTGATACAGAAAGAAGGGTTCAATTGCATTTTTATTAAATGATCTTACAATTGAAATTGTCATTTTTGAGGCAAGACTGCACAATTTTCTGATACTGAAGGTATTTTCAACCTGACTCTCATTTTACAAAAATTAAAATCCAGGTTGCTCATTGTTTTACTCTGGAAAATTTGGAAAACAGCAAGAACAAAAAGGTGCTATTAAATTGTTGCTATTCAAGTAGACAGCCTTGTTTCATGCAAAGATCCAAATTTATTTGGTTATTGAGTTATTATATGTCATATACACCTTATAATCCAACTATTACCCAAAAATTAAGTTAAGGGAGACTTTTATAACATGTACAATAATTTAGTACTTTCTTGTTTTAATTGACAGGTTTTATGCTGTTGATAATGTAAGACTGCTTTCATTTATTGTGCAATAACTGTACCTGGGGGAAATAAAACCTAAAGCTAGACTCAGCTGTGTGTATTAGCCTAGGATACAGTTTTTGCTTCATAAATAGGAAATTCTACATGACTGCTATTATTAAACAGACAATGTTTCTTTCATGAAAAAGTGAAACATTTTAACTGTTATGAAATGGAAAGCTAACTCCATCATATTGATTTTGAAAAAAGTCCCACAAGTTTTGACACTCAGAATTTCTGAGAAAATAGCAAAAATAATTACAATATTCACATCTTTATAAATGATAACAGATGATAATCATTATTTTCTGAAACATTCACATAAACAGTCTCTTATGAATCTTGTAGGTAAAAAAAAAGTGACTCTTTTTGAACTTCCTGTTGCAATGGTAAAGAAAAAATTTTAAAAGATACCAAAATTATTATATAATTACAGAGTAAAAAGCTCAAAAGTGTCCATTACCTTGGAAACAGAAATGCGCACAAGGTAAAAGTCTTCTCCTATTTAATTTTGCTTTTACCTAAATGAATTTATAAAATTAAACCATAGAATGTATTATAGCATGATCACTTTAGAAAGAGCCCAAAAAGCAGAAATTTAATAATTACCAAGAACTAATATTTAACTGTTACATGTGACCTGGTAAAAAGTTATTTGGAAAAATATATTTTGTATAATTAATTTCAAAAGCACAACAACAGCACTATAACTATCTTAATATTTGTTACTGGAACTAGATGGCATTTTAAAATATAAACTTTCTCTAAATTTGTCATTTTAACAAACATATGTGGTAGGTTAAAAACTTCAAAGATTATTTTTGATCACATAATAAATTACAGTACAAAATTGGAAAGGTATACATTCCCTAACTACAAACACATAATTGAAATTAAACTAGAAATGTCATAGCCCATAGAATTTTAGCCCAAAAAAACCCCAGACTATTTTGACATTTTAATGGGGGCTCATTCCTCATCTGAAACCTCCAGCCTGCTATGCTAGATTTTTTGAATGATTTTCCCTATCCTTATGCTGAAATGAAAATGGTATACAGCTCCTATGTGAACCTTTGCTGTTATTCCCCCTTTGCCATTTATTTTGAATGTGTTTGATGATACACTTGTCACTTATTACCACCTCTTGCTATAAAGGGGCAGGAACTACAGTGCTCATATTTGTGACCAGAATAAATATTGCAAAATATCATTCAGTAGTTTATTACTTCTCTGCCTTTTTCTAAGACTTAAAAACATTTAATGTGAGGAAAATCTTTATATTGAATGCAATTCTATAATAAGCATGTTGATTAGTTCAAGAGAGTTGTTTAAAATTTCAAAAAATAGCTGTAAAATATAATGCTTTTTGCCTTTCACTGTCATAGTCATCATAGTTTCTTATTTTTCATTAAAAATTTCTACACGTTCACAGTTTACATTAAATTTTCATGTTAATTGCTTACAGAACTATATTTACACCTAAGGCCATAATCTTAAAGTGTTTTAACATTTGTTACAAACCCAGCTCGAGGATCTAAAGACAGGTCCCTGGGAAACTTCAGCCTTTTGCTAACGAGGATAGTAGGGTATAAGCCATTGACTTTGGAAACTTCAATTATCCTTTTCTCCATGTCAGACCAATAGAGATTTTTTCCAATCCAATCAACAGCAAGTGCATTGGGAACAGCTGTATTATGTACTACCTAATAAAATAAGAATTTAAGAAGTTAACAGTGTAAATGCCTAAAATAGAAACTCAGCAATTCTTGATTTTTATGAAGACATAGAAATCTATTTTAACATTAGAAATGGAATTTGGTTAAGAAGAAGACTGATCACAATGTAATGCAATTTTTTTGAGAAAAATTAATATATAATTAGAGCTTTAGAAGTTACATGTAGAGTTAAGGAGAAAAAAAAAATACTACCCAAGTAAAATCTATTGGACAGATTCAGAGTTAGCGATTGTAATTTTATTAGTTTCCCCACTCAGCATTTTAAATATGGGACAAATGATTAACACACAGAATTTTTGACATTGTTTTGTTTTAACAGCCTGTTTTTCAATAGCATTCTTCATTCTCCCTGTTGCTTTTGCTCTATTTCATTGATTACAGAAAAAGAAGAAAACACAAATAAATATGTGTACAAAATATTGTGAAACTAGTCCAAGACAAATAAAAAGTATATATGAAATTGTTATCAATTCTAAGCCACATCAAATTAAATACAGTAAAAATATTGTCTCTCTTTGTAAAAATAGCACACATATGAAATGACCCATCATTCTTTATCTGAATGACAGATCCTTCCGTATTCTTATGGATTTTAGGACAATGTGAAATATAGAACTGATTCTTAGAGATGCATAGAAATTAATAGTTATAAAGTTAGAGATAAAAAATATTAATTAAATTTTATAGTTATCATTTTCCCTAATGACATCAATAACAAAGAAGCAAAGAAAGAACAATATCAACATCTGTAACAATTAATATTAATCCACTGTGTTGATTTTAAGACATATTTCCTTCTTTATTCTATCAGTCTCAAAATCTACAAAGCTGAACTTTAACTATTTAACTATCAGCAAATACTGATCTTACAAAAGGAATCATCTCAAAAGCATATAAATTAGAGTAATGATGGAACAAAAATGGCAAGGACAATATACTTAAAAGTTCAAAAGATTATATAAAACTATAAAAGCAATGGAAAAATTTAAATATCTTATAAAATGCTCAAAACAATAATATAACTTTCACAGGTTGTATATAAATTCCCAAAACTTAAATTATAAAAGAAAAAATGTATTTATCTGTTCTCTCTAGCCATTGGATTCCCTATCATTATCATGTAGTGATAATTCATTTTATAAACCACTACTAACTATAGTTATCCTGACTTAACTGAACCCAACATACAGTGTATAAATGTTTTAATGTTTCATTAACATTTTAAATGTGATATGCTTCCACCAGAACTTTATATGTGGCATGATAAAGGTTTACAAAATGTTAAACTATGTGAGTTGTTCTATCTGAATACAAAACATTTATATCTTATTGCAAATACTTAACGCTAATAAATTCATTTTAAACACAAAATAATACAAAAATAGTATGAAGTAACACATTAAGAATATCACATTTTAATTGTAAACTTGTCTAACCAAAACACTCTTGATTTTACACAAATTCATTCAATTATTGTCATCTAGAGAAGTTTTTCTAATTCTTCTAATTTAGAACTATACTCTATCAATTAATTTATTTTCAATCACAAATTCTCACTCTCATCTTTCCTTTTTATTAGAATCTACACTCCTGAATCTCAGGCCTTAATAATTGATAACCATCAAGTTTGCTAGGCATTCTAAATTTCATTTACTTAATTTGATTTTTAGTTTATTGCAGGTAGTGTTTTAATAAAACAATCCAAGTATAAAAGGCTTTATATTTCATATTTAAAGTATTTATTAACTTACATGGCAAAAAATGTGAAATTGAAACCAAATTAATATAATCTACAAAAGTTGCCATCAAAAAACAGAATTGTATTAAATCATACAATTAAATTATTCAGTAATCTCATCGTTGCAACATTTTTTTTTACCTTAATGTCACTTCCATTTAAACACATTCTATTTATGCGACTTCCATTGGGTCTACTAGAATCAATCCAGTAGATGAATTCTTCTCTGTAGTCAAAATCTATAGCAATAACATTATTTAAACCCTAAAAATGAAAAAAATAATGTAATTTCAGTAACAGTTAACAGAAATTACTTTAAAATGTTTCAGGAGCTTATGAAAATCATTTTCCTTTAAATATAAAGTTGTTGAAATAACTTAAATTTGTGCCTAATACTTTTAAAACTATCTTATATGGTTACATGTTCTCCATACTATTTAAAAAGTGGATAATTTATCTGAAAATATCATAAAATAAGACACACATTTTTCAATGTTCAAAGTGATTTAGAGTCCAGTGATGTGGGCAAATTTTGTTTTAAGGAAAAATAGCTAAAAATTGGGTTAATATTTGACATATACAAGACATTTTAGCTAAATGGTAAAAGGAGAAGTTCTCTCAAGAACAAAATTTTCCCCAGGTAGCCATCTGATGATCTAGGTAAGGAAGTTCAGAAATGTGATTTTAACCAAAATCTCTTGTCTCAATATCATAAATAATTTCTCTTTTTTAATGCTTCAAATGGCCCCTTAGGCAATATATTGTCATTTTAGACTTTGAAAGTTATAACCTTAGGTGAGTATTTGACCAAAGAGGAGTTGGATATTTAACATCTTTGATTTCATATGGTGAAAATGTGAATAAATCACTCCCTTTTGACTCATAGTTATGCATTTTTTAAAGTTAGGTAATCAAACAGAAAAATAAGTTCAGCCTTTGGGTTTCTGATGCTACAACCTTTTGGTTTGGTCATCCTTCTGTTTGATTTGATTTGTAGATTTTGCTGTAGGTTCTGGAATGTTATTAGCTTGTGAATTATTCCAGTGGTTTATAAGGAGTTAGTTTAGTTCTGACCTAACTTAAGACTTTAATGGACTAACAAAACTTAGGTCAAAAGTTCAATTGTATACATTCATCTTGAGGACAAAATACTTTATTAATATATAAGTTCTTATGTAAAGGAAAATAGTTGACAATATAGACACCTGGAAAATCCCTAAGAGATCTTCATCATTTTTTAAAAATCAGTTTATATTTGTTCATGTTAATATTTGCCCTGAAGATACTAAATTTTAAATTGCAAAATACTTACACTTTTATGGGTAAAAATTAGCACCGATGAGGAGACCAGGTTTTTGTTCACTTTGATTTTGTTTAGGGGAAAAGGTATAGGAACAGTGGGCATTCCCAGGTCTGCCATACATGTATATGGTATTTTGGAAGATTCGGGCCAAGGCTAAGTGATTATTGGTAGGGCTTTATTTCAATCTACAAGACAAAAGCTGTCTATTTACAGAAGTAAGTCAGAGCCTGTCCTGGCAAGTAGTACTTTATTTTTTTGCACCAGGGTAAATTCTAGTAATAATGGTGTGAACATCCAAAGTTCAAATCTTATGCTTCCATTTGGCTCAATGTCAGCAATGTATTTGTCTTTGTCTCCCGATTAGGAAGATCTTCTGAAATACCCACACCTCACAAAACTGTACCCCATTTGTAATAAAAGAGATTCCAGCAGCAAACAATGCTTCAAATTTCTCCCTCAGCTCAGATGAAAAGATGCAAGAACATTTCTTACTGACAACATTACTTATTAAGAATAATGACTGTGAATGCTAAAAAAGGCAATTAAGTTTTACTCACAGATTCAAAGATCTATTAAATTTTGCTTCACGTTTAAAGTTGGAGCATCTTTTAACTAAATGCACTTAGCTATACATACATAGGAAGCTGACTATGAAAAGACAATTGAGGGTCTAAAATATAAATTGAATATATTCTAGACAAATTCAGTAGAAGGCTGAAGAAATGCACTTCAATAATAGCTTGCAATATCCTTTTTTTTAGTCAAATGACTTTCTCTTCAGGGGGAAAACGTACACACTCTGGGATTCTGTGATGGCTTGCCAAGACAGGTCACTAAATTACAGGGACTTACAGAAAAAAAATAGAGAAAAACTTAACTCTAATTTTACCAAATATTTACCCACAATATCCAGCCATGTAAAAATATTCTACTTACTTCTCAACAATAATGTTTAGATAGTGAAAATGTAACTCCAAATTTAACAAGTAAAATAAATTAAACCCATAAATGTATAGGAATTGAGGCTGTGAACTCCAAAATTATCAATCTATCCAAGCTGGTCATTTTTCTATATTTTTTATTCTTACTGCCTACAGAAAATAGAGCAATGCCATCTTTGTAGAATCTTAGGAAAGTAGCATTAAAACAGCCAGGGGTATGGCCAAAATAATGTCTGAAAACCAGAGTCATCCCTGGGGTTTCAGAGCTGAAAATTGGTTTCATCAAAATCCTATTTGCTTCTTTCATTTCTATACCTGAATATGTGTGCCCTTTAGTTTGAGACGATTAATTGAGGAAACTGTGTTTTGTGTCTGTATGAGATTTTACTGAAATAAAAAAAAAACTGTTAGAAATGATTTGGGTAACCTATTAGAAAGTTACTTGATTAATTTTTATTCCTAAAATTTATGTACTAAAGTAAATGTTTTTTGTCTTTTTGAGACAGGATCTCTCTATGCAGTTCAAATTGGCCTTGAGCTCACTTTGTAGCCCAGGCTGGTCTCAAACTCACAACAATCTTCCTGCCTCAGCCTCCCAAATGCTGGGATTATAGTAGTGAGCCACCATGCCTGGCTAAAAGTATATTTTCTAACATGGTGTATGAACTGAAGCCCTAACTGGGATAGCACAGCAGTTGCATTTTAGAATACATAGGGTAAGAAAATTTCTACCAGATGTTTTAATTATACACAATAAAATTTCATGAGATTATTAATGACTAAAACAAAGAAGAACATTTGAAATATTAAGATAAATCATTCTTCTCAATCAATAACATATAAAACTATCAAATAACTACTAAGGTGAAATACTTTCTTTTCACTTATTTCAGTTGAAAGTATATGTGGAATATAATTATTTCTATGTTTTACTTCATTCTTTATTCTTTAGAGGTATAGACATCTCTAAAGAAAAACAAAATTGTATCACTTAGAACTTTTGACAAAATTTTTAATACTTGTGTTATGCTAAAAAGGTGGTTAAAAACAGGCCCCCTTACATAAACCATATACTCCAAGCAGGCCACAGAGAGAAATGGATGTATGATTTGTCATATTTGCTTTTTTGTTTGTTCTGGGGATAATGACAATATCTGTTTATCCAATACCATCATTATGAATAATTTTCCAAACTTTTGCAGAATCATCATGAACTTCCTCATCTTCCTCATTCATAAATTCTCTGCTAAGAAACTTTATTCTCACATAGACACTAATGACTGGCAATAGTGTAAAATGATAACACCACGAGACAAGAACTGTAGTGAAGTGTGCAGTAAAGTGATTCCATTATATGAAACAGGCTTAAATGATGCATGAAGGAAAAATCATTTTGCTGCATTAAGAACAATTTCTGACAATATATTTTCCATGAGAAACAATAAAATGGATACTGATAGAAATGTTCTGATTTACATGGTTAGAAAAATAAAGCAAGCAGCTACAACTGAAGCTCTGTTACAGTTCTTTCATAAACAAAATAAATATTTTGCCTGTATTACTTAAATGTGATTCAACTAAGCTCAGCAACAGAGTATTCTAAAGAGGCAACTTTCTCCTTTTAAATCGATATGGTACAGAATGAAAATTAAAATGTTAGAAATACCAACAAGTAGAAAATAAATGGATCTCTGCATTAAAAGAGCATGTTAAGAAATTAAGGGTTGCCATATGTGACTTTGAAGATATAAAGAGGGTTATGGGAGAGTAAAAAGATGAATACCAGAAAAATATTTTTCATATTTTTAAAATTTTGAGTAGATTGGAAAAAAGGAATTAAGTTAGTGTAGGAAACAATGTGGGTAGCAAGAAATTTTTTTCCATTTTGAAAAAAATTATACCTGCTTCACCTTTCTCTGAAGGATGACTTCTGTATTATTATCTCCTAAAGACAAAAATTCCTAAAGACTAGCAAATTCTTATGTTTCATATATTCATGATTAGCTTTTGTATTCACCTAAAGACACTTTCTATTTTATACATTATCCTAGGATTCAGAATTGAAGAGATAAGTAGTTTGAAATGGTGAATACTGTAACATACCCAAGAAAGAGTTTAAAACTCATAGATCTTCTGGAATACAGCAAGTATGGGTGTCAAAAGCACATGGAAAGTCTGAACACTCCAGTGTGCTGGAGAACACAGTTTCTGAGTCACAGTGGCAGCTGGTACAGAGCTTGGACCATTCAAAAATGTGAGCCTACATTCTACACTCTCACATTTTCACATTAATAACCACATAATCTGAATTTTCATGTACAATTATCATTTTCAAACTGTGATCTAAGGAAAAGGTACAAAATTCAACTTTGCCATAATTGGTCAATATAACACTACATAATGGATATGTGGACGTGAATTAGGATTAAATTATAAGGTAAAATGAATGAAATTCCCTCACATTCAGTAGTGAAATCTATCTGTTAGAAGCGAAAATAAATTTAGCTAAACGTCAGTGCCCATCCATATCCATAGGTGCCCATTGATAGAATCAACCAATCACAATCAAATGTATTGAGAGAAATGGTACATCTATAGTGAACACATATTTTTCCTGTCATTAATTCCTAGTCAGTTCAGAATAGCTACTATTTATAGGACATTTAGATTGTAAGGGGTATTTTAAGTAAATTAAAATGAGTTAAACTGTATGGAAGGATATGTTTAGACTACATGGAGACTCTGTACTGTTTTACATAAGGAACTCAAATATCAGTGGGATTTAGGATTTGGGGGAAATGCGGGAAGCAATCCTGCGCTCAGATTGCTAGGGTGATTTTTAAGTCTTATTTTGAGTTTCCTAAAAGTCATCATATGAAAGTTACTATTTATGTATATTTAACATTATTTTAAACACATCACAAAAGCAGTAATATCCTTAATTTTGATACTTGATGTGGTTTGAGGCACAGATAAATTTGTAGCAAAACTTATACAAACTAAATATTTCCATGAAAATACATATTTCTTGAAGACTAAAAAAAGCAAATAATAAATACATGTAATTTCTTTGTTCCATGAAATAATTACTCTAACTCCAATTATGTGAGTTTTTTTTTATTTCAATGCACATACAGAGAGGTGAAAAGGTTGAAATGAACAAATACAGTTCTATTATCTCTTATGAGACAAAAATTCATAACTTTTATTAAAAAATAATATATAAAATTAACTTAGGTAAAAGGAATCAAACACAGGTCAAATCATCCCAGGTTCTTCTGAAGTGCACAGTGTTGAAGTAACATAGGACAAGACTGAAAACATATCTGCTCCTCACCTTGCAATCATGCTGCAATGAGTAGGTTTCTTCCTCCCCCCTCCCTGTTCCCCAATCCGGATAATTGAATCTAAATTTTTCTGTCTTGGAGGTAAATACTCTAATTCTGATCATTATCTCCAGCCCTTCCTTTTTTTTGTCATCTCAAAATTCAAAACCAAGTTATTCTGTATTCTATTATTATTTTATTAAGTTCTGGAAAGGTTACTTTTAAAACCCAAGGGGAGAAATAGAACCAATTTGAAGAATCTACAAATGGCTGGAGAGAATTTTATATTTCTGTAATGTAGTTTGAGCTAATTTCTCTTACATTAATTATGTTTTACCATTTTTACCTTCACTGATGTGTTATGATATATTAGGTTAGAGAGCATTACCTGCTCACTCTTAAACAAAAGAATGTTCATGGTAATCTAATATAGCACATGCATGTATGTACATCCAAGCATAAGTGCTTCATAAATTTTAATTGTTAGGTACTTTATTTTTACAGCTCTAAATGCATACCTGGAGGGATCATGTTGAGTGCTATAGGGTTCTGAAAATGTCTTACCTGCTTTAAAAGTGTGTAGTTGGAGCCATCAGTGCTAATTTTTCGTATCTCATGATGATCAGCAAGAATAAGAAAAGGTTCTTCATCTAAAACCAACACAAAAACAGATTTATTATTTACTAATCTGCTTATGTTTACTGTGGTTTAGCAACAACATAAATTCCAACATAGTGGTGCTGTGGTGGTTTAATAGTTAGAAAGTGTCATAGCCATGAAATGAATAAAATGAAAAATGGTATCCTAAAGTGCAGAATATCTAGGTAATTCTAAGTGAATTCCTTTTTTACTTTGGATTTTCTTGTACATTCAAACAATTTGTTTGGAATTAGTAGAAAATATAAGGATGCTTAATTCTGGAAATTAAGATAAATTATAGCTCAAGAAATGATCTTTTTACTTATCTTACAAATCTATAGTGCAGCTAAACATTTATAAAATCAAAAACTCTTCCTAATAACAAACCATCCATCCCTCAGAATGATTTATGTGGAGACCTAGCATATCATCATATACATTTACTTTGCATGTGCCTCAAGGATTCTCCTAAGTAATTTCTAAGTTTAAATTCTAATCTTTATTTATTACTTTCACCTATTCTCATGAGGATTATATTTAAACCTTTATTAGTCATTAGTTCTTTCTTATGAGCTTATGTGATGTGTTTTATTATCTACTTTATTTTAGAATATATAAAAGAGCATGATAAATTTCTTATAATGCTGAATACACACAAAGATCTTCTGAACTTTTACCTTGTCTTCAGAATTTGTTTAGCAATAAAATAAATTATTAAAGAAAGAACTCAAACAGTTCTGTAATATATATTTATTTGCTTATATATTTTAATAATGTCAAATTGACTATATTCTCAATTGTCATGATACTATATCAATTCAGTAAAATATTTGACTTTAACAACTTTGCTTCTAAAAAGTATACATAGACTTATTTGTCAAGAAAAAAATTTTATGGTTCTAGAAAGAACTAGAGGGAAAACACTTTAAAAATATTCACTTTGTGTAATTGAACATGGATCATTCATTTTTATAGTTACTGTCCTGGTTAATTTATATCTGAAAATATTCCATGTCTTTCAGTTTCACAGTTAATGTACTATAATAGTAAGCTACCATAGCAGGCTTCAGTCTATGCTATCCTATTCATGTTGGATATTCCCTTCCAATATTCATGACCTCTCCTTTAACCATTCATCCCTGTCATTGGGATAAAGACAAATTCAAGCTCATAATTCTTCTCAACATAAAGCTAGCTCTCCAATTCCAGGTACTTTGACATTCTTGTCAATATACTTTCAGTTTTACAAATATAACACTAACAAGCCTATTTTCATCTTAAAACTGAAGCAATTATGCTCTTTAAAACTTAACTATATTAGTATAAAAATTCTGCCCTATCTTTTACACAAGGTTTATACTTCAAGAACATCCAAAATTATTAGTAGTTTCTAAATATGATTGAAATATGAAACAACCATGGAATTGATTTAAAATATAAGAACTATATTATCATTAGTATTCATCTACTCCACACCTTTTGTGAAAAATTTGTACTAAGGCAAACACTTTTATAGATTTAATTTTTTTTTCTAGTTTCATGTTACTAACCGCCTGGTATATCAAGTACTGAGATAGCAAAAAGCAAGTAGGTGGTAAAAACAAAACAAAAATGAAACAAAAAGGTTCTAAATGATGCTCAAATTGATTCACGAAAGAATATTCCAAGAATAAGTGACCATGGACGAAAAACTGAATGATGAGATAATCAGTGATTGATATTGTGCAGTTTTAACAGATAAAAGTTATTTTAAAATTTTATCTTTAATATCTAATTAAAGTAGATCATAAAACAGTCTAATGTGACTGATGTATCTGTCTGAGTAGCTTTATTCTAGTATGCGTGATTTTCTCCCTAATGGTTTGTAATATTTTTAATAGTATCGACAATGCTTTACAAAATTTCTAATTTACATTGTCAAAAGTAATACTTGAAATAAACAGACCTTTAAGAATATTTGCTAGATCACTAGAAGAATTCACATAGCCTTTTTTTTTTTTTCTAAGAATTGAACTCAGGATTTGAGTTTGACAGGCAGGTGCTAAATCCTTGGCCTCAAAGTCTTATATATTAAATGTGTTGTGCATCTTGTTGCTTTTTCTTATCATTACTATTATTATTAACCTGTTGTTTCCTTGGTGTGAATATATGTGGTAGAGAGGGGAATGACAAATATTACAATAAAATCAAAATAGGCCTTTTAAATTTGGCTAAACTTGCTTACATCATTATGTATTTCAGTAGAAATCTGTGTTAGATACAATTCTTTTGCTTGTGTTTATTCTCAAAATGTATGGAACAAAATAGTTTATAAGATCATAATGCAGTATTACTGCAAACAAAACAGGCTATATAAAAAATATAAAATCACCATGACAGATTAGTACATTGAGGGAAGTAGAGAAGAATTTTGATTTCTCGGAAACAGCAGGCAAAGTGGATTCAAGAATAAATATAAAATTCAATATGTATAACTTAGGTTGAATTAGTGGGCAAGTTCAGTTTGATACCTGAAAGTGATTTGCAGCCATTTGGGTTATCAGGTTGTATTTTATACCCATCTGTACAAAGGCACTTGTAGGTCCCATATGTATTGATGCATTGCTGGCTACAGGGAAACCCTGATGAGCATTCATCAATGTCTACACATGTTTTACCATCATCCTTCATTTGGAATCCAGGCCAGCATTTGCACTGGGGAAAGAAAAAATGAGCATAATCAATTCACATCGTCAGTGTCTTTTACAGTTGAATATCCCTTTAGCATGACTCAAACAAGAAGCAATTAAGAATACATAAATGCAAGTTTTCCTTTCTCTCAGTAATTAACCTGTAATAAGAATTACATGTATGCATTATGTAAAGTTAAAATTATAAAAGGGCTCTACCAAACATCTTCATTTGATCTTCTGAGATTGGCAAGATTAAGAAGTTAACCAACTTCACAAAGTCATGTGATGAGGGAATGGTGAAACAAAAACAAAACAAAACAAAAAGATATGATATCTAATCTTCGACTTCTTTTGTTGTTTTTCTACTAAATTATACTGTGTTTTTTTATAATCTAATGTCATAAGAACTAATTCTTATATGGAGTTCTGAAGATTTCTAACACTTCATATGTTATCTCATTTGAGTCATATAGAAATCTATAATGAAAGTATTTTTATTTATAGTTCACAGAATAAAACAGAATTATGAATGTAAAGTTGCCTACATACAGTTAATATGTATTGTTTAAAAAGACATAAGCCTCATTTTTATTCAGTGAATCTGACACTATACTGAGACGTGATGATGTTGCCTGAAAAAAATATATTAACTTTCTTCTCACAGTAATTTAAATCAGATTGTATACTCAAAACTTGCCTTTGATTTTACTGTTACATTTTCAGTGACCCTTTGATAATGAATGATATGTGATACTCTCTGGCAAATCAACTTTTTGAGACTAAGCATCATGTTCTATATGTTTCACATTCTTAAAAGTGATGAAGCCTTATATTTGGTCACTGTGTTTAAGCTCTATTTGAAGGTTCTAAGAAGTAGAATATGAGAAATGTTATTATAGGAAACATAACTTTATTTGGCCAGATAATTTTTTATTAACTTTGATCAACAACCTTTAATTGGCTTTGAATAAATAAATTTGTAAATATTGAGAAAGATGTCAAGAAGGAATTCTAAGCCATTAAAAGTACAAGAAGTATTCATCACAAATATTTAATGATCTGGCTCATTCACTTGAGGGTGAATAGAAGGAAAAGAGTTGTATAAACTGAGAAAATATTAAAATAATATTTTCCATATTATGAAATTATCAATGACCATTTAATTGAAAGGTAGAAATTTTCAACACAATTAAAATGCTCATTACTGGAAAGGAAAGCAAAGAATTAATAGATACTTTATCTGTAAGTGCTCAAAAAATAAGTAATTACTTTTATAAGTATTTAAAATAAACTCAGTACTTCCACTTATAATAATTTACATCAACATTTATCTAATAATACTCCGAAAATATAATGGACTATATAAATCTCTAGAACACACTGCCAAGCCTGGAAATGAATGCAAAAGCCACAGTTTGAATTTGCAAATGCTCAACATCATATCCAAAATTGTGACATTATTGGTTTCTATTATACTTTGGATCCTTCTCGTTTTTCAAAGGCCACATCCAGAAGTTAGGTCCCAAGGAAATGGTGCTGTTAGGAGGAAATGTAAATTTTACAAAGTGAGGCTAAAATGGAGAAACTGCCCCACAGAGGGAATGTCTCTGAGGAGCAACTTTTGTCTCAGATCCTATCTCTCTTTATTTCTCTTTCTTCTTTTGACTCCCGTCAGACAAGAAGTTTTCCTCCACATCGCAATAATTTTCCTGCTTCCCTACAGCATAAAGCAATAAAGCTGGCTGCTTTTAGCTAGATAAACAGTGAGAATCATGAGCAAATAGCAGCGGGAAAGATAATAAAAACTTGATGTTTGGCCAGGAATGAAGAACCTTGGAGACTCTGGCCAAAAAGGGTGTGGTTGATGAGGAGATTAGTACCATTAAACAGAAATTAAGTACTTCCTCTCTGGGAAAGTAAGGAAGAGGTCTCGAGGGCATCCCAGGAAAGGTCCAGACCCCATGCATCACAGGCTCAAGGTCAAAAAAGCATAAACTCCTGTGAAAGATTTTGTTTTGAATAGAGTCCCAAGGTAAATGCTTGGTACAAGGCAGGCTAGAGAAGGGTTTCATGGTGTACAACCTTCCAAGTCATCATGCCAGAGAAGCTGGATTGCAAGGAGTTTCCAGCTGTTACAAGACTTGAATGTTGTCCACCTGGTGTTGATTTGCCTTGAGAAGACCTCTTTACAAAAGAACAGCTACTTATCCAGTGTCCAAAGAAAATGAAATCTTTAAGGCCACTGAATTGTACACTTAAAAACAGCTAAAATAATCAATAATATATTACATATATTTTAGCACAATTTTTAAAAATTAAAGAAAAAACTCTAACAGCAAAGAAGTTATCATCCTAAAGTTGTAAAAATCAAATCACCTGTTTGGGAGCCAGAAGTCAAACTGGTACTAGATAGCAGTGTTGAATCAAGGGGCAGTTTAGGGTAAGTGAAAAGAAGTATTATAGAGTGTATTGAAATTTTCTGGACAGTATTATAAAATGAACAAGCTGTATTTTCACTTTAACAAAGTTTCTTAAATCACTTTGAATTCCCATATTAAACTTACAGAAATAATAGATCAAATAGATGGATTAGATAAAAAAATGGAAAATTAATTTGAGATAAACTTGGTTAAAGTTGTATATTGATACAATTCTAGATACAATGATTTAAAGTTTATAGTGATTTTAAATCTTGTTTTTGAAAGTCAGGAATTTAAAAAGAGAATTTTCTCCCCATGCAGCAACAAACTTTAATGAAATATTTTCACATCCAAATAATCTAAAAATATATGGAAAAATATCCACTAGACTTATAAATAATGCAAGATTTGTCTGTATTAAATGGAAAAAAGTACAGTTTAAAACGCTTTGACATTTCCTTAAAAAAATCAGTTATTCTGAGTCAGATATAAATATTCAAAGTCATCTTAATTTTTCTTATTATTAAGAATTTTATTTCCCAGTGTTATTGTAATTTTATAGGACTATAGAACAACAAAAGAGAAACATGATCATCTAAATGTTTCCTATTATGTTAAAGAAAATGTCTTTGCAGATTTTCAAGTGGATTTGACAACTATTACTTTTTGTTTTTATTTTGTGCTTTAGAAATTTCTACCTCCCAACAATATACTGATTTCTATATGTGAAGTATCAAAAGATTCATGCTTTAATTTTGTGTGTTTTTGAGTGGTTTTATATATAACAATAAACATATATACATAAAACAATAAACAATAAAAAGTTACAGAATTTCAAAATAAGATATTTAATTTTTAGAAAATGAACATTTTTTTCAGTTGGTAAGATCTAAACTTCATCTTTGTAATCAATTTCATATTACTGTAAAATTTAGAGGATGATTTCTTGTCATTTTCTGTTGTTATTACAATAAGACATGGGTTACTGGTAGTTTTTTCTATTCCATGCAGTGGAGAAACTGATTAATTATATTTCCTTAAAAAGAAAAAAAAACTACAAGTATTTTGTATGCCAGTGAGTTTTTAAAATTTCAATCAATAAGTTATATATACATATAATCTATGTGACACACAAATAAACATGTTTGTGAGATATATTTGTATACACATTATGCAAAATATTTGGCATTAGCCTTTTTTTGAAGCTTTTATTCATGATGCTGGTCTCATTTTATTTTGTTTGTTTGTTTATTTGCTTTATCTTTTTGAGTCTCCTTATGCAGTTCAGGCTGGACTTGGGCCCATTTTGTAATCTAGGCTGGTCTTGATGTTGTGAATGATTCTTGTGACTCAGCCTCCCAAGTGTTGGGATTACGAAATGAGCCTCCACACCAGGCTACTGGTCTCATTTTAAATTGTTGCATTTATCATGTTTCCTCCAATATATATTTTATTTTATTCATTACACATGTGTGTGCACAAATATTCCCAGGTTATTTACTATTAGTTTTTCAAATATTATATATTCACAGTTTGTAAAGCTTAAACACTTTTGTCTACTTTCACCTAGAATTTTCACATCATTCTATGGACCTTAGAAAGGACAAAGTAAAAACGATTTTTAAAATGAATAAAGAAATAAATATTTCTGTTTGAAGAGGTCCACAAAGTTTTTAAAAGAATATTATTTAATGTGGTTGTATGGATGGCATTTTCTATCAAAATAGTTTTCCAAGTACATCTTACATGTTGGCATTTTAACAAAAATCTCATTTTTTATGTCATGTCACAAGGTGGCCATTTTATATTTTGCAATTTTTTTATATTTTACCACCAAGATTTTTATGGCATTAAATACAGGAAATTTAAATTTAAAAACTGACTTGAAATTTTGTCATATAGAAAATATTTGTGTGACAGTACTAAAGAATTATTCACAGGCTAATGGTTTAAAATTTTAATTAATTACATACAATAATTTTAAGATGCAGTTTCTGATATACTCAAAAGGATGGCTCTATATTGGTTGTATGTAAGTCACCAACAGTATTTTTCTGCTTCTTGTGTTTTAAGATATTTCCTTCTAAAAGTATTTATATGATGCATAGTTGCTCATTAAGAACTGTCCTGGCTCATTTGCTCTGTTCCCTTCCTGTAAAAGAGCATTTGTGAATTATTGCATCTGTATGTTAAGCTGCAGGTTTATTGTGTTCTTAATACAAAATTGGACCCAAAGAATTTTAAAATAAATTAGCTTTGGCTTCCTTGATATTTCTTTTCTCTTGTTTTGTTTATTTTCCTGCTGGATATCTAAATCAGGCAGAGCAAGTGCTCTTCCAGTGAATGACAGTCCTAGACTCAATATTTTATTATGCTTCCACTTTCCTGATAGGAAGAAATGACTATTATAGTTTTTAGGTTATACCTAAATACAGTAAAATCTTTATTAATACAGTTGATAATCATAATACTAGAAATTCAGAGCTTACAAATACCAAACTGGTTGTTTAATTGAATTTACCATTATACAGAAATGATGGTCATGCAATGTTAAAGTTTGCAGAAAAATAGCCAATGATCTTCATACACGTATTTCTCTAAGATTAGTTTGTGAAGGATATTGAACAACTTCAGAAACATTTTCAGTGGTGACAAGAGATAAAGCTCAGTTTTAGATTTTGTTGATGCAACAAAATATTTAAGAAACCAGATACGATGGCATGTACCTGTAATCCTAGACCAGCCATTGTCAGGCCTCTTTGGACTATGGTTGCTCTGAGCAACTGGTCAGCTTACTATAGGGAATCAATTACATACACACTTGTGTTTGTGCAGGGCACTTGTGAGCTCCCTTTTCAAAGATTTGGCACTTTTATACCCTTGAGCCTGTGACGGTTATGGTTTGGCCAATTCCTGAGATGTCCTCAATCCATCTTTCCTACTGTCTCCATGAAAATCATCTGGCTTCTTCTAAATGACACTAATCTGCTGTCACACATTGCCTGAATGTAACTTTTCAAGAGCCCCTACTTACTTTCTGGAACATCTACAAATTTTTCTTGTCATACTACTGTGTTTTTTGTTCATAATTTTCCCTGTAAATCTGGTAAAGAAAACCATTCATATCCACACCACTGTCTGAGTACTTCACTGTCATAAAATTTCCTCTGCCATTATTTTCTAGTTCATCTTATTTAATTTCATCCTCAAAGTATTTGGCATGGACAAAACATTTTTAAAAAGTTCTTTGCCAGAATATAAAATACGTGATCTCCAGTTCAATTTCCAACAGAATCATCTTTCATATCTAAAGCCTAATGAGCTCAGTCATAATGACTATATTCCTTTCAGTATTCTGATATGTGAACTTATACCAATTGTTTATAACCTCCACTTACAACATTCTAATACTTCTCTAACCTGCATTTTCAGACATTCTAAATTCTTCCTTCAAGTAAGTTCCAAAGGCATGAGAAACACATATTCAGATATAGCCACAGAAGTGACACTATTTCTTATGTTACTCAGATTCTCATCACTCTGAAAAAATATCCAAGAAAAACAGTTTAAGAAAAGAAAAGTTAGACTCATGGTTTCAGAGGTTTCATTTCATGGTAAATTGGCTCCAAGGTAGAAACATTACACCAAATGCACACAGCAAAGTAAAGCTGCTTGCTCCGTGGCAGTTAGAATGAGAAAGAAAATAGAGTGAAGTAGCCTAAGGCAAGATATATCATCCAACTGAGAAAGTGTCCACCATTTTTACACCCCTTCATTGACCTAATTCCAACTAAAGCCTACCTTTTCTCTTTATCCATTCAGCTATGTCAGTGCATTAACTTATTGATGATGTTTAATACCACCCCATTATCAAATCACTTTTCCAAAAGTCCCATTTTGGAGTATATAAAATTTTTGTGTGAATTTAGAGATAAAATTATAACAAACTTTTTCCAGTGTAAAGAGCTTTAGTGTTATAAAAGTCTTCTCATATTTAAAAGCATCTGTTTCTGAACTCATAATCACTTTTTTTTTTTTTTTTTGGTACTGAAAATCAACTCAGTACTTGGGCTTGCCAACCAGGTGCTGTGCTGCTGAGCTACATCCCTGGCCCTTAATCTTAGCTCTTAAAACAACTCAGACTAGATACACTTCCTATTTTGGTCCTTCACTTATTTCAGTATGGTAAAAAGCCATCTTTGATCTAGGCTCGACTTCTGAATGCATAAGACCCAGACCCTTGGTCTTTCTGTATGTACAAACCCAGATACATCTCAATTTTTGAAGTTATCTTGATAAAATAACAAAAATATACACAAGTACTCTGGGTGCATTTAATCCATGGAGGACTCAACAATAAAATCAAGCCCTAGCAATGGTCCAAACTGCAGAATTCAGACTCTGTGTTATAGTAACCTGCTGATTCACAAGGAGTTGCATGTCATTTAAGAAAGTAAAAATAAAAGCCAAAAACAGTAATCTTTAAATTAATAACTATTTTTTGAAGTGGCACTGCAGACTGAGCCCAGGGCCTTGCCCAGTCTAATCATGAGCTCTATCACTGAACCACACTCTCGAACCACAGAAACAACCTACTGAAACAGAGACATTTTCAGAACATATTTCAGTGAGAATTACATCATCAGGAAAATAGTAGTGACAAAACTCAACAAAGTTACTAGCAATGGTTTATTTTTAGCAAACTTGCTTTCAGTCTTAATCCTTCATATTTTCTAGTTTTGACATTTTATTCATATTTATAGAAACATATACCATTCTTTTTTGAAACACTGAATGATTAGCCCATTCTGCATTAAAGACATATAAGATAGAAAGTGAGGAAAGGAATAAGAAGTTAAGAATTGGTGACATATTTATACAGTCATTATCATATTATCTTCCCTAAACATTGGTCTTATTTTACCTAAGAGTTTTCTTATTATTCTGAATTGAATGAATCTTTTTTTATATATTTTGGTCTTTTTAACTGTACTCTCTCAATTGTTATGCCATACTATTACTATTGTTTTCTTATATAGACACTCTCCTTTTAGGTAGTTCATGTAACAATACTGTAATGCCTTTAAATTTTACATTCATATTAGATTAAGTAATTTTCATTGTTGCTATTTCTAATGTGTCACAGCATTTGCCGTTTTGATGGGTACTTACTTTATAACTCACTGGAAGATCTTGACAATCTTGAGAACATCCACTGATTTTCTTACTCAAACATTCATTTATATGGCAGTTTCTCTCATCTGAGCCATCACCACAGTCATCCTTATTGTCACAGAGATTTCCACTGGGAATACACCTGCCATTTTTGCACATAAAAAATGAACTGTTGCATGACTGTTCTGGAAAAAGAAAATAAAACAAATGAAACATAAAGGGCATGCCATATTTTACATTACATTAGTTGAAAACATCCACAAATATGATGCTTTATCTGTTAAAATTATGATAAATATATGTACATATAAAAAGCTTTATAGTGAGTACAATATGCTATGCACAAACTGTAGAAAACCAGGAGAAAAGTATATGGTCATGTTCTACATTTATTACAATTCTAGCTTTAATTCAAAGCTGCACTGTGTCTCTGTCTCATCTGCACTGTGAAGAATGAGCTCCAGAGTATGAGGATACTTTGACTCTTCCTTCAAGCTACAGTAGTCCGAGAAATTATGTCACTAAAAATTAACTATATAGAATAGGTAGATTCCAAAATCCTTTTTCTTTCAGAAAATATAGCACTGACATTTTAAAGTAGGGCATTAAAAGTACATTGATGGTGAATGACAGTTATACTAAATATAGCTTTGGAAAGGAGTTCAGATTTTACAGCTACTCATAACTGGATGGTTTGAACATTACTCATTATCATACATGCTTTAAAAAGTCTTTTAACATGTAAATGGTATAAGAAAAGATCTCATTGAGTTTATTCTAAAATATATGACTATATATGCTGCCT
Organism: Hydrochoerus hydrochaeris; assembly: GCA_004027455.1. Taxonomy (NCBI): domain Eukaryota; kingdom Metazoa; phylum Chordata; class Mammalia; order Rodentia; family Hydrochaeridae; genus Hydrochoerus; species Hydrochoerus hydrochaeris. Next base: position 198,220 of record PVLA01001620.1, on the reverse strand, counting down.
TTGAAATAGAACAATGATAAATAAATAAATCTATGTATAAATTTATGTTGAAATAATATGCAATTTAGTTCACGTTGCCTAACTGTGAATACTATTTCAGAGAAAGTTCTTTAAAATATACTTATTGTTTAAAATCTTAATTGGCACATAATAATTGCACACATTTATGAGTTACAGAATGATCACATGATGCTCTCATTAAATCTTAAATTATTTTGTTAGAGTTTTCAAATAGGCTATATATGGAGATTATCTTCATATAAGATTTAATAAAAAAAAATGTGTTTTGCAGGCTGAAGGGACCAGGTAATGAATGTAGCAGAGCCATTGTTTCAAATCTTCATATATTTTACACAGAATTAAATTTCCAAAATAAATCACAAAACATGGATTATTACTACGATGATCCTACATAGTATCACTAAAGCTATCACATCCTAATGAATTTCATTTCCTTTCAGTGAATATCATATTATACAGAAACTTACTCACAGTTTTGGCATTAAAAATAAATTTTGGAATAACAAGGTGTTGTATATTTCTGTACCTGCATTCTTACACTTTGGGTTTAAAGGTGATTCATCAGAATGGTCAGGACAGTCGAAGTCTCCATCACACTGCCATTGAGTATTTAAAAGACATCTCCCATCAGCACAGCGGAATTCTTCTGCACTACACTGTCGGTATCCTAGCAAAAAGAAAAAAAGAGGTCTGCTTCATTTACATAATAAGTATAAACTAAGACTACATCCTCTTAATGTATGCAATTACTAATTTACTATGAATTCACTCATATCTTCTCTGAGAAGTAATTCTCATTTCCTCCCCTCACATTCGCCACAGATAAAAGAGATATGTGCAGTTTTAAAGTAGAACTAGATAATAAAGTTGGAAACAGTGTACTCCTACTGTTTCTAGGTGAAGAAATAAGAATTCAACATCGACTATTAACACAGTCAACTACTGTCTACATCTTAGGGATTTTTCTAGGAATAGAAAACAAAAATGAAAGCTATTAGGATATGTTTTTCAAGACTGATTTGGTGAGGTATAGTAACAGAACATATGGATGAACTCACTCTGAGCTATAACAGTAATTCTCAAGAGCTGTAATGTCAGGTTTATGTTTAGGAAGCAGCAGCCCAAGTGTAAAGGAATTGTTAAAATGAGAAAAAAATTTAAAGTAAATTTATAGAGTAATAAGTAAACTCTACCAAAATTATCCTACATATTGATGCTTAAAGTTATTAAAAGTTTTATTCAAATTACAAAATAAAACCCATCATTTGCTAGTGTTCATATCCATGCCTATTTTTATGTAAGAATCTTTTCATTTTTAATATTGTTTTAGATCTGATTTTTCCTATCTTCATCAACAATAAAAAGTCACTTCTTCATAAATCTGGGCAAATGTTCTACTTTAAGAAGTAGATATTTTTAAGACTTAAAAAAATGAACAAAATTCCCATGGAAAAATAATCTAATAGTGTGTAACTCATTTAAACGTTTGTCACATTGCACCATAAAAGTAGAAGTATTTAAAATATATAGTTGCCATAATACTTCTTCCCAATTTCTCCTTCACTACACCTTCTCAGTAAATAAACACATTCACCTTGTGTTACCCTAGTCACAATGAAAGCCCATCTATATTGTTTTCTTCTCTGTACTGCCTATTTGTTTATTTAGTGTCTTCTAGTTAAAATTTAAACAATCAATACTTCACTTCTATAATATGTACTTTCTGAAATTCATGTTAGGAACAACAAATAACAAGCAGCAATAATCAAATTTAAAGGTGTCTCAAAATTCTGTATTTGTTTTTCTGCAGCATTTGATGTTGACCACTGCCATGGAAGGAGTTCCTTGACAATATTTAAAATATATTCTCTTGAATTTCTTATTAATCTAGTTTTGCTGTCCCAGACTTGCTTTCTATTCGCTTCCTATATGAAATCCTCTCCTGTTTGCCCCTAAATTATTGCATATTTCAACTTTTGGTCTAATTTCTTTCCCTCTTTATACTCTATGTGGATTTTCCCACTCCTGATGGTCATAGAATGAACCTTACATATCCTCATCATATTTTTTATCTCTACCCATATTTTCAAACACTCACTATGTAACTTTATGTGATGAAGTAATTAACACTTCTTATTGAAGAGATCCAAAACTCTTCTTTGTCACATTGCTTTGTGCATCAGAAAAACCAGTCCTCCACCTCCATTTTCTAAAGCTTATTAATAACAACCACCTACCAAATCATTCAACCTAAAAATTATTTTTTCCTTCACATCAAGCTATAAATAAACTCAGGCATTTGTAGCTTGTATTGTTTCTTGTCTACCATTCTTTTCCTGGCTCAGAAACATATTTAACCATCAGAATTACTCTTGTAACCTCCTAGCCAGTTTATGTGACCCTTATTGCTGTTCTCTTCCATGGCAATATTTCTTCCACTCTGCTAAAAATTATGGTTCAGAAGCATGAATTGTACATTCAATTGCACTATTCCACTTTCATGATTTGAAATGTATGCTGGCCTCAGAGGCAAAACAATTAAATACAAATTATCTAACATTGTATTTGCAGCTCTTTCTAATCTAGTTCCAAATTAACTTTTTAACTTCAACCTAGCCTCACAGAAAACTGATTGCTATTTATCAACCACATCAACTTATAGGTCTTTGTAAACAAAGCCAGAATTTAGTATGTGCCTGGACCTGCTCTTCTTAACATGTTAACCTTAAGACTTAAGCACTGTTATTATGCATATTTTATAGATGTAAGAACTGAGGTTCAGGTAGGTTAAGTATTTTCTCAAGGTCACACAGCAACAAATCTGGAACCCAGGTATCTGACACTAGAGTCCATGCTGTAACCATCATGCAATGCTTCAAAGCTATATCCTCTGATTAGCACTCTGCTCATATTCTTTCACGACTCACTTGAGAATTATTTTCTCAGTTTTAATCCTAGGTGTTGTAATTGTTCTTATTTGGCAAAGTATAATTTTCTACTGTCTTTCTGTTTTTTCTGTTTGTTATGTCTTCAAGTTATGCATCTATTTTATCGATTTTTATATCCAATATATTTAATGTCTAACAGAAGGGAAATATTAAGAAAAGTTTCTGCTGGCCATGCCCAGTGAACTCCAAGCAGCTGGCAGTGGTCAGAATTCAGTCCAGGGCCCTGAGCGTGCATGGGTTGAATGCCAACACACAGGGAAGCCTTGGAACGTTGCTCTCAGACAGTAAGAAGACACCTCACATCTGAAATCACTAGATGATGCATGGGAGGTCCCTGAGGGCCTAACTGAGCCAGGCTCAGAGAACTCCAAGCAGCTGGCAGGAGCCTGAATTCAATCCCAGGCCCTAATATGCAAGGGTTGAGTCCCAGCACACAGGGAAGCCTTGAAACATTGCTCTCAGGCAGTAAGACCACACCCTGTGTCTGAAATCATCAGAGGATCACAGGAGGTCTGGGCCTAACTGGTCCACGCTGAGGGAACACCAAGCAGCTGGCAGGGGCCTGAGTTCAGTCCGGGGTCCTGAACAAGTGTGGGTTGAATCCCAGAGCACAGGGAAGCCTTGGAACTTCACTCCCAGGTGGTAAGACCATGCTCCACTTCTTAAATCACAGGAGGACACACGGAAGACCCCATGGGCCCTACTGGTCCATGCCCAGTGAACTCCAAGTGGCTAGCCGTTGCCTGTAGTTTGCCATGAGAACTAAAAGTGGGCAAGGTGATTCCCAGAACACAGGGGAAGCTTTGAAATACCTCTCAAAATCTGGAAATATAGGAAAATGACAAAACAAAAGAGCAAAATGAAATATCAAACTTCCAGCCCAACCCAAGCAAGCCTAGGACACATGGACACAGAATAAAATATAAACCATACACCTGAAATTCCTGAAATGATAATAACTGAAGTAAAGAAACAACTCTGGGAAGCTATAAAAGAACTCAAATCAGAAATAGTCTCCCAGGTAAAAGAAGAAATGATAAATGTAATGAAAGAAATGCTGAACTAAAGAAGGCATAGCTAAAAAACTAGAGGAACAAAGCAAAAAGATGGAAACTCTTAATGAATAATATGAGAAGCAAACAATGCATAAAGTAGATTTAATTACAGGAATCAAATCTGCATAAAGCAGATTTTGATCACAGGAAATCAAAAATTCCATCAAAAGTTGGCAAAACTACCTCAGTGAAAGTGAAGGAGGAATTTCAGACCTTGAAGACAAGATTTCAGCTAGTGAACAGGAAAGAAAAGATATTTTAAAAAATAACAAGGAATTGGGAAATAATTCAACAGCTGCAAGATGATGTAAAAAAAAAAAGATTGACAGGTATAAATGAAAAAGAAGGTGACAACACAAATGATATCAAGAGACTATTTACAGAAGTAATGGCTGAAAATTTCCCAAACATGAGAATGGAAACTGGCATACAGATCAGTAAAGCATATAGTACTCCTAATAACCATAACCAAAATAAAACCACATATAATAATCAGACATATAATAATCAACATCCCAGAAATCCAACATAAGAACAGAATATTAAAAGCTGTTAGAGAGAAGAGAAAGATCACCTATAAAAGAAAGCCTATGAGAATCACAACAGGCTGCTCAACACAAACAATGGAGTCAAGAAGAGCATGGAGTGAAGTATTTCAGACCCTAAAGAAAAACTACTTCCAACCCAGACTGATGTAACCTGCAAAACTGTCCTTCAAAATGAATGGAGAAATAAGGTATTTCTATGACAAAGAACAGCTGAAGAACTTCATAACCACCAAACCAACCCTGCAAAGAATAATGAAAGACATTCCAGATAGACATAGGAAAAAAACCATTAAGCAAGGCAGACAATTAAACAGAGTGGAAAGATAAAGAATCAATAGCAAAAGATAACATGTCAAAAGTAAACCAATATATATTAGTTATAACCATTAATGTAAATGGTCTCAATTCACCAATTAAAAGAAACAGACTGGCAGAATGGATCAAGAAACAACAGCCAACCATATGCTGTCTACAAGAAACCCATCTAACCCAAAAGAAAGCTCATCAATTGAGAGTCAAAGGAAGGAAAACAATACTCCTTACAACAGTATCCCCCCAGAAAGCAGAGGTAGCTATTCTGTTTGCAGATAGTGTGAACTTCAAACCAATAATGATCCAAAGAGAAAAAGAAGGCCACTACATACTAGTTAGGGGAAAACTTGAAGAGGAAGAGATAATATTTTAAATATCTATGAACCAAATTTAGCAGCACCTAGCTATACAAAACAAATATTAACAGAAATGAAAAATCAAATAAGTAATAACACAATTATAATAGGAGACCTTAACACACCACTGACACAAAGGGACAGATCAGCTAGGCAGAAAATCAGCAAAGAAATAACAGAAATTAATCACACCTGTGAACAAATGGACTAAGTAGATATAAAGTGTTCCACACAACAACATCAGAATATACATTCTTCTCAGAAGCACATGGAATGTTCTCTAAAATAGACAGCATATTACCCACAGAACAAGCTTAAGTAAATGCAAATGAATTGAAATTATTTTATAATTATCCTATGCAGGTTATTGGATCATAGCACCATGAAACTAGAAATTAATGACAAAAGAAATTGCAAAAACTCCACAAACACATGGAAATTGAATAATACACTCCTGAGCAATTAGTGGGTCTCAGAGGAAATTAAAAGAAAAATTAAATAATATTTACAGGCAAACAAAAATACAAATACATCTTACTGGAACCTGTAGGATGCAATGAAAGCAGTCTTCAGAGGAAAATTCATTGTGGTAAACTCCCATATCAGGAAAACAGAACAAGCACAAATAAGCAACCTGATACTACATCTCAAACATCTAGAAAAAAGAAGAGTAAGCCAAGCCCAAAGCCAAAAAAAAAAAAAGGGAGGAAATTATAAAGGTCAGAGCAGAAATCAAAGCAATAGAGACTAAGAAAACAATACAAAGAATTAATGAATCAAAGAGTTGGTTCTTTGAAATAATAAATAAAATTGCAGGCCTCTACCCAGTCTTATTTAAAAAAGGAAAGAAAAACTCAAAGTCACACAGTAAGTATTGAAAAGGTTGAAATCACTATAGATCCTGTGGAAATACGGAAGATCATCAATATCTATTTTGAAAACCTTTACTCTCTTAGGCTTGATAACACAGAAGAAATGGGCAGAGTCCTAAAAACATATGAATCACCAAAGCTGGGTAAAGAAGATGTAAATCTTTTGAATAATCCAATTTTAATTAACAAAATTGAAAACGCAGTTAAATCCCTACCAACAAAGAAAAGCCCAGTTCCAGATGGACTCACTGTAGAATTCTACAAAAAATTTAAAGATTTAATGTTGATGCTCCTTAAACTCTTCAAAGAAATTTAAAGGGAAACAATTCTTCCTAACTCATTCCTAGAAGCAAATATTATTCTAATATCAAAACCTGAGTAAGACCCAACCATAAAAAAGAACTACAGGCCAATCTCCCTAATGAACATAGATGCAAAACTTCTCAATAAAATTTCAACAAACAGAATGCAGCAAATCATCAAGAAGACAATACACCATGACCAAGTGGGATTCATGCCAGGCATGCAGGGATGGCTCATCTTACTCAAATCAATAAATGTAACCCACCATATCAATAGAGCCAAAAATAAGAACCACGTGATCATTTCTATAGATGCAGAAAAAGCTTTTGATAAGGTCCAACACTTATTCATGACAAAAACCTTACAGAAAATTGGAATAGATGGTCTTTACCTCAATATGTTAAAGGCCACCTATGACAAACCAACAGCCAGCATCATATTAAATGGCCAAAAACTGAAGGCCTTTACTATAAAATCAGGAACAAGACAAGGATGTCCGTTATAACTACTATTATTCAATATAGTACTGGAAATACTAGCCAGAGCAATTAGACAAGAAAGAGAAATAAAAGGAATAAAGATAGGAAAAGAAGAAGTTAAATTATCATTATTTGCAGATGACATAATACTCTACATAGAAGACACCCAAAACTCCATTGAAAGACTCCTAGGTATAATAAATAACCCAGTAATGTATCTGGATACAAAGTCAACACTCAAAAATCAATAGCATTCTTATATGCTAACAACAAAACCACTGAGAGAGAAATAAGAAGATAACACTTTGCAATATTTACAAAATGAAATATTTAGGAATTAATCTAGCAAAAGAAGCAAAAGATCTATTCAGGGAATGTTGGAGACTGCTACGAGGCAGCTCTAAGCAGGATTTAAATTTTACTAATTGGCTTTCTATGTTTATCTGTGAGTCTGTCCTAGGCCTCTGCCCCTTGCCTGGTGATGGGAGCTGATTCAAAGTGAACCTCTATATATCACTGATCCTGACTGAGATCTGTAGTGATCTATGAGGCCAGAGACACCTCAAAGGGCAAGATAAGGCCACAGTTGTGGACACTTGGCCCCAACCCCAATTAACAAGATAGAAACTGCAACTGGAGGATTTCACTCCTGCAATCTAAATCCCACCATAAATATTATCCTGGAGATAGAACAGTTCTCCTAAATTGGCATAATTTACTACTTGGAGACGTCTTTGAAGAGACTCCCTTGCTTTCCTCAGCTTCTCCACCCTTTGTCCTTGGACCTATGAAAGTGACTGATCCAGAAAAGTCTTGTCTTAGCCCTCAGAGTCTCGAGCTTATTAAAGGGTTTTGACCCTCCCAGAGTTGCCCAGAAATCATTACAATTGTCTATTTTTATGTAACCTCTGCCGTACACTCATTTGGGAGATCAGTGATCTAGGACAGAACTCAGTAAGGGAAAATTATAATACCTCAAAAAGAAATCGAAGAGGACCTCAGAAAATGGAAAGACATCCCTTGTTCATGGATAGGAAGAACATTGTGAAAATGGCCATTATTCCAAAATTATTATACAGATTTAATGCAATCCCAATCAAAATGCCAATAGCATACCTCACAGATCTAGAGAAATCACTCCTAAAATTCATCTGGAAGCAGAAGAGACCTAGAATAGCAAATGCAATTCTAAGCAACAAAGGCAAGGCAGGAGGCATCACAATCCCTGACTTGAAGTTATATTACAAAGCTACTGTAATAAAATCAGCATGGTACTGGAATAAAAACAGACTTAAAGATCAGTGGAATAGATCAGAAGATACAACTAAAACAACAAACACTCTCAGCCACCGTATTTTTGATAAAGGGGCCAAACACATTCACTGGAAGAAAGTCTCTTCAATAAATGATGCTGGAAAAATTGGCTATCCATATGCCAAAAACTAAAACTAGACCCATGCCTATCACCATGTACTAAACTAAAGTTTAAGTGGGTCAAAGATTTAAATATTAAAACAGAAACACTAAATTTGTTGGAATACAAAGTAGGTAGAAATCTTGAAGATATAGGGGTAAGTAGAGAACTCACGAACAAGAATCAAACCACACATGAAATACTTCACAGAATCAATAACTGGGATTGCATCCTATTAAAGAGTTTTTGCATGTCAGAAGAAATCTCCAGCATAGGAAAAAGAAAATGCACAAATTGGGGAAAAAATCTTAGACAAAAGATGTCTCTCCAGAACATATAAAGAATTAAAAACAAAATCAGATCCCCAAAATTCAAAGACCCATTCCAACAATGGGCATCTGAGGTGAAGACATGGTTCTCAGATTAAGAAATATAAACGGCAAATAAATACATGTAAAAATGTTCGCATCATTGGTCAAAGAGAAATGCAAATTAAAACAACACTGAAGTTCCATCTCACTACAGAAAGAATGGCCAGTATAAAAAACTATCAATAACATATCCTGGAGAGGCTGTGGAGAAAAATGAACTCTCTTGTACTGTGGATGGGAGTGTAGACTGGTACAACCACAGTGGAAGTCAGTCTGGAGATTCCTCAAAATGCTGGGATTGGAAGTCCCATTTGACCCAGCTATTCCATTTCTGGGCATATTCCCAGAAGAACTGAAAATATCATACCACAGTAATATATGTGAACCCATATTTATAGCAGCACAATTTGTAATAGCCAGATCTTTGAAACAACTTAAATGTCCATCAGCTGAAGAATGAATAAAAAAAAGATGTGGTTTTTTTCTACAATGGAGTTCTACTCTGCTATAAAGAATGATCACACTGAGATGCTTATAAGTAAAAGTTTGCAACTCGAGACCATACTCATAAGTGAAATAAATCAAACTCACATGTGTAAATATTGTATAGTCTCCCTACTATAAGAAATGGTAAGAATACATAAGATACAAAAAACTCATTAAGTACAGTGAAAGGATAAGAATCTGCTTAATGGGGAAAAGTAATATCTCAAGGAAAATGAGGAAAAAGAAAAAGGAAGGGAAAAGAAAAAATGTCTAAAATTATATAAACACACTTAGGATAGCTAAGATGATTGTGCTACAAACTCTATAAGTTCCTGGAATAAAATAGTCAACATTCATAGGATTGGAACAATTGTGCATATTATTGTATGGTGATCTGAGGAACTCTTGAAGATCATTATGTAAAAAAACAACCCTAGTTATACTCATAACACCTTGTTTTGAAGGCCTATATTGTCAGTGTTCTGGGCTCTTTGCTATTGCTGTTTATATGTCTTTTTCGTTTCTTGTTTTTCTAGGAATTTGTTTTATTTTCTCTTGTTTCATTTTGTTTTCCCCTCTAATACAGAAAAGATAGGTATATGTGTAGAGACTTATGCATGCATATAACTTCTAAAAAGTTTGTGAGAATTGATTATATAATGCACGATGAAATGAGCAGCTACTGTGAAGAAAAAGAGACATTAAGGTACCCAGTGCTGATTCCATAGCATCATGATGTGAAACCCAGCAATACCATTATTCTTTGTTCAGAGTGATTTTAGTCTGTTTGGTTTTGTTTAATTTCAACATGCATAAAAGTAGGGACAGCTATTTTGAAGAGAATGAGAGACATTATGGCAGCCATTGTTAACTTCCCTGTTATCTGGTCTTGAAGACCTAATATGCCTTCATCATGTTGTTCATCAGTTTAATACTATTTTGTTTTGCATGAATTCATTGTAGGTGAAGATGTGGACAACTATTTGGAAGAAAACAAGAAAGAATGTGATAGACAGTTGTCTTGCTTTGAAATCTGTGTTTTTACATTGTATTCTTATGATCTGTCTTGTTCTGCTTTGTGATGTTTAATTTTAGCCTCTTTAAAAATAAAATTAAAAAAAGGAAATATTTCTGCTTCAGATTTATACCTTGAGTCATTAGGTAAATATTAAAATATCACATATAATACATTATTTAAAGCAGAAATTATCCTAAAACTGATATTCTCTGACTTCAAAGAGATTTATATCCAAGACCAAGGCTATGTTCACTGCCCAGGGATGGAACAAGAGGACACTGAATCTTCTACCTACTATGGGTGTATAAGAAATCTATAGCTTTTCCTTATATGTGTATGTATTCTTGTATATGCATTAAAATACTTCTCAAAACACTAGACTTACATAAGTTTTCAACTTGAACTGGCTACTTTAATATGATTGTAAAACATTTTTCATTACAAAATTATGAAAATGCTGGTATATAGAATAAATAATAATTATTTGACTATGTATGTAATACAAATATAAATTATTTAATGATAACATTAAATTTTACAAAATTTTTGGGATCCTAAATAATAAAGTCAAGGAAAGTATTAAGTCATCAGACTGTTACTTAATTCCTTTTTCTCACTGGAGTAATTGATTTGGGTACCACATTGAAAAAGCTAGGTTTGAACTAGTCTTTGAAGTTCAAAGCACTTCAGACTGAAAACATTATTAAAATAAAATATCTATTGAAGATATTTTCCAATATGATTACTCCCTAAATAAATATACTATAACTAGGAATGATTTTCAAATAAATACGGAATTTATGCTACAGCTTACAATAGCATGTTGTACAGCTATTACTGAATTTACTAATCCTCATGACATTAGTAAATGTGCCTGTCTTATTTTCAAAATATATTCTTGAAATCAATTTAAATGTCTCTTTGCCTGAGAATCTCCTTTGTGAAACGTTTCGACATACTCACCACACTTCAGAAGCTCATCGGAACCATCTCCACAGTCATCATCATGGTCACAAACAAACTGCTTGGGAATGCAGACTTTATTATGGCACATGAAAGCATTTTCATCACATGTATTATTGGGTGCTAAGAAATATATCACAAAAATAAGGTTAGATGAGGACATATTTGAATTTTTGAAACTAGAGTTTTGGAAAATAATGTCATAAGGTCAAATAAATAAATAATTCATTGCTATTTAGACAAAGAACTTAATTTAATATCCAATACATCAGATAATCTGTCTTATGTAATATTGAAACTATACATACATAATTCAAAGAATGTGTACATGCATAACTAAAAATTTCAGTATTTATAATTTCAACTACTACTTTAGAGTGAGTCTGACATTTTAAATCATGTAACAATTTGCAAGCGTTCAGAAGTATAAATTCAAATGTTCATGTGTTAGAACCAAATCATTCAGCTAATAAATGCTTGGATCTTTTTCTCTACCTTTGCCTATATTATGTGAGTAAACTGATCAAGGTTTTCCTTCCCAGTGAAAAATAGAGCTGAAAAGAGCACCGAATACTAGTGTTCATGACAGAAGTGAAAATCAGGACGACTGGGGAAGTTACTGTTTTTAAAAAGAAAATAAAACATTTGGGTAACTTCCATAAGGTCTGTTGAATTAGGTAAAGGTAAGATTTATGATATGATGCATATCACAAGCACTACTTAAAATTAATAAATATTAATCCTTAAAGTGGAGTATTGATCCTTCAGGAATACTGATCCATGAAACTAGCATAAATTATATATTTATTTGAAAATCATTCCTAGTTATAGTATATCCTTGTATATAAAAGTTAAATGATAAAGTAGAATTCAAAGACATTATAAATGTCAAAATTCTGCCATATGTTATTTTAAAACAGTGGGAAGAATAAAGCTTTGCTCTGCCACTTATTTTGGTAACTTTGAGGAAGCTGTTTACCTTCTTGGTGCATCTGTTTCCTTATCAGATTAATGAGGTTAATAAAATCTATCTGATGAATTTCTCATAAGGCCTAGATAAGATATGTGAAACAGATCTTCTCATATTAGATATTTAATGCATCCCTTGGTACTGTTTAAATTCCTATCTATACAATAATTATTTTGGGGAGATCCTCCAAAATACTTCCTGTGATATTGTGGGAATTCACCAAGGTAAATAAGAAGCACATATCGCAATCACTGACATATAACGAGCACTTGAAACAATTTAGGTGTTTGACATTCCCTCCACTCCCCATCTCAATAAGCAATTTCTTCCCCAAAGACCACATATTTCTTTGTTTAAGACTTAAATTATGTTACCACATAGTCTTGAAATCCTTCCATGAAACTTCTGGGATTTTTTTTTTGAATATTCCTTTATGATGATCTTGTATCTTGCATATACACCACTGTGTGTGTGTTTGTGTGTGTTCATCTTTTTAACACTCAAAGAATTATAATTTTTCTTTCACATGTCTATCACTTACCCCAGACTCCATGTACTATTGAGCAATCTGACTTTAATCTCAGTAATTGCTGACAAAGAGTTGTAAATCAGTAACCAGACAGTGTTCTCTGAATATAATAAAGTATAATTTACTTTCAACAAATTTATTTTAAAAAGCTATGAAGAAGTCACATAGGAAAAGCATTAAAAATTTGGTTTTGTAATCAACGTAAAACTCAATTATTAATAACTCTAACTTTGAACTCTGTGACAGCTTGTATAACCCAAGAGAATTATGCTGGTTCAAATATGTGAATTATTCTTTAAAATACTCAGCAACAATGACTTACTTGGCATTAACGCTTTCAGGTCACTTGAGTACAATTTGCTGCATTTTAGCATAATTTGCTTAATAGTACCCATGTGGTCGGAAGTGTTAATATGCCTCCTGGAGTGTTATCTTGCTACAATAGCAACAGCATACTGGGACCATCTGGATCCCTGAACTGATGCATAATCCTTTATTATGTAGCCCTCAGTGGCCCCATTGACCTTTATAGACACACAGATCAGTTTCAAGAGCAAAGTGAATTATTCTGCAACAATAGTTAAGTGCTGTGCAAATAGAACTGCCACAAAGTTTTCTTTCTTTCATTATTTTTTCTGCTTTATATCTTTCTGTGCACATACCAACATATATACTCATGCTCACTTATTTTATGGCTTCAAATACAACATTTTAAAAACTGGAGCATCAGCCTTCGGAGAGCTGAATGGCTGAATGCACCGAAAGAAGCAGAATTTAGTACTATTTCTGATAAATTACACAGCTCACAGATTTCTTATGTGACCTTTGGATCGTCATTCAAACATTCTCTGCCTTCATTCTCCTGATCATGCAAAGGAATTTACCTCAATTTTTACTATTGCATAATTGCTTGAAAATTTTCCCGGGTCACCTTGAGGCATAAACTTAGTAAATTGTCTGACCTCCAGAGGCGTCCCTCTGATCCCTCAGCTACATTCAGCTCTGTCCACCTATTTTTACCTGACCCAAGGGTTAACACACTATCTGTGGAACTAATAGGAGTTTACTGACCTGATCAGTTGTTATCTAAGATCAGAGTAGCCATTTAACAGACTATATACACAGGGCAATCCCAAAACTTTCATGAGGATAGGGGTGGGACGTTAAAAAGAAATCCCAACCTTACCACACTCACACATGTAATGTACTTATACTCTCCCACAAGTGAAATGATGACTCTGCAGTCATCAAGATGGTTTTTAAATGAATAATAGCACCCTGAGTGCCTGGAATGCTGAACAGTAGTGAGAGGGGTTGCTGAAATACAAGTACAACAGCATTCCACCTAACTGAGTCTGACACTGCTAAGGGTCTGGAGATTAAGGAAGTAGAAGAAAATATGACACAGTGAATACTAAAAAATCAAACCCGCAAGGTACTATACTGTTTTCTTTTAATTTTTATTGTTACAAGATTGCAGTGCAGAATGATTAGAGTTCTCATGATGACTTGAACATAACGTATTTTAATTTTTCAAATCCTTTCCCTTTACTGCCCACCCCCAACTCATGAGACCCTTCCATTTTGCAAAAGATCTATCTCCTCTTTGTAAGCTAGTACAACAGCTGTGGAAATCAGTATACAACTTCTCAGAAAATAAAAATAGCCATTCTCCTTCTATGTGTCTTCCAGAGAGAGTGAAAGTCATCATATTACACAGATACATGTGTTTCGTGTTTATAACAGCAAAACTTATATAGGTAAGTCTTGGAAATAGTCTATATGCTCATCAACAGATGAATGGCATTTATGAATAAGGAGAACTACTCTGTCATGAAGAAGGATAAACTTGAAGTATTTTTTGGAAAAAATATGCACCATGTGGCCATAATACTAAGTGAAATAAACTAGACACACAAGCTTAAATATGAGATGAGCTCTCTTGCAGGAGAAACACAAAATACAGATTAAGTACACTATTTTCACTGCCACAAATCCCTCTGTGCAAATGCATACCGCAGCCTGCTGTGGAGAGTTCATCACTTCCATCTGGACAGTCTCGCTCGCCATCGCAGAGCCAGTGACGGGGCACACAGGCGTGGGAGCCCTGGCAGCTGAACATGTCGGCAGCGCAGGTGATGTCACCTTCACCCCACAGGAAAGATGCTGTTAGGTCGTTGTATGTCCACCAGACAATGTCTATCACTCACAGTTAGCATCCAAAGGAAGGGAAATGATAAATGGTGCTTACAAAGAAGTGTTTGCAATAATTTGGAATCGTCAAATGTTATCTTTCCCCTATAATGTTTATACATTTTACCTAAGAACATTCATTCTTAAACTGAAGTATTTTATTTCTTAAAGCTACATGATAAGAAATAATGTATTTTTCCTTATAAAATGTAGCAATAATGAATCATAGAATAATGATTCAGGTGAAATAATATTTTGTTAAGAGTGAACCTATAAGGATAGTAACAATAATACTAGTAGTTGTATAATGCTATTGCTTGTGATATGCATATTAATTCAGATTTAATCCTTGCACAATTTCAGCCAGTAGAATTATTATCATTTTCACTTTCATCACACAGAAGAAAAAGAAATTTAAACTTCAAGAACACTAAGTGCAAACCCTATACCTGAGCACTTTCTCCTAACCACTATTTCATTATTATCACTTCCACTAGTATTGTTGGAAAGAATAAATACATTCCTGTTCACTTTGATTTTAAACATGTAATGAATACCATCCTCTGTTCCTTGTTTTATCAATTCATTGTTCCTTTAGGTGTCTGATGCTGTTTTTCAAATATACAGAGCAAAGAAAAAATGAAAAGATTATTGACTTTGACTATAAATTCCAAAAGCAATACAGGGCTTCTCTTTTCTATTCTTGATAAAACATAGTGAAGTCAGATGACAAATGACTGCCTGATCACCTCTCATGTTTTCATACTTCTCTGTGTGTGTGTGTGTGTGTGTGTGTGTGTGTGTGTGGGCGCGCATATGTGTATTATTTGGTGTTTACAAGAAATATTTGTTGAATGAATTAACATGGCCCCTTGGTCTTATTTTTTCCAACTTCACTTTCTTGTGGAACAGGTACCTATAATAGATGCTCAAAATGTACTTTAGAAATATTAAAAATATTTACTATTTCCAGAAAGAAAATATGGCTGACTTGATGAATGTAAGATATTTGTTTCCAATCACTTAAAGTGACCTGGTGTGATTTAAGTAAATAATTATTACTATCTTACTTCTCACCACAGAGAAATTATGAGCAAAAAATGCTTTTTAATGCACTATTTTCAAAATAGGTGGCACTGAGGTACCAAAAGAAAATTTTCTCCAGCATAAACATGGATTTTCCTGTTGTATACATTAGCATAGGATGGCAACTAAATGTTGAAATATCTCCTAGGAAACTCAGATTTATTCATTTGATTAGAATTGATTTTTTTAATAGTATGAGGCTAAAATAGGGTCCGTTGCTTGAAATTTTAAAAATCTATAAAATAAATGTTACTTTCACTTAAAAACACATTTACATGCTTTTATATCTTTACTAGATTCTAAGATAAAATTTTCTTCATATATAAATTAGTTTTACATAGTTCAACTAAATTATCCCTCTTTCCAAGCTTGCTCTTGAACATAAAGTGTTATTTTCATTACTATCTTCACAAGTCAGTGCTTTACTTTCTGTCATAGTTCTAATATTTTGCTTATTTTTAAAAACTGCATTCTTTCTATTAAGGAAGTTGTGATCAATGCAAATTTTCCAGGGTCTTACCATATCATAACTGCAATCTGTTCCCAAAGTAGATATAATAAAAAATGTACTGATTTGGCCATGGAGAAATTTATTTCTTTCTGACCTTGATGAGAATTAATGTCTGAAACTCTCTATCTTTAAAAGAAGGGGTAGGATGAGACAATTACAAAGATATCTCCGCCTATAAAATGGCATAAAGTTCTTTTCTGGCTCTCTTGATAGTGTTCAGCAGATTCTGTATTAAGAACATGCCAAAACAGTGTAGTCAATTGAGAAAATGGGCCAAAAGCATAATTGGTGCCTTCAGTCCATAGTTGTTACTGCCATCTGTACATACATCACCTTCCTCAGGGAAAAGAAACCCAAGGGAGAAGACAGATGAGATGGTGATATTTCACTGGATCCACCTTGTTCACCTACTCAGCCTATAACTGTTAGCTCAAGGAAGCTATTATTCTATTTAATATTTTGGAAACTTGAATTCTGATCCTACCCCCTGATATCACTAATTAACTGAGTGACTTCAGGTAAATTTATTAATTTCTGTAAGCTTCTCTATTTTCTTCAAAAGTTAAGAGGGACTAGATTATGGTTTCCAAAGTAAGATGTTCAACATTCCAAGTCAAAATTATTATGTGGGTATTAAGAAAGCATATGTTCATATCCATATTGGAATGTTTGGAGTTGGAGATAAAGAAAATACATTTCTATCACACAGTTGGGAACTTCTGAGATAAATTTTTAATAATCGTTTATCTATTTTATTGCATGTGATTTTTTAACTTATGTTTATCCTGAAGTAGTATCAAAAGTAGTATAAAAATGTAAATAAATTATATAATCTAAATAAATTGTATGTAAATAAATTATATGATTTAAATGAAACATAAAGGTAAAGTAAGTTAAACAGTTCTTAATAGAAGATAAACAAGTACATTAGTATTTTATTATTTCTTTTTTTAATTTATGGAAAAAAGTAAAATAAAATTTTATAACAAAATAATATGAGCAATGAGAATAACAATGTTTAATATGCTGTATATTATTGTTTCTTAAAATAGTTATTTAGAATACTAGACATAGATATTAAAATTTCTCTAATAAATATTAGCAATAATCATTCTTTTTAATGAGTTAAGAAATACTGATATTATAACTGTCTTGCATTTTTTTTCAGGTTTCTCTTTTGTCCTTTCCCATTTCCCCCACCCTAGACCCTTTTTCCTTTGAACAATTTCTGCCTCATTCCTTTAAAAGCTTTGTGAAGACACCAACATACACATGAGAGACAGAGAGAGCAAGAGACAGAGAGTAAGAGAGACAGAGACAGACAGAAAGAGCGAGAGAGCAAGAGAGAGAGAGAGGGCGAGAGAGAGATTACAATGGCACATTTATAGGAGAGAAGCAGGAAAAATCCAACAGAATAAGAAGAAACTGATGGATGTATATACACTGGTTTTGTCAGACAAACACAATAGATATGTAGGCAAATCTTTTTGTAGCCTTTAGGTAGGTAAAGAATACATGAAATAAGCAATAAAAGCAGGCTTCTCATAATCATACAGCTTGAAACACTACAGACAGAGATGGACTGAACTCTTCACGGTTTAGCCTTTGCCATTTTTATCACACCACCCACTCAGAAATTGCAAAATAACCAATGGAGCTGTATGGTGTAGAGTTAAACAAAAGAATGAAAGCAAGATGTTTTACACATTAGAAATATGTTCATCTTATTGTAAATAGGAAAACTGTGTTAAAGGGAGATTTACTAGCAAAAGAATAAAGAGATTGGGCAACCATCTAATCACTATTATTTTCATGTTCAGAGCTTTTGATACTGGTCTTTATTTATATTTGTCTTTTGTATAAAATGCCTAGGTTGTGTAAATAAAAAGTAGATGTTGAATGGTTTACAAAAAACAAATTGTTTATTTTTAGAAGATATCATTTCTATGTTATCTAAAGAGAAATTCAGTTTTGGTTGAGTACTACAGCAAATTGTCTCTATCTACTGTAGTGAACTAGGTAGCAGGCGACGACTGCTGAATTTGTAAAAGGCTGAGTGTACTTTAGATGTTCACCTTATTCCATAATGCGTGTCCTCATCTTTCTAAAATGAGGATGATTAAGAGCAACCAAATAGAACTGGTGTTGTAAATAAAAAAATAGCTAACACTACAGAGATATAAGAAAACAAATCAGATAACCAAATAAATCAGTAGAATGCCAGGATGATGATAAGTTCATGGATATTAGCGTGCTTCCTTCTCTTAACATAGGAAATTCTGTGAATAAGTCCATTTTAATTGTTACATAATTATGATTATTGAGACAATTTTATTGGATTTTTAATTTATATACAGGAGGTAAACACAAGCATCCAACAGTAAAACTTCCATTTCTATGATGCTGAATTTTAAAACCTGCTGAAAAACTATATATGTTAGCCACCTTCCTTTACTCTCCATTTAAAATATTTCAGAAATAAAGAACAGTGTAAATTATACACACAGACACACATAGAAAAACAGTCTGTGTGGTGTTTCACAGAGTGATTTGATACCAAACGTCAGAAGGCTAGATGGCTATACATAGCAAGAATCATTAGAAAAGAGCGGCTTGATCATGTGACCACATAATTTTAAATATTCCTGTTTAATCCAAAGAAAAATATAAATGAAAATTATAAAATTATCAATGAAATGTGCAGATACACTACTGTCCTAATGTAAAGGAAAATTTCTTAATATTGAATAACAACTCTATATAAAGACAAGAAAACAATAGGTGCCCTGAAAATAATATAGTATATATTTATAAACTCAGTATAATATAATGTAATATAACATAAATACTTTCTTTATAAGATTAGTACATTAGAAAAAAGTTTTCTGTATGCTTTAAAAATCCTAAATACTGAATGACAATTACAAGTGCAAAGAAACATAGGTCATCACAAAAAATGATAAAACCACCTATAATCTCAGCACTCTGGGAGACAGAGGCAGAAGTTCTGTAAGTTTGAGTCCACCTATAACCAAGTGGAAGGCCCTGAGCTCAATCTCATTTCCCCAAATATACTAATACATAAATAAGAAAAAGGAAATTGATGAGAACAGCTACAGAGTAATATGTATTCTTTACATAAGCTTAGCACATAAGCAGTTGAAGTTTTGTGTATGCTTTAAAAGGAATGAGCCTACAAATTGAGAACATAAAACAAGCAACTCACCACAAATGCTGTCACTTTCATCTAATCCATCTTCACAATCATCCTCCCCATCACAAATCCAGTGCTTAGAAATACATTTCTGAGCAGAACAAGCAAATTGACTCCAAGAACAAGAAGAATCTAAAACACAAACAGAATGTTTGCTGTTAGTTGGAAAAGACAGGGGAAATATGTTCCCATACTCTATTTCAGTGTGGAGTGCCTATATACATAAAAATAAGGTAAAGCAGAGGGAAATTTTGAATGCTTTTCATCAAGAAATTATAAATGCTTATGGGTGTAAGTGTGTGTATGCTTACTCTGAGCATTACACAGTGTAATCATGTGTCAAAATGTCACATGGTACTTCATAAATATGTGTAATTATAATGTATTAATTATAAGATAGAAAAGAGAAAATGGTTCAGATCATTTTAAGACAAAGTTGACACTAAAAATGTTCTTTATCAGCTTTACTAAAATAAACCACCATATTTAAATCCGAATTCTTCTTCTGTGTAACAGCTCTGTGTAAACTTTGACAACAGTTTTTGTATCCACCCCGTCCTGAGTTTACTTCAACATGACTCTCACAAGACTTGCTTGAAGCTAGTATGTATGCTAGATTCTCTCCTCAAATAAGAAAAAAAACTTATCAAGGTAAGTACATAATAGAATGACCAGCTAAAGGTTTTTTTAAGGGTCAGGTGACTAACTAAGGAAGTTTTAGTTTGATAAGCCCACACTTTCATCTCTATATATACCTGACACACCAATTCTTTAGCATTATTTCCTGGAAAGATTTGAGTTTGTTATACCTGATTAAAAAACATTACGAGATTCAAGGCGTGGATGCTATTTTCTTTCCAGATTATATGTTTTTAATGATAACTTGTTCTATTTACTTCTAATATCAATTTTTTATATGCTGTAATTCACCCATGCATGCCTTCCCTCAACACCCAGCATATTTATCATCAGAAACATCTACAAATTCAACCTTCAAAACATAAATTATTGTAAATATGAAAATTTCAATTTTAATTCTGAAAGCTATTTATAAAACTGCATTTCCTATGTCAAATTTTTAATTAGATTATTTATAAAGAAAGAAATATAGAAAACCAGTCTTGGAAAAACAAAATAAAAGAAGATATAATAACATATTTGCTGTTTTTTTAGAAATTATGATCCACATTAACTGTATTTGAAGGTTTTTGTTACTATTTTTCAGAATATACTCAAATATAAAGATATATAGAATCTGAGTCAACCAAAATGTACTTTTTCATTTCTTTATGACATTTACTTTCAGGAGAGTTTGACATTTGATAAAGGATTCATTTGTTAATCTTTTCCTCACTGTCTATTCACTACAGTGTAGGTTATTTATGCTAAAAGAAAATAATGAATATATAGTTTACATTTCTCTAGGAAATTTCTTTGTCCTGCAAATAATATAATCCATGAATTTTATAAAATAAAGTCAAAAATATTTCTTAATTTGACATTGTGAAATAAAATGAACACACATGAAAACTAGAAGGTAGAACGCAAGGGATAAGAACTTAAAGAATTAGAATTTTAACAATATTATCTACAGACACATACCTAATACAAAATTTTAAATAATGATGCAATTGCCAGTTAAGGATTGGAAAAGTACAATGAGTAATATACAGAGTCTGCCAAAAAAATGTATACATCCTTCAGCTGCTCACCATACTAATAAATGTCTGGAAGATAATGATCACTACACTGAGCATCTCTTATAATTGTAGAGGCCAAAGGTAATTTGCATTAATCTCATGATGCCTCAATAAATTCAGTATTAAAATATGTATACAAATTTTTTCTTTTTTGATGTCTAACTTTGGTGGACTCTATATTAAATACTTAGTTTTCATAACA
Organism: Hydrochoerus hydrochaeris; assembly: GCA_004027455.1. Lineage (NCBI taxonomy): Eukaryota > Metazoa > Chordata > Mammalia > Rodentia > Hydrochaeridae > Hydrochoerus > Hydrochoerus hydrochaeris. Next base: position 176,669 of record PVLA01001620.1, on the reverse strand, counting down.
GAAAGTAAATATATTAGATAGCATCTAAAGTTAATGAATCAGGAAATGAAGATACAAGAATATAATTTCCATCCAGGCATAGTGTCACTTGCCTGCAATCCCAGCACTCAGGAGGCTGAGGTAGAAGGATTGTTTCAAGTTTGAGACCAGCCTGGGGTACAAAGTGAGCCCAAGGCCAGCCTGAACTGCACAGGGAGACTCTAGCTCAAAAAGATAAAAAAAAAAAAAAAAAAAAAATTCTGATGGAATCCACCCAGTAAAGACAAAAAATGTTAAAAGACGGAAAGAGGACTGTTTTTTATTCATTATAATCTCTGTTTCTTATTGCAATTTTTAAAATTTTATATTATTTACTGGAATTGAAAATTGACATTAAGGGGGCTGGGGATTTAGCTCAGCGGCATAAGTGCCTGCCTTGCAAGCATGTGGTCATGAGTTCGATCCCTGGTACCTATAAAAACAAAAGAAACAAACAAACAAAAAATAGAAAAGAAAATTGACATTAAAAATCAGTTAACTCTGTTTTTATGTCTTGTATAAGAGAACACCAGCACACAAGCAATAACATGGCTCACAGAGCTGAATCCAGATAGGGTGTCTCACCGCAATGTAGCTCATCAAGTCCATCCTCACAGTCTTTCTGACCATCACATATCCATGTATTCAAAATGCATCTTCCACTAGGACAACCAAAATAATTCTCTTCACATTTGTGTTTGTTTTGAACTGTGATAAAATATAAATGTAATGACAAATAATTTACTCTTAAACATCCACACTAGATGTAGGTAAAATATTAATACTCTGTGAATTAGGCAAGACAAATAAGAAGCGATCAACTAAAGAATAGCTGAGATGTTCCATTTAAGAATGTCAAGGAGATGAAAACCAAGGCAAGACACTGAAACTGTCACAGACCAAAAGGGGATGGGGAGACAGGAAAAATAAAATCTAATTCAGAATTCAGTCCTGCACCAGAAAGAGTTTACTGATTGAAAAAAAAAAAAAAAAAGTTTAAATCAAAGCAGTGTAGAGTCAGTGGTGGTGAATCTATGGCACAAATTTATTTTTCTTTTAAGACAAAACATGTAAATATATGAGCTGTTTTTTTTTAACTAAAACCTCAGAATTCAGGTTTAATTTACCATGTTGGCACTTTCAGTAAAAATGGGTTTTGGGTTACAGTGTGGGAACTGATCCCTAAATGGTTTGCCATTGGCAGGCGATACAGCTCAGCAGGCCTAAGTGCCTGCCTGTCAAGTGCAAGGTCTTGAGTTCAATTCCCAGTACCAAAAGTAAATAAATAAAAAAATAAGATAAAATAGTTTGCCATCACCAGACTGAATAATAAAAACAAAATAGAACAAAATATCTAAATTAACTTTAACTGAGTCGTATTTGTTGGAGAAATATTCTTAATTTAATATTCATAACAAAAACTAATAAAAATAAACATAGATGATATTTCCTGGAAAAGTATGGATTTTGTATTTCTGGTGCCCTCTGTTTTAAATAAGTTTCAGTGGTAAATAAATATTTTGTATTCTAAGGAAGAAAAATAAGTTGCAATGGAATCTCTGTATATCAATACTATATGTTCAGCATGTGTGAGAATCTCAGCACCAAAAACATTAAATAAATAAATAAGTCAATATAAAATTATACCTCACAAATATCATGTTAATAAAAAGTATGTATGTAAAATTACTTTGTAAATTGTAATGTTTCAAATTATTGAACTACTATCATTATAACCTGTAAGAATGGATATTAAATACTGGTTATTTCCTCTTCACTGCACATCATCTGTCTCAGGCTTTATGTAGCTTTATACTGACCCATAGTCAATTAGGAAGACAGTGTATATACATCAATCACATTATGATGGTCCATTACTAATATTTTATGATAAATTTTATCCTTATTTATTGCATAACAGAATAAAAACATAATTTTGAAAGAATTGATCATGAAATCAAAAAATCTAGATTGTATTTTACATCTAAGACTTTGTAGGATGTTGCCTAGATAAGATGTATATTGATTGAACCTAATGCTAACTTCCTGTTTGTCCATCCGTGTCTCATAAACCAGCTTGAACATACCTTTCTCACCCAATACAAAAGTTATTTTTCTCTATTGGTTTTGAAGGTTAATTGTTAAAATAATTAAGACTGTTCTAAAAAGAAATAAAGACATGAAAAAGAAAGTATCAGTATAATGAATATCTGTCGTATCTTACCTTCAAGATTATTGCAAAAATTAACAATAGCCATAATGTGGTAAGTAATGTGCTGTTGCAATACAACATTTTATGAATAATGTAGACAGCCAGTTTCTACAAGTCTAAAAATGAAATTCTATATTGAAATTTTTATTAATTTAAAAATATAATAAAAAAGTTCAAGAACTTCAGTGAGCCATAGTCAGTTATTCCCAGAGAAGTTTTTCCTCATTCTTCAAGGATGTAGCTAAACCTTTCAAAACCAAAATATAGGAAATAAAATTGATATAATAGATTGTTATACATTGTTGAATAGAAAAATAAAATCAAGTATTAATTAATTAAGTGATAATCCAAGAACTATTATGAATAATTTTTCATAATATATTGTGCATGTATGGATAAACTGTTGTGCAGAATACTCACAACTTTATTTATTAAAATATTTCAAAACAAGTTTTAGATGCCCAAAAAAAAAAAAAGGAAAAGTGAGTGTTAGTATGCCTTTAAATCTTCAAGGTGAGACTGTTTTTCTTTCCAGAATTACCTGGGCACTTTAATTCATCTGAATAATCTCCACAGTCATTAGACCCATCGCATATCCAGGTTGGCAAAACACACAGCGAGGTAGAGTTACATTTTATGAATCCTGCAGTTTTCACTCCGAGTTTATAGAAATATGTGCAATCTGTATTATCTAGAAGTATATAAACAAAAGAAAATTGAAAGTATCTCATTTGCAAAAACTGTGAGGTCACAGGGCAAGAAAAGTTAAATACATTTGAAGAAGTAAATATGCAATTATCCTACACAACAGGGGTTAATTACATATCAGTCCTGTGCAAGGTTCTCTAAAAACTTGGGCAATGTTCAGTGCAATGCCAAAGGTGTCCAGGCATGAAAAAAACCAAAGGGAAGGAAATATCTTACTGCAGTTCTTTTCATCCGAAGCATCTGCACAATCTATGTTCTGGTTGCATTGTGCTGATCTTGGAATGCAAGTCCCATCCGCACAGTGGAACTCAACGGTGGCACAGGTTGAAACTAGCAAAAAGTATATGGATAGATGAGACAGAAAATAGCTCCTTGATTTTATAATTTGAGCATTATAATTAATTCATACCATTTTGTCCAGTATTATTTTTAACTGGCTCCTGTCTCCATGCTGAGTTAAATGCCTCTTTTATGATTTCCCTTTCGTAAAAATTTCCCTATGTTGTAATGTTGACAACCTGAATTGGGACTGAATTACATACTGTTTATGTTTCTGGAGGCTAACTAAATTGTGGGTTCCTTGACAGCAAGGACTATGCATTTGATCACTATGGTAACACAAGCCCAGAAACGAGACAATAATAACGAATCAATGAATATTATTGATAATTCTCTCTAAGACTGACTAAGACAATATGCAAATGATTGATTTAATGCCAATGAAAAGCCCCAATATGGTTGCCAAGAAGTGATGGAGTATTTGTTTCTATCACACAAAACACAGATAAAGACAGAGTAGACACAGATCCTGGGGTTACCATTTAGCATTTAAAGTCACATAGCAAACACCTGAACATTTCTAGAATCATCTATGCTATGTCATTATTCTTTAAATGGCCATATCACTAACATTTGTTATAGGAATTACAGTATAAATGATTCATACCAACCATATGTAAAAATGTAACATTTTTATGTATATATGTTGCCATAAAAGTTTGGCTCGCCAATTTCCTGTTTAAATGTAAATCAGTTTCAATATGCTATCATGTATGCTTTGTACAAAATACCTTGTTTTTAGTCATGTACAGTATGTATTTCTAGATGGCCTCTATATCCATTACCATACAATGATTTTCAAAAATATGTTGTGAATAGTTAAGAGGTATGCTATGCATGTTAGATTAATTTAGGCAACTTTTATACAATTTCAAATTTTCACAGATTGATTACACTAAACTACAACCTGAAGGTTAATTATGCCACTTTCAGAAGTGTTAGTATTTTAACGAAATTGTTTAATTATAAATAGAAGTTATATCAATGTAAATGGTTAAAATGCTATTTTAAAATATGCAAATTTTACTCAAAGGTGTGTATGTCATTTGTATTTCATAATACACTACTCTTATATTTAATTGTATGTTGAAATTGCATATTTATTTGCCTTTAAACAATGAATAGAATAAATGTTTTATTTACAATTTACAATTATAATTGCTGCACAATTTTCTTTATTAAAAAAAATTTAGTGCCATAAAGTGCAGAGTTAAATGCACTGTTCCAAAACAGATCAAAATAGCTTTTTTATATAAAAAAATACCTTCTCTGTTCATTTCTATAGCATCTTATATCCAAAGGAAATAGTAAATCAATATATAACATAGAAGATAATCATGTCATGAATTTTTATTTTGTTTTTTACTTCATTGTCAGTAATCTCTTTTTAACTATGCATTTGATGCTTCCTTACAATGTCCTTGTTCAGAAAATAGGATGCATTTCTGTGCAAATCAGCATGTTACATATAATATTTCCAGGAAATGCTCTAAAGCTCTATATCTTATCCCCCTTATAGTCCTCTTTTATGATATACTGGAGCTAAATATTAAGACCCCCGAAATACTGCTTGGGGACAATTGCACCATCTCTGTAGTTCCCTCCAAACTTGCAGAGAGAATCCCCTGCATTGTGTCAGGGAGTCCATCTCAGTTAGTAAAGGTAGATGAGAGGCCAGAGAGACAAACTAGGACTCCATGAACATTGGGATCTATCAATGCACCTGGTTATGCAAACTAGAGACTCTATGTATTATTTTTTAACAGCATGGGGTTTCAGAATAATATTGAAGCTCTGAGTTGGATGTAAGAATAAAGAATGATTTAAGAGAAGAATAGAAAAGTGGGACAAAGAGAACAAGTCTTACACAGAATTCTGGAAAGAAGAAAGACACAAGAAGAGGAACTCTACATAAAAACACATTATAACTCTGAAGTTCAGTGAAGTGGTTAGTGTATAGTATTTAAAAGAAAAGAATCAAAAAAGAGATGGGTTAGAAGGTCAGGGTAGGGAGATAGCAATAGCAAATCTAAGGGATCTATTTTTCCCCTCCATTTTGCCAACTCATAATTAGACTAATGACCCCAGTTAAAAGTGTTCTTCTGGTCAATCACAGAGTGCAAGATGTTTAAATAGTAACACACTGTCCCTTTACACATTGTCTTGTATCCACAGGTTCCATGACTTAATGCAGAGTCAGAATCATTAGAGGTTTAGAAGGCAATGAATGGCAAAGGAATTGGACATATTAAGTGGCTGTGAAATTTTGCAAGCACTAGAAACAAAATAGTGGTGGAGATTCATACCCCTTACATTAGTAAACAATGGTGGGAAAAATTCAGAGAACGACAAAATTCATTAAATAAACAAATTCTTCGCCACAACTTGTTCTTTTCTTTTGCCTGAACTACAGTTCTTACTCTTACTTATTTTATTTTGGTAAGTCAGCTTTTGATACTTGTTTCACCCTAAGGGTGATTTTTGAGGAGGAAAGATACTGGAATCTCTAAATTGTCCAGTGAATAAGAAAGTTTTCTGACAGTTGTCCTCAGGCTAAAAGTCTCAAAACAGAGATAAGAGAAAATAATTTGATCCAAATAAAGATAAACCAAGTGAGAAATGCTTAACTTTTCTCTCTAGATTGTACAAAAGAAAAAGGTAGCCCATAAAATGTGTATAAAAACATACTGCATCGATTCCAAGAATAGCAATGAGATACTACAAAGGAGAAGATCTGACAGGGATTGTGGATCAAAAGTAGTAGCAGAAAACAAGTAATAGCACCTTGCCTTCACATATTTGCTTAATTTTTCTACTTCCTCCACTTTCTTTTCACCCTGTCTGTTAAAACCTTTAATGAGATATGAAAGATGTAAACTCTACTGGTCTTTCTGTGAATCTTCAGGTTTTTCCTATAAATAGCCTAAGACCCTTTTCTCTTCCAAATCCCCTCAGCCTGTGGAAGGAGGAAAGAAACATGAAAAGAAAAGAAAAAAAAAGGATATTTGCCATCATATCTGTATTCTTTTTATTTATTTACTTATTATTTAACTTACTGCATACTTTTATGGAATATGTAAAGTCAAAAGTAATCATAATTCTTTTCTGCACTATGTTTATCTTTTCCTGCAGTTTGCTGTTGGTGGGACCATTCAAAGTTTTCCTATGAATTCAGGAAAAGGAAAAACAAAACAAAACAAAACAAAAAGACAACCCTCCCCAACTTATTTTTCAAGAAGCTTCAGAACTCCAGTCTACCTGAAAGTATTATGTAGCCCTGAACTTCCCCAGGAAAGTAATTTATCCTCATCTTAACAGAAAAAGGAGGTCCATCACACACTTTTCCTGTATCTATTTAATCTGTCACACACCAAAAAAGGAATACAAAATGTCACATTTTTTGAACAACTCTTCTTATCCCTTTTCGATAGTCTGATGTCTAAAGCTTTCGGTCATGGAAGAAAACCCTTAAACATACAGTAAATAAAAGACCGATAAGAATTTATGATTTTTTTTCCTCCAAAAGAAAACAAAGGAAAAAATAATTCCTTATAACCTACATTTTTGCTTTGTAAATAGACTCTGCCCTAGTGCAAGTAAAAGAAATAGTAATAGTTACCACAGAAGTATAAATTAAAATAACTTCAAATATAGAGTGCTATCATAACCTCTCACAGCCTTTATCCTGTCAAATCTTCTTGTATACTGATATCACAACCTCTGATCATAATATTTTTTATATTTTTTTATTTTGGATCAAGAAAACAGATGATTTGTATGTCCTCATTTATATGCAATAAAGTGCTGTATCCCAGTTTGCATTAACTTTAGAAAGTGAGAAGAAGTAAGTGAAAGACAGGACCAGGGAATCTTTTCGTTATCCGTAAGCTCTCACACAAGCCATTTCCTTCGTAGTCATGATGTGCTATGAGGGAGTTTGGGGGAGAGTTTGGAGTTACTTCTATATACAGCCTACTTTATAAAACTCACAAGGGTCTTCCTCCTTTGGCTTGAAGAGTGTCCTTCAAGGACATTACATGTGTAAATTTAAGATTAAAAAAATCAAACCTAGACTACAAAAATGAAAAGAGAATTGCCATCAAAAAGCTACCCATTTGTTTAACTATTCTTAGAGGCAGCTGAGCTAGTTAGAAGTATTATAAGCAGTCAGACAGGGCTGGCCCTTTGAAGAAGCTGGCACAGAGGATCAAATGTCTGGTAACCTTGGAGGAGACACACCTCTACCTGTGGGCCAGATCTCAGGACAGAAACCAAAACAAATGCAACTACACCCTTAAGTATAATCCTTAGGGATTAAATCTGGATCACTTTGAGAAGCCAAGAGTCACCATCCCAATCCCCTATAGGAAGAGTCACTGATCCATAAAGAATGCTCGCTTTCTAAGAGACTTGCTTCCCTATTAGTCCTTGATTTGGTCAATTTTACCTGAGCAATTAATCTTATTGGTTGACCACAGTTTTGTCCCACCTTATGCCCACTTTATAAATTCCCATTTTTCCCCACCTTTGAACCACATAGTCTCATGATTTTGCTCTATAAAAGTCCCTGGAAAAGACAGAGTCTTTGGCAACCCACTGGAGACCCTTTGTGTCTCTTTCTCAGACAGAAGCTTTCTTTCTCTCAATAAGTATTTCCGCTCTTAATTTCTGTTGTTCCTAAAATTCATTCTTTGATTTTAGAGAACACAAACTCATACCGAAGGGAGTTTCATTCCCCTATATCACTATAGAAGTTTATTCAGTTAAATGAACACATTAACTACTAGTAAGTAATAAAATGTGTGTCCAGGAACAACTTTAATTTCAAATATTCTGTTTTATGCAAGAAGGACTTAAAGTCTCATGTTTTATTAATTTTAAAGTAGCCAACTCTATGCTTTTTATACTATTGTTATACAGCAGAAAGGATAAGAGAAAAACTTAATCTGCTAGTCCACTCTCACAGGCCTGCTAATGTGAGTGGGATAGTCATAGCACAAAAGGTAGTGTTCAAACTAAAAAAGGAGAAATGACATGAAAATTTTTCTGGTTAGTCAACAACTTGTATTGATATCATTAGACAAAAGTAAATCTCTCTTTACTGTTTCAATTTCCCATCTAAGAATTTAATAATCTCCTAAAACAATTTACCAAGTACAATATTTCATACATTAGAACTTACTAATTTATTTACCACTTTTGAAAACAAATTTTTGTTTCTCAAGAAAACCCATAATAACATTAACTTTCAATTGTTTCATTTTGAAAAAAATTGCTTTAAAATCTACTTTATATATTTATAGTTCAGTTCCTTCATATTCTACCTTTATATTTTTACTGTTTTATTTAATGTCTTTAATATATGTTTTGCTGTTTGCAACTAATAAATAGAAAATACCCATTTCTCTGTGTTCTAGTCTCTTTTTCTCCATTCTTCCAAATGCTTATTCATTTCCCTCTAGCTATGCTTAGCATCTTACAATTTTAATCATTTATAGGTAAAGTAAATAACATGTAATTCAATTTGCAAATGCAAGTAGCACTTCCTAAACTGTCAAATTTTGATACTCGTGAAGTGCCACACGTCACACCATACAAGATGCTGTGGAATAACCTCCAAACTTAACATATACTTGCAAAATATGCAATTTGTATTCATTCTGCTCTCTTTTTTAGTTCTGCATAGCATTCTCATCACAACTGGGCCTTTACCACCAGTCTTTTCTAAAAACATGGTGTAGTCATTGTCTTCATTCCTTTACCATCCATTTTCTGCCATAGCCCAATGATCTTTTTTGTAACATTTCACTGAAATTATCTACTTGGAACTTTTGGTGGATACTTGTAGTTAATAACTACTTTCTTATCCTTTCTGTAACACTTTAAAACAGTGAATGATTCTCCTTCCATAGAAAATAATTCATTATGAACATCCTTCTATAAGTCCTGTGAGATTATATATATATATGTAATTTAATATTTCCAGATAATTCTGGAAATTGATGCTCTCTCTCTGAAAGAAAACATTGCTCTGTATACTGTGAAATCTTCTCCTTAATAAATCCACAATCAATGTTTCTAGTCTAAATGTATTATTTAAGCTCCAGCTCTATATTTGTCTTTGAAATAGCTTCATTTGAATGTTTACAGTTCTTAGAATATAAACTTTCCTCATTACTTTACTCCAATTTCAACACAAATAAAAGACCCACAAGTATAAGCAAATATAATACAGCAAATCTGTTACAGGTTAAAAATGTCCTAAAATTTCTGATGTCACTTTTCATGTTGTTTATTTATTTAGTTTTTGCTGTACTTGTTATCTAAGATTTTTCATGTCATCTTTTAAAAACTGTTAAAGCCATCTTCCTTCCCTTGATTGTTACCTTTCACTGCATGTGAAAACCTCCAGTTTTATCTTTCTGGTCTCATTATTATACTTTTCCTTTATACAAATGTATTTATTTTCTTTTTAAAAATAATGTAAACTTGCTTTGCCCTGCTTTAAACCTCCAGCAATTTTCTGTGAATGCAAGATTAAGTCAGAACACAACGGCACAAAGACGCCTTCACACCCCTCTCCATTACCCTCCTCCAAACACCTGGCTATTGATTTTTCTATTTTTTTAACCAGTCCTCTATATAATCTGACTTTTTTTGTAGATTTCAATTTTGTTTAATCTAATGGAACTGGCCTCTGTTTTTACATTCTACCTTACTTATTCATGAACACTTGTAATAAATTTAACAGCATTCAGAATTTTGAGGATACTTTCAAGTCGTACACACATAGTGTTTTTTCATGTGTGCCAACATTGTACCTTATGTATCTCTTCATGTGTTTGCATTACAATCTTTCACTTAAGGTTTGAACTGCTTCAGGGTAAGAAAGACATATTTTATTAATTATGCATTGCAATCCTTAAAGCAGGGCTTTCGAAGTAGTATGTTCAATAACTAGAAGTACTTTTGAAAGGAGATTGCTTTGAAAATATTTTGAACCTACTTTTCAGAAGTCCATAAATGTCAGACCAAAAAAATTTCCATTTATTCTGCCAATACTGGTATTCCATTCATTTTTTCACCAGAATTTTAAAAAGGTTTGATTTTTAAAAATGCAAATGTTTTCATAGCATTTACTATTATGTTAAATGCTATTCTGAGAATATCCGCTATTTAGTTTAATATCAATATTCTTACTTATTTTTCCTGTCTCACAGTTTGGAAAATAAAGGCACAGATTGGTTAGTATCTTATACAAAGTTAGACAGTAAGTGTTGAGGTAAGGATTTTAGCCTTAGTCTGGTTTGAGTATCTGTCCCAGGAGTCACTGTGGGAAATATTAAAAAGAGTTAGCCTTATTTACACCATAGGAATAAAATGGGAATAGTATAGACTGAGAAATCCATTAAAACCTGTTAAAAGCTTAAAGCAGATAGACGTGGAAAATAAATCAATTAGAAGGTTTGTTGATGATTAGATATGTGGAGAGAAAAGCATCAAAGAAGTAAGTCTGAAGCGTAGCACCAAAGCTTCTTGGCAATCATTAGAAACAAGAGATCATGGGGATAGATAGTAGAGCATTAAAAAATGAGGGGAGGGCTGGGAACTTGGCTCAGAGGCACAAGCACCTGCCTGGTAGGCACTAGGTCATGAGTTCAATCCTTGGTATAAAAAAAAAAAAAGAATAAGAGGAAATATTTTTGGATCAGTAAATTCAATATTGTACATTTTTAGTAGAAAAATCCAGAAAGGACTGATGCAAAAAGGGAATAATGGAAAATGTGTAATTAAAAGTGAACCAAATAGTAAAATGAAAATATAGGTATAATTTTTAAATTATTTTAAATGATAGTTTGCTATTCATATACATTGTGTAAAGTTTACATCAAGTTGAATATAACTACTTTGCAGTAAAACTTTAAAAAATACTTAGCCTTTTGAAATATGGTATATGTTACATTATTGTTATCTGTGGTTGTTCTAGTATCCAGAACTTTTTGATCTCCCCCAACTATAGTTTAATAGTCATTGATCAGTGTAGTATTTCTCACCTTATGCTTAACTTTTACAAAATCTACTCTATAAAATTTCATGTGTAAGTGAAATCATGCATATTTCTTTTTTGTTGACTTAATTTCACATAATAGAATGATCTTCACTTCCATTCTAACAGCGTTTAGTGGAATGTGGTTCATAAATGTTATTAGATGTTTTATATCAAGATGTGTTCTGGAAAAATACTTTGGAAAAGTTCACACATCACTTCTTAAAACAATATTCAAAATGTGTGATGCCAAAAAAACCCAAAAATTACCTTTACAGTCTAATTCATCAGAGTTGTCACCACAATCATTTTCACCATCACATAACTTGGCATGAGGAACGCAACGACGATTATTGCAAGGCTTAAAACCTCTTCGACAGCTTCTGTTTTCTTATAAATCAAATTAGAAACTCATAGTTAGAGGTCTTATAAAACAGTGTTTACAAAATGAAAATCATAGATAACATTTCATTCATAAAGGCTGCTTTATAGATCTACAAAACATTTATGGATCTACAAAGTAAGTACAGTTTGATATTCAAGCTTTGGCTTATAAAATTTATCAATGACCAAGGCATAGATCATTCAGCCAGTATCTGTCTTGACTTAGTATTTCATACCTGAAGATCTCAAGCGATACCTACAATATTGTTTCTTGTATAGAAATAAGCATATAATACATATTTAAGAAATCTCTACCTCAAATACATTCCTTCTACATAACAAATTTTTTACATGCAAACATTTTATAACAAGAAAAATAGCAATAAAACATCTAGTCCTGACTGCATATGTTGAAAAGTCACCTCAATATCAATAAAATCTTAATATGTCACTGTATTTTCTAAACTTGGTCTTTTATTTATATTTATCTTAATGAAGGTCTATAACCATTCTATTTTTTGGCATAAAAACTGTAACTAACAATGATAATATCTGCATTAAATGCTCACATTGTACCAAGATTTTTGTTCATCTTGTATATATATTGGCTTATTTAATTCTTTCAAATACCATTAAAGCTAGTTGCTTTGTTATAGGAAACTAGAAGATAAGGAGTGTGTTTTATCACAATAATCTCAAAGAAACTTTGAGAACAAAGATAAATCTCCAGTGTGGTACCAAAGGTTGTGCTCTCTACCTGAGGTTGGCAAACTATTACTCACAGGCTACACAGAGAGCTGAGAGTGCTTTTGTGTTGCTGTTGAGCTAAGATGGTAGTTACATTTTTAGAAGATTGTAAAAATCAAAGAGAACTAGATGGCAGTCCACACCTATGTATGATCTCAGTTCCTCAGGAGGCTTAGGCAAGAGGATTGCAAGTTTTGAACCCACCCTGAACAATCTAGCAAGACCCTGCTTCAAAATAATATTAATAAAAAGATGTGAACTTAGCTCTGTAGTAGACCATGCCTGTGTTCAGTTCCTAGGACTCTAATAAATAAGTAAATAGCTCATCACCATGAGACCAATCCTACAAAATATATTAGAGTTTTCCTACACAAGAAGCCAAACAATAATCACAATCATCAAAACATGTGAAAGTAAAAAATTTTAAAAAAGAGAAAATGCAATCTTTATTCTATAATTTAAAAGAGTGTCAATAGATTTCCTAAATTTAATTTTTTTGTTTTACTTTTCTTTGATTATTTAGGTATAATGATTACCCAGATAGTAGAACAAAGGAGAAAATAGAAATGAGAGATATAGTAATTACAGATACTGATGCCAGAATTGTGCATTACACACCATAAGTCTAATTTGTAGATAATCTGGATAAATTCTACAGTATCTATTAATGATTGTACAGAGACAATGTTCTAGGAAAATATGACAGTAATAAATATAACTGCTAATTCTCTACTTTTGAGAGAGGGAGTTTGATTGTCAGCTGGGGTTACAGATGAAAGCATAGTTGATGAAAGCCCATGCTTGATGAAGACCATAGAGAAATCAATTAGCCTTTTCCTCAATAAACAGGAGCTTCCATGCTAATCCAGAAAACATATATGGAATAAAAAAGACTTTGATATCAATCCAACACATGATATTGACTTAGAGTAGACAATGCTCCAGAGTAGCCTGTAATATCCAGATATCATAGATATCTGATAATTTTTTTTAAACATGTGAGCCTAAAAATTACTAGGAAGTTCAAAAAAACATGGTCCATTTTTGCTTTAATTTGTGTTTCCTGAATGGAAAAGCATGAACAATTTCAGTGAATTCTATGGCTGCTCAATAGGAAATAAGGTGCTTCATTTTACCACAAGCAAAGCCAAGTAAATTGCCTTACATCTAATGTTAACAAGAGACTCTCAAGAATTCACATGCATTTAATAAAGAGAAGCCAAAAAACCATGAAAATAACCACAAATTTCTCTATAAACTGAGAAGAGCAGATTTTGGACACTTACCGCAGTAGAGTAGTTTTTCGTCTGATTTATCCTTACAGTGAGGGGTACCATCACAGGTGAGCTGATAGTCAACACACTCACCATTTCCACACTCAAACTCTGAATAAATGTTGCAAGAGGAACTTTTAGCTGAAGGAATAAAAACCCAATATTCTGTGTAGCAATCAGTATTTTGATACCATGACAGTTATATTCCTTAACCTTTGTTATAATCTATAATTTATGTAAACCTAAAATTGAATAAAGGACACTGGTTTATACATTTTTTATAAGAAATTAACAAAGACATTTCATTATTGTTCTTACTTTCCCTTTATAAATGTTTTATGAGTTTTAGGGCTATATTTCTTTTATATATATTTGTGTATTTTGTTAATTATTTGGTGGTGTATGTGTGCAGAGCAGAAGACAATTTCGAATTTAAATGACTGTATAAAGTTCATCTTGAAGATAAATTTTTAAAAGAACAACTTAAATGAGTTTTGTGCATACTGAAAATGTTTTTGTGTTTTCTCTGTTATACATTCATTAATACATTACAATTTTAGGGGAAGACCCACTTGTTACTGCTTGACTTGATGTCTAAATTAAACAGTCACTGCTTATTCCATCTCCTATCTAAGCTACCTCCTCGACTCACTTCTGATAAAATCCTGGGGAAAGGCCTTTCTTTTAGAAATATTGGAATGATTCAAATCATTCTCATAACGCTCTCACTCCATGCAATTTGGAGGTCTTGGGAAGACTCTGACCCCCCCTCAGGTGGCCAAGAGGGTCACTGTCTGATAATTTGGTGGCACTCAATGATAATCCAGAAAGTCCTGATCCTTGCAGGTGCCCTCTGTATATCATAATACGTCATTCCATTTGAAAATTCCAGGATTTTCATAAAAATTAATTTGAACTTTGTGTTTGGTTTGCCTTAAATTATAAACAGAGATCAATAATGAAAGAGTCCAGAAAAACCTTTTTTTTATAACAAGATCTTATCCCATGATTATTAGTATGTAACCTGTCTTTTTATAATTCTCTGGTGGAGAAAATTAACTTATTTCTATTCTTAATAATATATTTAATAGCAAACTTACAGAATCCAGTATTTTGGGGTGTGTTTTCTGCTTCTATGTACTGAATGCATTACTGAATGGATATACACTGAAATCTTGAAATCTAGTCATATGTTTTTTTGTTAGAAGTAAGCCAATTCATTTATCATTATAGTAGATAAAGCTTGTTTTTAAATTTACTATCCACTTTTCAGCTTTATTTCAGGAATATTCAATTAGAAAACCACAAAAAATTATTTGAAATTTCTAGTATTTTTTTCCTTTGTTATCCTTGATTTCAACTAATTCGTAAAATATATTTATGTATCTATGTTTCTATCTATAATTTCTAATTTCACTTTTTCAATGATCACAATGGTTTCCAAAGACAAAGTTTTTCTTTTGTTACTTAAACTTCACTTCTCAGCCAGTAGCTAAGGTAAAATGTCACTCTAGACAAAGTACAGAAAATTTAAAACATAAAAATATTATTAAACATAAAAAGAGCTCAGAAAGATCCTAGTTTTACTGGGTAAAATCATTTTTGATTGTGAACTGGAAAAATTTCGGATATCAACTGAAAGTCTTCGACATTACTGATATATTTTGAATATTTTAAATATAGGCTATGGACTATTTCATTTCCAGGGAAAAATTTGTGTGATAGAAAATGCTATATTCAGTATTATAACCACAATTCCTTTGAGGAAAAGTTTTTGTAGATTCTGCATATGTATGATCTTTATATAATGAAAAAATAAGTATTAAATGAACAAATATCTTGCTCTGGTGTGTTCAGTTGAAGAAATCACATTGATTGTTTTCTGCTTGTTTACTCAAATCAGTGTGGTTCTTCTCCCTTCTCATTCTTGTACAGGTCCGGGAATTTAATCTTGTTTGTTATGACTATTTGTATTGTGGGATTAGCAATAGGGTTGATAGGATTAGCAGTGTGATGAGAATGGAACCGCCCAAAGTTTTTTAACTGGTTTTTGTCTTCGATAAGTGTTAATAAGTGGTCTTTTGGCCCTTTAAGATCATTAAAATGCCAGTAACCCAGTAACGTTACAAACATCTCTGCATGAACTTATTCAGGTATGGACAGAGACATGCCAGGCACAATTTTATTTTTCAAAGATAGATTTGAAATAAATCAAGAGTTATTTTCAAATTTTTCTGCTGGACCGTAGGATTTCAGTATGAATCTGCAATTAATCACCTCTGAGGAACCCAGTGTGTTTTTCTACTGTTCCACAGGAATACGTGTGTCTTATTTAAAATGATAATTTCTGTCTGAATCATTTTTTTCTCATCAAAA
This sequence comes from Hydrochoerus hydrochaeris, assembly GCA_004027455.1. NCBI lineage: Eukaryota > Metazoa > Chordata > Mammalia > Rodentia > Hydrochaeridae > Hydrochoerus > Hydrochoerus hydrochaeris. Next base: position 160,564 of record PVLA01001620.1, on the reverse strand, counting down.
GAAAAAGACAGGTCATGTAGCAGAAAGAATTGTATTTGATGTATTTACAGAAACAAGCCTCTGTTTTCAAAAAAATAAACTTTGTTGTTTTGATCAAAGTCACTGCTTAAATACTAGCCTGTACTGACCTATGAAAGAAACATGAGCGATTCTAATGCATGACTAACACAGATGGCATTAGATCCACACCATCACAATGAAACCACAAAGGCAAAGGGGAAGAGAGTGTATGCAACTGCCTGAGCGACTCAGAGAAACGTTAGGGGTGAAGAGTTATGCGAATGTGTGGCCTGAATTGATAAAATTAACCATCGACATTTAAAATTCAGTGACTAATAACATTAATTTCTTATTTGGTTTTGGAGAGTCTTAAAACAAATTTTATCATTTTTGATAAGAGGTATCCTTTTGGTTTATAGTACCAATATGCAAAGTGAGAAGATTTGTAATAGGTGAATGAGAAACGTTTTCTGGTGGGTGAAAACTATAAGAAGACTAAAGATAAAGAAAAAATTAAAAGAAGACACTTAGTTTTATAATGTAACCATATCCAACTTGGTTCATTTTCCAAGGTACAAAAACCAGAAGTAGGAGAAAAAAATGTCAATTTGGCACGTTTTGGGAGTAAGTTCACCAACTTCCAAGTAAATGATTATCATCACACCTTTCTCCCATGTATATAGTCTTAAAATTAACAGTAAATTAACCTTTTTAAAATATTGTTTGCTAATTTTTCATAGTAATATTGGAACACTTCAAACATTATACTGAAAACAGTTTTGGAAACTTAGCTGCTAATAAGTGTGTACTGTAATGGTACTAATTAAAGACTCTAATACCTTTGGGAGACATAAAGATCATGCAATGTTGCAATGTTACATTCTTAATTAACAGTTTGGAAATGATTACAAATAAGTTACATGAGCCATTTTCTCTCATTTACATACCGTGATGGACTGTGAGTGGTTTTACTGCAAGGCTACCGATATACTGTCTGCATTCTGGCTTACTTCAGCTTTAATTATTTTTGTAATTGATTGATTCTCAAAGTCACAGCTATAAGATTTCATATGGGATATTCTTTAGCTAGCCACAACACCTTTCAGCATACAATCAGAGGGGTATGATTTTCATCACTATTTTGGTTATCATTAACTGTTACATGGTGTTATGACTACATTAAATTGTAAAATAAAGATAGAGACACCAGACATAAACCTCTGAGCTTATAATATTGGAGGAGAATAAAACTAAACAAATACACTAAAAGAATTTTAATGACTATGCATGTCATTTTGAGTAGATATGTCAAATTACAAATTTTGTTTGTCTTTACTTACTCACACATCTGTTGTCCTCTAGCAATATCCGGTCTCCCCTGCAAGAACAATTTACTCTTCCATCAGGGGTTAAAAGGCAGAGGTCATGGCAACCTCCATTCAATAATGCACACGGAGAAAGTTCACCTGCAATGAAGAGGCTTTATTGGTAACATTTTGTATCACATATCTATTCCATGTTATCAGTATATATGGATAGTAGTCTGTTAAAGTTCCTCCACCTCCCAATGACATCTTGCAAATAAAGAATAATTCAGGACTTTTGAAAATCTGAACATTTTAAATAATATATAGATTAGAAAAATGCATAACCCAAAATACTATATATTTCTTCCATTTGCCAAGGATATTATGGAAGCAAAAGTATTAGTACCACCGGAAAACACACAGATACTGCAGCTACAATTTAGTAAGTGCTACAGTGATGGAAAAAATTTTAAGCCCAGATGCAAAACTTATCATGAGAGACCATTTATCCTAGTAACAAATGTCAAAGTTATGAGGAGGAACAGAGAACACAGTGGAACTCCAGAAACAAAGAATCAAAAATGAATTATTCCTCTCTCTATAATTAAAGGACTATAAGAGTTACTTAAACATTTCAGATAATTTTAATATATGAAACAGTCAAATTCTCAACATTATTCCCAAGATCTATGAGAAAACAAAATCCAATTAAGTATGACCAGAAAACACAGGTGGATTTCTGAGATATTCTACAATTAGGAAATTTATTTTCTATTGTAACTTACAAGTATTGGTGTCATTGGCCACAGCTATGATCCCAATTGGCTGATGTGGAATATCAGAACGAAGAATTTTTGTATCCCCTCCTGTATATTTGTTGGAACGCAGGATGGCTCTTCTTCCCCAGTCTGACCAGAAGATATAATTGTCATAAACTGCCAGACTAAGGAACGTTCCTGGCCCAGATTTAACAATCACCTAGAATAAATTAAAATACACTTTCTTTACATAATAAAGATACAATTATCCACGTATCCAATTTCATTTTTGTTCCAAAACTAAGGGACTAAGTTCAGTTGGATATAGTCTAATCATTGTATAGTCTAATACATTCATTCAATGTGTTCTCTTTTTCTGCTTTCTAGTTTGCTTAAAATATTTTAATCTCTCTTGTTTTTTGCCAAAGCTACCTAAAATACTTGAGACAAGAGTGGTTCAGAAATTTTTTTCTGCTGATTTGAGATATTTATATATTAAAAACCTAAAATATCTTAAATAGAGTACCCAAGTCAAAACATAAAATTCATTAACTCTGCATGCTTATGTTACAACAGATACAGCCTTAAAACTATATGATACAGTATGTACAGTATGTTTGAGCTTTCATGGTGATACATCATATGAGGTCAGAGGTGGAATTTTCCACTCATGGTATCATGGCAGTGTACAAACGATGCTGGATTTTGAAGCACATTTCCTATTGGATTTCCTGAGTAGAGAGCTGCTCAAATACTAACTCTATTTTATCATTCCATTGGTAAAAACAAGTAGATTATTTTTAGTGCTTTATCAAAATCACCAATTCAAAATTATGAGACAGGGTCAGGCATACAGTTCAGTGGCACAGTGCCTGGCTGGCAAGTGTAAAGTCATGAATTTGATCACTAGTACCAAAAACAAAACAAAATTATGAGACTAACATTCCCAAAATTTTTATTTATTTTTATTAAATGATAAACAGATGTATAACATTTATCAAATTCTCAAAATATACAGGGTATACAAGGACTAGTAAGTTCCAGTTTCTTCATTTTTTAAGCTTACAGTATGAATCATTAAAGCAGATATACATATTCTTGCTATAAAAAAGTTGCAAAGATTAAGTCTAGAGTCAAACCAATGTGGATCTACATAACCCAGATTTATCTTCCTATGCAACTGAGAGACTGAAAAAGAAAATATATTAAAGGCTTCTCAATGCTTTGAAAGTTGGGTAATGAAAGATAGTGATTCCTGATTAACAAGAAATTAATGATCTGTGCCTCATAGCAGCTGTTTGGGTAGAGAAGAACCCAAACAGAAGCCAGAGAACTTTGCAGGTGAGAGTGATGAGGATGAAAGTTATGAAAAGACAGCAGGGCTAATATCACTGAGTAGTGTCAGAGGAGAGAGCTTATGACAGAGAACAGTGAATATCTAGAGATCCTCCAGGAGACTCACTTAAGTGCTGAAAAGAAAATAAATCTGTGCAGCAACTCCTCCAGGTTGGACAAGGAGCCTCATGAAAGGATTAGAAAGCAGAATCCCAAAGTTTACACAGGTACAAGTCTTGTGTCTACTTACACTGCTACATTCAAATGTGTTCTGATAAATGGGATGCTGAGTGTCATATGCAGAAGTCTTACCTTCACAGTGAAGACTAATTAGCACTAGATTAAACTTTAGTCTTGTCTCACAAATCTTAAAAGCAAGTGCTAAGACAAATTAAATTGTTTCCAAATACCCGAACTATCTTCTAAATTCAAGTTCAGGAATTTTTATCAAAGTTTAAAAATGTATACCACTAAACTATTGTTCAAGAAAACATTAAAAAAGAAAGCTGCCATTTTAATAATTAGAAACAAGTATATGAAACCCAAAATCAAGAAAGAGAGAGAAGAAAGAAAGAAAGAAAGAAAGAAAGAAAGAAAGAAAGAAAGAAAGAAGAAAGAAAGAAAGGAAGGAAGGAAGAAAGAAAGAAAGCCATAAACATCAACAGAGAAATCAAAGAGACAGAAACTAGAGAAACTCCAATAAAATGAAAAAATGGATATAATGGGTTTTACCCCAATGATGTATATGAATTTAACATAAGAATTTATCTCTAAACTTACAGATACTTCCAGAAATGACTTTAAATGCATTGGTGTAGTTTGATGTTTTATTTTTTCTGATTTCATTAAGAGAAATCTTTGCCTTCCTTTGGTGGCCAGGTAGCGTGGAGAGAGACACAGATCCTTGGAAAATCCACTCAGCACAACTCGAGGGCCACACCTGGCCTGCAGAACAGCTGCATCTAAATCGTGGCCATCGGTGTCTCGGCAGGGTGCATCTGGGGAAAACGGTTCCTTTCACTTTTTATTTTTATTTTATTTTTTTCTTTCACTTTTTAAAAGCTAGCTTTGCTCTTCTCTACCATGGGCTTGATCAAAACTTGTTTTAACAAATGTAAAGAGCTATTGTAAAGCTGTATGTGGAAATATTTTACAAATTTTATATAGCAATATAATGAGCTTGTATACTTTTATCAAAGTTAACTGTAGTGACAACTTTTGTGATTTTTTTTCTCAAGATTTATTCCAAAGTAATTTTTTACCTGAAAACTAGATTAAGAAACCTAAGAAGTTAATACTTTTGATATGCTGACTCATTATTAAAATCCCAACTGGAGACCTCACTATCTTGCTTTTCCTTGTAACCAAAAACAAACAAACAAGCAAAAAGTAATAAAGTGGAAGTTTTATGAGAAAGATGATTACATATAAATAATCATAAAGATATAGATATTTCAAAAGTCAAACACAAATTTAAAATATTCATAATGAGTCAACCCAATAGGTAAAATGGTTACACAAAATATTATGTTAAATACTTATAAACATTACTCCATTATCCTGGAAATCATTCCATGATAAGCAGAAATTATTACCAATTTTTATGCACATATAAAAAAATTTGAGGCTTTGACAGATGTTAGAACTTGTCAAATGTGATCTACCTAGTCAATGCAGGGAGCTGGGATTTTATATAAGGTGTAACTTTAATATATAATAACAAATATGTTCTTAGTGTTTACCATATTACTGGTACTACTACAAATGTTTTAGTAATAAACAGTAAAAAAGAAATGTAATCTCTTTTCTCCTACATGAGAAAATTTAGGAACAAAAAAATTAAGGACCTCAGTCAATGTTGCAAAGTTACACCCCGTTCATACTGCTAAATATCTGATACTCTCTCCTTCAACTCAGTCCCCTCATTGTCATGTATCACCTTCTTGAAAATTAATACATTCTGTGTTAAAGTATTTATAGCCTATTAAAATCCATATGGTTTGGAGAAACAGATAAATTGGGGAATACGGTAATTGAAAAATAAGTCCCATTTCACTTACCTGCTCTGTATCAAAGTCTAAATTACCCTAAAGTAATTAACAATGCTATCTTTCTGATTTCCCAAAACTCTGCCAGATTCATTCTAATTAATTGTTAATTACCTTTTATTAAACAATTACTTCAATTTTTCTGATTACATAAATAAGGTTGGTTCCATAGAATAATATTTTTCAAAATTAATGTGCCTGAAAATCACTGTGAATTTTGGTTAAAATTCAGATTCTTATACCTTAAGTTTTAAATGGAAAGTGATATTTTATATTTCTCACAAGTCTTCAGGTAATGTTAATGCTTGGAACTCACACTGGGAAGGATAAATTATAAACGAGAGGAAAGTATAAAAAATGAAATAATCTTTCCACATAGATATTATTCACCATTTTTCATTAAAACATTTTTGACTGTATTCTTTATAAATTAATATCACAGTATATGCTTATTTATTGATTTGAAGTGAGTGCAGTGCTTCTGCTACTAAAGGGGAAGGATCGCGGCAGCCTTGGTCTTCCACCAAATACATTCCCATAATTGTCCTACTACAAGAGTTAGAGGAAAATAGTAGTAATAAGAAGTTAAATAGAAACTCAAAAAAGAGCAAGAATGAGGGACATAATGTTGCAGGCAGCTGAATTAAGTCAGAAATTTTAGAGGAAGTGAGACAGGGCTGGATCCTCTGTGGAGCCAGTGCAGACACCTGGCAGCTGCCGGGAGACTCCTGATGTGGACCAGGCCTCAAGACAAAAGGCCAAACAAAGGCACCCATATCCTGAGGACTGATACCCTAAACAGTTCCCATCCCCCTAGGAAAGAGTCACAGCTCTCTAAGAATGCTCGCTTTCTACATGGCTGGCTTCCCCATTTGTCCCTAATGTAACCCATTTTACCTGAACTATTGATCTTATTGCTAACTATAGTTATGTCCCACCGTATGCCCATCTGCCTTGTGAGTTCCCAGTCTTCCCCTACCTTGAACCCATGGTTTTACTCTATAAAAGTCCCTGGAAAAGACAGAGTCCTTGGCAACCCACTCAGCACCCCTTCTGTCTCTCTTCAGACAGAAGCTTTCTTTCTCTCAATAAATATATTCTGCTCTTCATCTCCGTTATTCCTAAAATTCATTCTTCGATTTTAGAGAACACGAACTCTCAGACATAGTAGGTTGGGAGTTTCATTACCCTATATCAATAATACCATTTTACTATCATTGATTTCATTTTTCTTATTTACTCTCTGGTGCTGCTCTATAATTGAAATAGTATACATTTACAACTTACTCCCAGATGGTGTAATGTTCCTGTCCTTGTATCACCCAGTGATCCTCTGAATTCCCACACAGATCCCAGAAACTAGATACTGCCATAGGAGAGCCCTCTACTCCAGGGCTAAGGCTGGCTGGCTAGCACCAGCTAGGGCTTAAGTATTCAGAGGTAGGGGCTTTGGCCGAGCAGGCCCCCAAATGCTTTCATTCTGATCTGGCTATTCTTAAAGCTTTTTAAGAACTATGATTTGAAAACTGCTACCCAAGAGATATATTTAGCATTGAATTTGGAGCTTTTTCCAGATGTCCTTACTGTCTATTCCTTCTCTAACCTCTTCCACACATGATTTGCCCAGTTCCATTGCTTCTTTAATAAGAGAAAGATCAGCAGACTTCGAAGGATGAAATCATGAGCTCTCGAGTTCCTTGCTTCACTCCCAAGAAATTCTTTACCTAGTGTCCACAGCACTTAGAGATGTGGTCTTTTGGAGGTAATTTGGCATAACTGAAATCATGAAGGTAGAGCCCCATGACAGGATTGTGTCTTCAAGAAGGGCAGAAGCTCTTTGCCCATGACCGTGATGTGAGAACACAGCTAGAAGACAAAACCCAGAAGTATTCTCTTCAGAACCTCTTGGTATAGGACTTTTGTAGCCTCTGGAAGTCTGAGAAATAAATGTCTATCTCTAAGACTACAGAGTCTATAGTATTTGTTATAGCAACTTCAGGTCCAAGTATTACTCTTCCCTTTCAGAAGACAGACATTGGGATTTATACCTGTTTTAAATTTCTATACATCTAGCACCAGGCATGGTGGTACAGGCCTGTAATTCTAGCATTCAGCCAAGCTGAAACAGGAGAATTGCTGCGAGTTTGAGGTCAACCTGGGCTATATAGAGAGTTCAAGACTAGGCTGACCTGCAGAGTGAGGCCCTGTCTTAAGAAAAATTTTCTCTAAGTTTATATTTTTAAATTAGTATGAAGAAGGACAAACAGCTTGCTATGACTATTTAAAAAGCCTAAATTTTTAAGGCTCAGTGGCACATGTCTGCAGTTCCAAATACTCAGAAGAGTGAGTGACTAGAGGATCAGTAGTTCAAGACTAGCCTGGGAAACTTAGAAAGATATTATTTTAAGGCAATGTCCTTTTTTTAAGTTTGTAGGTCAGTGGTAGAGCACTAGCCTAGCAAAAATGAGGCTTTATGTCTAATCCTCAGCATTAGAAGAAAAAGAAACAATAAAGGACTACTTTTCTAACATTGATCTGAAAGGACTGTCCTGAAAAAAAGAAAGGATGAATAAACAAGCAGGAAGTAGGAGGAGGAAAGACTTTAGGCAGAAAGAACACATGGTGCAGATTCAAGAACAATGGAAACAATGAAGTCTGAGTCGAGGGTCACACCTTGTTATGGATTGAAAACTGGTGGTCAACTTAATGCCAGTTGGATTACATTCAGCAGGGTGCTGAGTGTAGATGTTCCACCTGAGGAAAGTTGCTAGCCTAAATGGAGATGTGGAGGAGAAGCTATTCACATTAGTGTGTTAATGCATTAGTGCATGAAGCGTTGTGGGTTCTCCTACATGTTGCTGTTTGAGCCATGGGTTCTCCTGGAGGAGCTCTGGTCTTCACATTGAGCATTGCTTCCTGGCTCCGGACAGGAAGACATGTGCAGCTTGGTTTCCAGGATGAACTCGTCATGCTGGTTTCCTGGCATGTAATCGACTATGCTTGTTGTTGGAGGAGCTCAGGGCCTCCATGTTGCTGAGGATGTCTGTGGTGCTTTCCAGGACAGCCCTGGTCTTTGTTGTGAGTGTGACTTCTTGGCTCCAGCATAGAACCCTCAACCTACCAGCATAGCTCCTTCACCCTGCTAGCATAGACTTTCTGGCTTCCACTGCTGATCTTTGGACCTTCCCAACATGGATCCATAAAAGAGACTGGCGTGAGTCCTTCTTGTGGGCTCTAGACCTCCAGTTGGACTCGTGGGAGGCACTGTCATGAGCAATGGGTCTTCATTTGGACTCACTTGGGACACTGCTGTGGGATTCAGGCCCTTGGCTAAATATTCTATGTCTTTAGTGATGTGGATAGATTTCCTGCATTTTCTTGTGTTAAGCTTGGGTGACATGATAAAAATAAAATTATAAACTCCATGTCCTTATTCTAATTGTTCTCTGTATAACCCATGACTACAACACTCCCATTGCACCCTGTCAACCCAGACTATGAGTTTGAGTTCAGTTCCAAAAACAATGATCCACATCTCAAGTTTTAACCAATCTCAGGTCACTATTGGTATGCAGTTATTAAGATTATTCTGCTTGTGGTATTGAGTAGATATCAATTAAAAGGTTGTGGGGAAACCAGTCAAGATCTTGTCTAGCATTTGTCCAGCATTTGTCTAACAAATACACTTTATATTTTTGCTTGCAAGTTGAAGAAGAAGCAATTAGAAGAGTAGAATTTAGAAGTGAGAAAGTTCATAATGTACTTCTTTTTACTGGAACCCAGGCAGTATTCATTTCTTTATTCATTCATTTATGTTTTTACCACCTTTTAATCACAATAAAATTGTAAAATTTCATTAAAGATTATAATATATAGAAATTACATCTCATCATGTAATAAGAAATTAAATCTTCGCATTAACCCACAAAATAGATGTAGTTCAATCCATATTTTATTACTGAGGATTAGATCTTGAAGAGATTATATAATCATTGCAAGGTAACACATTTATCCATTGATTTGAGACAGTTTTAAATAAAAAAAAACACTCAAAATGTGAATTATTTTTTATTTGTGAAATTTGCCTTAGGCGCACCACAGAAATTATTCCTTGATTTATTAGGAAATTTACCTGTGTTGTTTTTGTAATCACATATATGACCCTTCAAGTGACAGACTACAGTAATTTCTTTGATTTTTAATCTTTTAGTTTAGACAAAGTAGGCACTCATTAAAGATTGTTGAATGAATAAGAATGAAAATTATCATAGCTACATGTAAAGCTGTTGTATTTATGGATACTTCTTAAAAATTGAAGCTTTTCTATGTGGTTATCAAAATCCATTTTAAAAGCTTTTATTAATTTATTACTGATTGACTCTTGTGGTTTACCTTTCAACTTCTGCTGATACACAGAAAAAAGAGAAAAGCAATATTAAACTCAGTCTATAATTATGTATGCTGCCTCTGTAGGGTACAATAGTTTAGAGTAACAGTGGAGCTAACTCCTGCTCTCTTGTTTCTGATTGAAATTCTATTACAATATATTAAAATACCCTTATCAGAAGTTCAGAAATTCTGTCCCTTGCAAACTTATTCAGAATTTTTATTTATAATGCAGAAATTTTGACATAATAAATTTTGTACTACAATGCTTTATAACACACAACAATGCCATTATTTTGAAGCACTTGCATCCTTGAACCTGTAGATAGGCTCAACTTTCAAAATATAATTCATGTTTATTCAGAAGATGCATCACTTGACACGGTCCCTTACTGTCATATATGTCTTCATAATTAAACAATTAGTTTCTTGGAGATACAATACAGTCTTGAGATTTATATGCCTGGAATTCATAGTCACAAGTCATATGTATTCTATCTTCACATTTCAATAGTACTTTATTGGTGGAAGTACTCAGACCAGGCAAGCAATACAAAATATTCAGTTTTGTAAGCCAGACATTTTTCCTGTGCCAAGATGTTAAATGTTAAAGCAAGCAATTTAAAAGTCAGACAAATGGGAGACTCCCAAACATTCCAGCTGATCGCCTCCATGTTAGGATCATAAATGATCATTTCCGTTGTGAGAAATGATAACATGGCCTCTGCCATATCTGTGCTAGCAATGTCAAAGAAATAACTGCAAGCGCTTCAGCCACAAGAATCATAGTGATGTGGTTAAATCAGTCATGCAAAACTGTGAATATCTAATATAAAATAAATGGCTACATCTGACTTTTCTGAGAGAATTTATAAAACAAATACAAGGTATCTAAAAAACATCACTATAGTTTCTAATCTCATTTTAAAAAAGACTTTAGAAGCAATTATATACTAAGTGAAATAAAGCATATACCTAAGCTTAGATGTTTCTTGATTTCTGTTATGTGAGAAACTCAAAATATCAATAATTTAAAGAGCAAAATAAGAGCTAGCTTATAGGAAATAGATATGGTTGGTGGAGATAGAAGGAAATCTGGGGATGAAGGAAAGATGGTAGAGAGGGGTGAAGGAAGGAAAATGATTAAGATGTGATGTGTACATATGCCAGCTTCACAAGGTGAATATAATTATTGTATACTGCAAATGCATATTAATAAAAGAGCTCTCCCAGGAAATTCCGTTATTGCCTCTAGTGTGCTCTTAATTAGGAAGCATGCACACACAACACACACACACACACACTTTGTGACACTGAATCTTGTATGTCTTATCAGAAATTCTCACACTAAAATTAACCTTCTACATGACTGAACTTCAACAAGAAAACATGAATGGCTAATTTTCTATTGCCCTGAGCTTGTCAGTAGACCATCAAGCATTTGTGGAGTCTCTTAAATAAACTTGAAGCAGGAAATAGCTACACGCTCTAATTAGGATAACACGAAGAAGCTTTAATTAACATATGCTTTGCAGAGTATAATGAAACCATAAGAAACTGCAAGTCTCTGAAATTGTGCCATCCTTTGGTCTGAATGGACAATGAATGGGGCTGTTCCTAGTCCCAAAAGAAGAAAAACCTTGAGTAAAGCCACCAGCTTGAGTGAGATCAGCAAACTACCTTGATTTTACTTACAATATTATCCTGATTTCTGTATTGACCAAACTCAAATGGAAACCAAAGGATAAAAGAATCAGGTGTCATAATTTTAAGCATCCTAGGGGAAGAGAACAGGTTGAAATAGGTGAGAAAAAAAAGATTATAAAATATGCCAGACAGAAGTAGGAGAAAGAACTCTGTTCTGAACCACATTACATTTCCCTGGAAACCCTTTTGTTTTCTTGGGATTGAGTTACCTGATGTATAAAATAAGATATTTAAAAAGCACTGGTTTAGCAGGCTCCTTTTCTAAGAAAAGAGAAAATGGCGAACTGTCACATTTAGGAACTAAAGGCTTTCATTTTATTAGTCTCCTTGGCAAAACTGAAATATTTGAAATCAAGATTTTTGTACTATTATTTTTAAAGACATGTACACTAAGACTATATTTAATATTAAAAATGCTTGATAGAATGGGTTGATTTTTCAGAAATTGAAAATGTTCCTCTCTTGTATTGAAATATTCCTATATGAATGGGATATGTACACTCAGTATAACAAAATTTTTTTCTCTGTAAAATGATGTTACTAACATTTATATTTCACTGAAGAAGTATAGACATAATCTTCTCAGGATCACACTCACACCTTTTATGAATATTTAATGATATTTTTCTCTAGATCATTGCCTAAATACAACTGTCCTGCCTTTTTTAGTATTTTAGCAGAAAAAGTCAAGAGTGAGTGAAAGGCATATACATTAAATCAAAACCTTGTAATGCTGAAATGTCAGTCTTAAGCACTCAAATTAAAATTCACAGAATTTCAGACAAACACTGAAATGTTTGAAATGTGTGGTGTTAGATTCTAGAGTGTAAGAAAAAATTATTTAGCTGTAAAAAACAATTATATGTGTTTACCTATGTGCTTTTAATGTGTATGCATGTGGGAATTTTAAGTGCCAAGAGAAGAATAAGAATTACATTACTTTGAAATACATTTCAAAAGAAAACTACAGATTAGCCAGATTAGCATGGTATATTATTTAATTTTTTATTACAATGAAGTATCTGAGGCAGAGTAACTTTATAAAGAATAGAGTCTTATTTTCACTCATAGTTTTGGAGATTTAAGAGCAAAGTATCAGCATTAACTCAGCTAGATGAGAAACTCACTGCTAAGGCAGATGGCAACACAACTGAAAGCGCCATATACGGGAGAAACAGACCGTGTATCCCAGACTGGAAGCCATGGAGCCTGAGAGTTCCACGGTGTCATCACTACACCAAGCACTAGGCTCCCACAGCGACCCCATGGAGCCCGCATTTAAACACATTCAAACAAGAGTACATGGGCTCTGAATTCACTTTGAGTTCCTATCTAACACAGCTTCTTACAGCCAACCTGGTGTGTATTAATTTTGCTTTTTCTTTCTTCATATTTCTCATTTTTAAAATGCTCATAGTACTAATAACAATTATCATGAAAATTTTCAGAAGTTTATAATATATTCATAAGGTATTTAGCATGGTAATGTGGTAAACTTTTAATAAATGTTACCTATAGTGTTACTTGCATAGATGGTGTAGAAGTTAAATTAAATTAAAAAATCTTAAATACTCTTAAAGTTTGCAAAGCATTATAAAGGTCAACTAAAAATCTTTTAGAGAGGATTTCATTTGCAAGCTTGATGCTTTTCAAACTTGGGTTGTCATGTTATCAAACTTATTCTAAGAGTTAAAGCTAATGTCTATTTTGGTGAAATCTTTTGAGTTCTATTTCATTTCTGATGTTATGTCAATTGACAAATTCCTGTAAGGGTTACAAAGGTTATTATGTTTCTTAACTTGCAGGAAAAATCAGAAAACAGTGTTTCAATCCAGCAAGTCACTTGTCAGGGACACTGTCTTGAATACCCATTGTGGATTTTGTATTGGAACTGCAAACATCACAGTAAATAGAATTACACTGACAAGTTAAAATAATTCAACTCTTATGTGGTTGTTGTTGTGAGGGGATAGAAGGACAAGGTGTTTAATGGAATTTTGTATAGGTTTAGAACACACAACCCCAAAATATGGCACCTTCGCATTCAAGAAAGCAGCAGAAAAAGGAAGGCTCCTCTCACTCTCCGCTGCCCTTCTTAGTCAATGAATGTATTCCTTGGTGTTTGGACTATGTCATAAGACCATCATGTGCACTTACCCAGAGGAAAGGAATGTCACACAAGGGCACAGAGATACAGCTGAACAAGTCTTACCGTGCAACCCTCACCATGGTTCACAGCATAAGATGCTATTCTTCATCTTGCAGTGATACTTCTCTACAACTATTCACTCACTTCATCCAACTTGGAAAATAAATACACAAATTCCCATTCATTGGTTCTTTATTTTGAAGTCTCTTCTGACATAGAAAACTTTTGCAGAATGGACGCGTTTGCTTTCCTTTTACTAACCTGTATTTGTTTAATGGATCTTTGTAATGATCCTTGCAGTGGGTGAGGAAAGAGTTCTCTCTCCTCTATCTGTTGTAAAGTAGTACTCTGGATATTGTCATGAATGGTAGCCAAAACAAACCAAAAAATATGCAAAATTTGTGTTTTTATAAATTTAAATTTGAGAAAAGGGTATAAGATTTGTGAGCAAAGATTACAATCAAAGTGTTTATTTAACTATTAACTGCAGCATTACATTTTATGAGTCCAGAGGATATAGCAGGTCACTATATAAATACTGAATATTTATAAAATGTATGCTAGTAACAGAAAAGTTATTTCAAAAGTACTTGAATTTTCAAAATTATATCATGACATCCTAAAATACTTCTTTATCAATCAAATTAAAATATAAATGAAGCTCAATACAAAATTCCATGGGTTCTGGCTACATGAGAGTATCCATATTCATAAATATATTTCCTTAATGTGCATATGACTTTCCTTCAAATTATTTGCATTGAAAATGAGTTTTTACTTATTTTTTTACAATCATAATAGCTGGCTAGATTTTTAGTTCCACCTTCAACTCTCAGAGTTACAATTTCCTTCTCAGAAGTCAACACTCTTTAGTTCTTTGAATGGTGACTTTTTAAAAAAATGTTTAGTTTTAGGGTTTAACATTTTGCACTGTTGTTAAATCTGATTACCTGTCATTTCCAAAATTCACAAATGTGAATAAACTTGCATCTATATTAAATTCATCTTACTAATCAGAAGGCTAGAAATGAGGAAAATTCAAAACAAATATGCAAAAATAAAATTAAGGTAAAACAATTGAGAAAAATTAAACCTTGCCTACATCCAGAGTTAAGTGCCTCCACATGCAAATCATTTTTAAGAGCCACATGATGCTTTAAATAATCCCTTGTGAAACAGTTTCTAGTGAATTATATGAAGATTCCTCGGATCTCTCTGGAATTTTCACCTATTCTTCTCCCTTGTACTCTCTGTGATAGTCACAGAGCCTGTCTCATATGCCTCACATGTGCGAAGCATGCATATGGTCTTCCACCAACACTTTTCTATACCTAAGAGATTTCCCCAACATGTCCAAAAGAGAACTTATGTTAGCTCTTCATGATTTTGCTGGATTATCTCTTTTTAAAAGAGAGGCTTATCTTGAATTCTATACTAACACTTGTCTCCATTTACTAAGTAATTCCCACATTGTCTTACTCTACTTCATATTTTGCTAGGTTTATGATTTTTCATTTGTCTTCTTTTGCCAGAATGTAAATTCCCTGAAAATAAGGGTATTTATTTATTTATTTATTATTTTCACTGATGAGCCTCAAGGATCAGAAAAGCTCTTCACACATATAGGAAATACCACATATATTTGCTAAATGAAAGAAAGACTTAGTAAACAATTAGAGAAATACAAGTCAAAATTGCAGTGAGAAACCATCTCACAATTATTCTGCACTCATTGAGGAAGAATTTCATTTAAAGAATAAATGATATTAAAATGTGGTAATAAGAGTTTTGCTTAAATCGAGCATGGTGGCTCATGTCTGTAATCACAGCACTCAAGAGGCTGAGGCAAGAGGATTTTTGTGAGTTCAAGACCATGTTGGGCTACAAAGTAAGCCCAAGAACAGTCTGAACTGCATAGGGAGAATATGTCTCAAAAATACAAAAAAAATAAAATTCTTAGATAACAAAATGTCACATAATATAAAGTCTGCATTAGTTCTCACAAGTTAAGTTTACATTAAGATTTCTTTATATAAGCCTTAACCATTCAAAGGTTTTCTTGAAATTTTTTGTTTCTGTAATTTGGCAGGAAATTTAAAATAATCATAGAGTATTAGGAGATTTCTTTTAGCTCATACAAGGTATTTTATTTGAATTGCAAAACATTTCTGTCAAAATAGCAAGTATTTTTCCAATTGGTAGTAGAATTTTTAGCACGTTTATTATGTTCATTTTCCAAACTGCTCTGTAAAAAATTCAAGAAAAGCAAACACAACAAACATGGCTACTCCTGTAGTCGTCAAAAAATTTGTATTCCATGCTTTGAGGAAAGTCTTTGAAACCTGCTTGATATTCACTACTAAGAGGTCTTACTAACCGGTAAAGCTCTTACAGCACAAAATTGATAGCCTTTGATTTTAATCAGCATTGCTCTTCTTTAAACACTAACATTTTTGAACAAAAAATAGAAATACATTCAGACTGACAAGTATTTCTTGTCATATATATGTTTGTGTTTATGTATATATGTATATTTATATACAAATATGAAAGATCCTTTGCCATAGAATTGTTTCAAACGGAAGCTAAGCAGTTTTATAAGAAAGAAAAGTTAAAATCTTCCATGTAATACACTTAGTAATAATAATCATTTTACATTTAATATATGTATGTATTTATATCCGTAATCTCTAAAAGTGGTGCCAATTTATAAGATGATCTCAGTATGGAAATTTTTTAGTATTTTTGTTTTCATTATGACATAGTATAATTACTTATAAACAAATAATATTTTCATATCATGTTCTTCTCACTTTAAAATACAAGTCAACTAGGAAACTTTAAATTAAGTTTAGTGATCAATCTCAGTGTCTTTACTTAAAGATTAAAGGAGTTGAAAATGTTGAATTCTCTTTAACAAAAGAACCACAGAAACAAATCACCTGAAAGTTTTAAACTGAAGGAAATTATCTTTGGGTAAGATTTAAGTGTAAATAAAGTAACACAAACCATAGTTCTTTTTGGGGGGAGGATCAAACTCACGACCTCACAACTCTTGCCAGCTGGTGCTTGTGCCACTGAGCTAAACTCCTAGCCCCAGAGCTCTTAAATTGCTAAAAATTACCTAATTTTGGGTTTGATTAATGGTAGTCCATAAATCAGAAGGTAGAAAATAAGAGATCAAGTTCTTCAAATTTGGAACAGCTGTCTCTCAGAAAGCAAAACACAGAACCTATGGGAAACCACTACATCAATTATATCCATATCAATGTGTTTTTATGAAGCCCTCTTAGTCACTAGTTTCTGCTATAAAAGTGATTACCCAATTCACTAGTTCTCACTCCTGTGATTTTTCAACTAGGCATTCCAATCTAGAGGTTGTTGTGCTAACAAATTCTTACACTTGAAACTATTTTGCCCTAGGACAGATTGAAAATAATTATTTAAACTGCACACTTTAAACAGCTTTAGTACTAATGTCTCGTATAGTCTATAAATGAGATGTTTTAGAACAGAAAAGAAAAATGTGAGGATAAAGAGAATGATTTCTATTTTATAGCTAATTTAACAAACAATGTTTTAATCTCACTAATGTTAATATGTATTTATCAGCATTTTACACTCTGGCATTTTGTGCCTACTTTCTTGTAATTGATTTAATTAACAATTTAAAAGGTATATAACATCCCAATATTTCACAAAAATGCTAGGCTCCTTCTAATTTATCATTGCCATGAATCACTTTTGCTTTAATTTGGTGTTATTTCTCATGCATCTTAAATTGTTCAATACAATTCACTTTAAAGGTAAGTGTTTAAAAACATAGTGTTTGGAGGGAAACCGTATCATATCCATCAAAGTGCTTTTGAACTTTGCTTAGTTAAACTGTATTTAGTTCTTTTTCATGAGTTATGAATAGCATTTTGATCACTCCATGCAATATTACATAAAATGCATGAACATTTCCAACACTTACATCTTTCCAGAAAACAACACTATTATTTCATAATCAGAAGATGTCAATGTATTTCGAATAACTTCTCTGTAAATGAAGGCAATTATCAGTGCCCCTGTACTAGGCAGGTATTAAGTTTTACCACAAGAACTCATTTAAATTGAAATATTAAGCATCACAATTTATTAGCTGCCAGAAATATGACAAAAATAGTTACAATTGTTCAAGGATATGTTCTGCACTACTCAACACATAAATCATCTCACATTCCTTTATTTATGCTAGATAATGAAATGTTCTCCTCTTAATTGAATTTGCGCATTGAACTGGTGAGTTCAGTGTCACTCAAATATTAATGACAATCTTAAATTATGTTCAAAAAAGTCATTACATAAATATTCCCTGAATATATTTTGAGATATTAGACATATTGTATAATAAAAAGGAAATACCACTTGTGCATAAAAATGACTTAGAAGTATGGTGTTCTTATACATAAACAAAATAGAAGTTTCACTAGATACTTCTGTCAAATTATTACATTGCTACACTTTCAAATGTAGTCACTATCTATTCACCAGAGCCCCCGTGCTAAGCCAGGATAGACAAGTTGTTATTTTTGATGATGAGATTCTTTCAGAACAGAACATTACTGGCTCTTGGATGAGGTCAAAGGACTCGTAAACTAAGTGTATAGATTCTGAGGGATATGTTAATGAAAAAAGTATGTTAAATATCTGTAACTGTGAGCAAATTGTGAATATCTGAGTTGAGAAAATTTTAATCGGATTGTCTCTAAAAGCCTTTCTGGCTGTAACAACTTTATTACCCCAAAAGCCCTCACTCTTTCTTTTTCTTTTCTTTTCCTTTTTTTTTTTTTAACCAGGAATTGAATTCATGAACTTGTGCTTCACAGGCAGGCACTTACACTGCTGAGCTAAATCCTTGGCTAAATTCTGTTTATAGACAGAAATAGGCCCTTATCTTGTCTTCTTTATTTATTTATAGGCAAATTATGTATGATTAATTTAAGGAAACAAATTCTCACTTGTGTATATTACATTTTTATTTTTTAATTCATGCTAAATGTGTTTCCAATATATTTAACTTCATTTATGCTAACTAGACACTTGCTCATGTTCAGGTATAGCTAACATTTACTTTCAGATATTTCACTATTTGCAACTTTCAATATTCTGTGTAAAATTCAGGAGGAAAAGAATGAAGAAAGCAGCCCATGAATGAGCCACACTTGACCTGGATACTCTTGCTCTTCAGAAATGCAGTGCCTGAATGACACAATCACGTGCATAAACTTCCTAGTCCAACCCTTCTGAGACAAAAGATGAGCCAAAGGGATGCTTGCATCATATTAAAACTCAGGATAAAACCCTAAGGCCGATGTTTATGGTCACTTGAGCATATATAATGTCAGCTCCAAATCAGATGACGGTAATACTCTGCATTGTATACTTTGCTATCAAAAATAATTTCACAACAATTTTTACAGACAATACATTAGCCTTTTTATTCCTGTTCTCTATAAGAAATCTTGGTTGGCTTTTGGAGACATTAAACTGAGCAAGAAAATTTAAAGAAGCCAGATATTACATTGCTTATATTGTTAGCTAACTCACACTAAAGAAGTGTTCCATTTTCTGATGGTGTTTACACAGGAGTCACAAAGTGTAACCAGGACATTTAATGATACAACATGTTCAGAACCTAATTATTCATAAAGTTGGATATTCCAAACTATGTTTTCAATCATTTATATTCTAAATCATACATTCTCCATTAAGCAAACCTTTCCCATTTCCTGTCCTACAGGAAACATTGTTATGTATAACACCATCAGCAATCACTATTTACCTATTATTTAGATCAAAATGTTAAATGTGTTTTTCATTAAAATAGTAATACCTTAAAAGTATAGATAGGGAGCAGTAACATTTTATTCCAGGTAAATTTTGACCAGACTTTCATTTCAACAATTATTTTACTTTCAAAAATAAACATAGTGAAGCTTCTATGGCCCTTCTTAAAGGAGTTTGGCTATTTTCTTTTAATTAATCTTAAAATTTTTTTCTTTCAATGTAACAGGTTTTCTTTTGAGTAATAATAGCACAATTGATATTGAATGGACAAGCATACAACATACAAATAAAACTATTGCCACACAAGCTAACCTGTCTTGTTCTGGAACAACCTATCCATTAGCAAAAATGTTTATCACTGAAAGATACAGTGATCTATTAAGACATTAACTTGAAAGTTAAGCACACTGTAGCACTGTGAGAAATCAGATACTTTTGCTATTGGCACACTTTTAATACATTTCTGTACTGATATCATTTAATTTGGATTGTACAGGCATGTACAGAGAGAGACAAGGAGTTGACAACTGATTCCACATTTACTTGATTCATTTATTTCTTTGTTCTTATAATTTTGATTTAAATATTGTTATAGTTTATATCTGGATGTCTCCCTAAGCCTCATGTGCTCTTGCACATGAGGGACTTTTGGAAAGTGATGATAATTGGTACATGATGCTCATCAGTGTATTAGGCCAGTAATGAATTTTTGAGCTTTATGATATGTTGGAAGATGATGCCTTGTTGGAGGAGGTGGGAGATTGGTCACTGGGGGCATGACCTTGAAGAAATGTCACCCTACCTCTTTCTTTGATCTCTCTCTCTGCCTTTCTCTCTTTCTCTCTCTCCCCTCCTCACCTCTCCCTTCCCCTACACTGCCCTCTCCTCTCTTTTCCTTGCTTTTCTCTCTCTCCATCTTTCTCTCTCCATCTCTCTCTCTCACGCTCTCATTGTGTGTATGTGTGTCTCTATCCCTCTCTCTTTCTTTGTCTCTCTTGCCTGCCTTGAGAGCAAATCTTCTCAACCATGCCCTCTGTCATTCTGCCTTACCTTGGTCAACTGGACTGAAACTCTACAAACTGCACCAAAATAAATCTTTCACCATGTAAATTGTGGTTGTCTAGCATTATATCTTAGCAACTAGAAAGTAACTAAGATAAATTATAGTCAAATTATAGTCATTTTTAGTAGCAGGAAAAAATAGTTAATTATAGTTATATCAACTTTTAAAAATCTTAAAATAGACAAATATTTCTTTATAAAGATTTTTAATCTTTTATAATCTCAATTAAAATAAATGTATTGAATAGTTCAATCTTGAAAAAAGTTTATCACTTATGGTTTTGAATTAAGGTTTAAACTAAAAATGGAAACTCATGCCAGCATAAATGTTATTGATGAGTATTTCTAACCTATTTGTTCCTTAAAATTACCAATGAACATTAATTTTGATCAGTACAAAGTGAATATTTTTTCAGTATTACAAGCTAATAAAAGCAAAATGGTAGAGCTTATTTAAGTGATTTCGATTTTCCCGTTTGTCTAAAGAAGTCTCATTTATCAAAAATAAGACTCACTATTATTACTTTTGGGGGGCTTTCATGATTTTTTAATGAAAACATAGTTCTTCAAGTAGATTTGGAAGAGTATAATCTCATCTAAGAATATTAAATTTTGGTGCTTTTCAGTAAAAACAGTCATATATATGGTAGTATATGAGAATGAAGGAGAAAGATACAAAAAAAAGAAAAGAAAGAAAGAAACCTGGGTCAAGCCAATACTTCTAACACTGTGGGATTCTGAGGCAGAAGCACTGCAAGTATAGTCAGTCTGGCTAACTTAGTGACTTACCTAAACCCTGTCTAAAAATAAATACTAAAAAGATCTGGAAATATAGCTCGGTATGACAGCTACACTTTTAATACCTAATACAATGAATGAAAGAATCAGTCAATCAATTGCTTTCTCATCAGTTTGGCCCCTCTTCAAGGTCTCTCCATTAACAGTGTCACATTGTCCTTCCACCAGGTACCCACCTGGCCAGCTGGGTCCCTCACTTCCTTCATTCATCGACTTTAGCCACTCCTCAGTGAAGTCTTCTCCGGTCAGTCTTAAAAACTATCAGTCCCTTTTTCATCAAGATAATGCTTCATTGTATTTACTGTATGTTTGCCTCATTGATCTAACATCTGTCTTGTCTCCGGACAGTGACCTCCCATAAGGTAAGAGATTTTTGCCTACTTTGCCACTGCCCTGCTTTGTTGAGGAAAGAGAAATTAAAGAAATGGTATCTGTTGTGCCTGTGAGACAAGGGAGGAAGGTGAATGGGTCAAAAGGTGAATGCAGCAGAAAATTTCAAATCTTGAATGGGGATAAGAAAGCTGCATAAAATAACACCATGTGAAAACAATTTTTTAAAAAATTTCTCAGCCTTCTTGAAGAAAAACTCTAGCCTCATAAGGCACAGTAATACACATGCTAGAAAAATAGGAAATATTTATCTTCACCTTCTCAGAAATATGCTGTTCACATGTGAAAATTAAACCAGTATCTAATTTCTCTGATCCAAAAAGATAATACAATTTATGTGATCATGAGCGTCGAATGACTGGTGACTGTGTTAACCTCTAAAGTAGCAGGAAGACCTGATCACTGTCTGAAAGTGTCAGGAAAAATGAATCCCAGATTTGGATACACCTCTGGTACTTAAAATCTAAAAGACACCTGGAACACATGTGCCCTTTCCTTGAAAGACATATTTACACTCACGAGGGTTAGGGTGTGAATCTAGAACCCTTGTACCAGTTTCAAGGGAAGAAAAAGTTTTGTTTTTCTTCTCTCCTTTTGAAAAGGATGGTTATCACTTTCTCACACCTAACTAGAAGAAAACCCATTGTTGCTCCTGTTTGTGTAAGATGCCACTTACTTCATTAGATATTCTCTCATTTTGCATATATATATATACATATATATATATATATATATATATATGTATATATATATATATATATAGTCCTATTTTTTCTTCTGGTTGTTTATCTAGCTTTATTAATAAAAATGCTGCTTTTTGACCCAATGTTTCAATTTTCTGCAATATTCACAGTTTTTGACAAAAAGATGGGAAATCTAGAAATATTAAATATAAATTAAAGGCAAAGCTACTGTGTGTTAAATAATGCCATGAATTTCACACAGGTCCCTAGATAGATACAAAGAACAGAGAAAATAAATGGCTATATACGTTATTGGGAGTCCCCAACTGTAGACAGCCTCCCAGAAGACATGATGGAGCACAATTTTAACCATGAAAGAAAAAGAGATCATTTACACATCAGCATAAATTCTAGGGTTAAAAAAATGATTGCACTCCTAACAGAATAAATGTTTTCCTTTTAAAAATAGGGGTATAACAGCTATTAGGTAATTACTTTGATATTAAATGTCTATAATTCCAAGTCCCATGATAGCTCATAATAGCTCAGGCAAAGAATGAGAAAATGCAGATGATTTTTGTCATTATGTATTTACATAGTCAAAAAAGAAAAAAAGAAAGAAAGAAAAACTACAGCCTGAATTCACAAAACCTAATTCATACCAGTTAATGGTTATCTTTTAAAAACAGCCCTTGGGGAGGGACTAGAAGCAGAAAAGAGCTCTGGGACTTCTCAGTGGAAAAGCTATTATTTCAACGATCTATGGGGAGGGCTGGCCCAGCGATATCCTGCGTTTGTCAGTTTGCTTTCTTCCTTACTTTCCAAACTAAACACTTGGAAATGAGGAGAGAAAAATAAAACACTGTGCAGCCCAGCTGTCTATGAGACACATGTTTATGTCAGTCATCACGTTCATGATCTATTACAGTAATAAATCAAAGGAACGGCACTCGCCGTGTAATTTATTACAGCAGTATATCAGTGGGGTGAGCCCTCCAGGAGTATGCGATACAGACATGAGCCTTGCATCGTTGCTTTTATTTACTTCCTCTATTTAAGTGTGATATAAGAGGACAGAATGGGAGAACTTGAGGTCAGAATCAGAAAATTCTTTTGCATAATTATCTAAACATCTTTAGCTGTTTAAACCAAGGTAACATGATTAAAAGTTCCTACCTTAGATTTACTATTTCTATTCAATTAAATTTAAAAGTTTGCAAGGATTATTAGCCCTTAAATATTTCTAATACTGATCAGCATGGTTAGGTAAGAATCTTTCCTACTTTTTCCTGTTTTCCCATATTAATAATGATATTAGAGAATTATATGAATTTTTAAATTTCTTAATTTGTGCACGCCCTTCTGTCTTAGTTATCATTTTGCCATTGTAATAAAATATTTAACCTGAATGGCTTTAAGGAGGAAATGGACCTTCAAAGGAGGTTTGGGCCTTAGGTGAGGAAAGCTGCTTATTTCATAGCAATTCTGAAGCAGAAAGACAAGGAGAAAGAGCCAGAGAGCCTGTCTCAAGGGCTTGCCCTCTTCTCCCACTTATATTCCAGCCTGCCCCACCCTACTCTAAGGTGCCACCCACATGCACAGCAGGTCTTGGTCATGAGTTTGCAGTCCCCATGCCAGTCATCTCTGGAAACACTCATTGCCACACAGACTGAGAAATCCATTGAAGATACCTTCAGGAATAACCATTGCACCTACTTTAATGTGATAATAGATTGAGAGCTCTAAAGTGTACATGAGATCTTTCTGAGTAAATCATTTTTTAGTATTTTAATCACTAACCTTCAAGAATATTTATCACAGTTTTCACAGATCAACTCTTTCCTTATGATCCATTCTTCTATGAAAACATTGATATAATCTTTCTTGTTTTTCCACTGCAAACATTTCTTGAGGTAGAAAAAACACACTTCACTAAGTTTAGCTCATCACAAATCTGAACCTAGTTGATAACAGCTTTTGTAGGCAAACCTATTTACCATGACTCTGCCTGGTCCTCTACAATTTATTATTGGTGCTAGGAGTTCAACCATATTAGTATTTTGAATACCTCATTGCCATTAATATTTCAGAATTGCCTCACTATTACATTATGTATTACAGCTATCTGAAATTGAGTAAAACAATTGGTAGTTAACAAAACTTATACTATTTAAATTAAAGGTACTGGAATGTTTTAGGAATATATAATCTCTGGCTCCAAACTAGACATATTTAATACTAGTCTGACTTTTATAGGATCCTTGATTTTTTATATATGCATTAAAGCTTGAAAAACATTGGTTTATTAAATAGTACATTCTCCCAATCTTAGTAATATAGAGTTTATGTTTAAGTCTAAGGCAGACACACTTAAACCACAATTAAAAATGTTATTGCTTTCCCAATGACAGAGCTGTTTGAGTAAAAAATAACACACATACAAAGATATATCTATTTTTGAAAGCTCATGGTCTGATATGGGTGGCACTGTTTAATAGACTCTTACCTTGGGTAGAATAAGAGGGAAGGAGGAAGAAGTCAGCCTCCATTTGTTCTGTTTCACACAGGTATGTTTTTTGCTACTATTGCCGTCACCTGTGGGCATCAAGTTCCATCTTCTTCAGTCTTTGAATATAGTGAACTTCCAGGCCTTTGTCTCAAACTGGTGCTGCATATTAAGCCCTCTAATTCTGTAGCTTCTAGTTTTTTGGACTAAACATCTACTTAATCCTGTCTCTTCATGAAGCAGAGCCACTGAGGACTTTCCTGCCTATCTGCCTCTGATTCTCTGATATATCAGATACAGACAGATATAGATAGATATAAATATCTCAAAACAGGAATTTGAAAACGAAAATTATGTCTTATCTAGGAATCTTGATTCAATTATTCTTGCATAGCTCTCAGAATGCACTATTAATAAAGCTTCCCAAGGGGTACTAACATACTTTCCATGTTAAGAAACTGCTCTGCCATTTTTGATATGATGTATCATTGACAAGCTATGACTAATGTGCTCTTTTCTATTTAGCACCAAGTAGTATTATCCTTTGGTCTCAATATCTCCTTAAATTCATATGTTGAAAAATTTCCAAGAAGGAAATTATATTAAGAGATGAAGTCTTTAGGAGATGCTTAAATTATGAGGTGAAGCCTTTATGGGTAGAATGAGGACCCTCTAAAATGTTTTGAAGAAATGTGGTCCATGTTCTTCCACCATGAGTGACAGTGCTGACCTCTTCTACTGTGTAAGGAATAGGAATGAGGCACCTTCAACCCAAACTAGACAATAAACCTGACAACACCTGAGCTTGCACTTACCAGAATTCAGAATTACAAAAACTATGTTTTTATTTTTCATAAATTACTAATATCAGATATTTTTGTTACACGTTTTTCAAACAAACCATAATACTGAGACATTTATTTTTTTGCTCAACTAATAAACTCCTTAATATCTTTACCTTTCCGCAGCCCCAGAGGCAAACGGTTTAGTCATATAACAAGAGTTACCTCCCCAGGTTGCCAACAGAGGCATGGGAGGTGAAGTGAGCCTACTCCCCATTTAGGCTTAGCATCACTTTTCCATTCTGAGCATGAGCACCTGACACATCAGTCCTTGCCCACCAGAATTATTGCTTTAACAAGAAAAACTAACAGTTATACAAATTTACAGTGGCTGCATCAGTGGTCACAGGATTCTGTTTGAACGTTGGTAGAAATATTAGCTTACAAATCTACAGTACTGCTTGCTTCTAGCAGTTCCTCTTTTAATCTGTGAATTATAATTTACTTCTCCTTAAAATATACCTTTAATTAAAGTTATGTACATTTTCCTTCATTATTATTATTATTTGTCGTCTTTTTTGAGCCCGGGTCTCCCAGTGCAGTTGAGGCTGGCCTTGAGCTCACTTTGTAGCCCAGGCTGGTCTCAAACTCGCATGATCCTCCTGCCTCAGCCTCCCGAGTGCTGGGATTACAGGCATGAGCCACCATGCCCAGCTCCCTTATTATTTTTTGAATGCTCATAATCACAGAGTAATTCAGCTCATGTATCTTACTAATTTCATTTAGTTTTAACTGTTAGCTTAGATTTCTAATATTTAACAAGTAGAAATATCCTCACATGTTAACTTAAGTAGTTTCTTTGTGGTCTCAAAGTAGGGTAAGTAAAATATCTTACTGAGATAGACTTTTAAATCTAAGGACAATAGAAAACATTTATTTTTCTTGTTTAATGCTTTTGTTCTTGTCTACCAAACCAAAATACTGAGTAATTTGTGTTGCCCTAAATGTGTTGGTTGTTAGAACATTCAAAAATAAGTTTATTCTTATATAATTTACTCATAGGCATATTATAGCTGATACTTTATTTTGAAATAATTTTAATCATTTTTGAAACAATTAAAATAATAATGAATCTTTTAATCCATTTACTAGATTTCTAGATGTTCTCACTGAAACAAAGAGAAATATTTCTTTACACTTAAAAACATCATGTTGGGTTTTAAGAAATACACTGAAGATAATATATACAAAAATTAGTTAGAAATTCAGGGTAGAGAAAAATTCCTGCAAGTTAATTCAGATTTTCTAGTATTCCACTAAAATACTTCTTAATCTCCAACTTTTCTCCTTATCTGCTGATTTGTTTCAGAATAGAAAGTAATTTTTAAGTTTATTTCAGTGCTTTCCCTCTGTTCAGCTGACAAGAAAAATTAACACAGAAAAATGTGTGTGTGTGTGCGCACGGAAAGGTGGAATGTTTCCTGTTAGCTATCTGTTCTTTTAATCTTGGCATATGAATTTTTACAACAGGACAGGTAGCTGTTGGTCTTTTAAAAATTCTATCTGATGTTTTACAAATTGAAAACTTCCAAGCAATATTAAATCAATCCATCAGTATCAGTATCTCATGCTGAAGGGACACCAGTTATTTTCTGGGTGAATACACTGGTTACCCTGGATACTGACCATTATTCTTGTCCAGGAGCTCATCTCTTTAGAGAGGGTCTAGCTTCAATAATACTTTAATTTGCAAGACTAACCAAGCCGAACCATGACTGAAATGTAGGTGGATTTAAATCAAAGGGATTATGTTAGAAATAAGCACCATTAACCCTACTGCAATATCATTTTATGTTACCAAATAAGAATATCAGCAGAACAGACTTCAGAAAATTATGCTGAATAGTTGAGGCCTTTAAAATAGCTAAGCTTTGATTTTAGTCTGATAATGAAAAGTTGTTTAGTTTTTCAATTCACCTAAAAAATATACTTTTAATTCATCCAAAGAAATATATTTTCTTTTATTTATTCACTAATTTCTTCAGCAAATATTGAGAGACTTAATTTGGAGGACATGAAGATGAAAAATAATTTTTGAGATCATAGTAATCTATTGAAGAGATAATGAAGTAACTTATGCTTTGTTTTAAAAGATATTCATGAAAATGTTTGTGTGTGACTGAATGTAGTTTCATCATTATTAATTTGACCTGTTTTTAAATTTAATAATTCAAAGGGAGTTTTTACTAGAATTATTAATTTTAACTACTGTCAATAACTCAGAATAGATTCTATAAGCCCTAAAGTTTAGTCAAATTTTATAACACAAATTAATACATTGAAAAATTAAAAGTTCAAAGTTCACTAAAAGATCAGGGATCCAAACTTCAACTCCATTTCTTTTTCCATAACCTAATACTATTAATTTTCATCATATCATCCTGCTAGCTGAATAGCAGTGTGTTCTACGTTACTGCTAAGACTTTCTCCTTAACTCAAATAACCAAAATGTGGAATCACCTTCCCAGGAATATTCATATTTAAAGATGCATTCAATGAATACTCTAGTTAAATTAATAGCCAAAGATAAAATCTTTTGAATGTTTGAAAAGTTATGTTGAACATAATCTTAAATCTAGATCAAAGTTTTGAACTGAGATTTACAACATTGAGTTATTTTTTCAGTATGACAAAGAACTTTTAAACTAGTCAGGATTCTTTGAAACAATGCCATCTAACACCGATTTCAGGTTTGTTTTCACTTGTTTTTTAATTTCACTCAAGTACCTGTACTGACAATATCATAAATTCATCTGAACACTATGCTCTTGGTTAACAGTTTAATACATTAGTCACAAACAACATTTAGGTAACACACACCATCATTCTGATTCCCACAATCTTCATTTCTCTTAAATATAAGCCCTGTATTCCAATGTTTGGAGGCTCTATTAATTCATGCAACATTATATGTACTATGCCTTAATAAGTCTTATCCTAATATGAATTCCCAGGTGAGACATAAGCATTCTGTTTGAGATTTATAGATTTATAGAACATGATCAGTGTATTTTTAGAGCATTTTGTGATCATGCATATAAGATATTTTCCTTTTATATATAAGACAAAAAAACAAAGTTTGAAGGAAGTAGACAGCGCAGCCAGGTATCTTGGGATTAAAGAATGGCATGGTTTTAATTTGGCTTCATACATATCAAACTTGGGAATAAGATGGAAACCAATAAATGGCAACACGAACAGACAAAACAAGTAAAATCAACCTGCTTACTATAGCAGAAGAAAAGGAAAGCCACAACAAAACATGGCAGAAATGTTTTAAATAATAGCTGTTCAATACCAGCATAGCACCATGTCAAAAACCAGATAAAATGAAAACCTACCTCTTCTTAGCAGTTTTACTTAGCAGCGAACCAAGACAATAGTAGCAAAGTGTTCTCCCCTTCCCTGCATGACTGACTTCAGCAGAAGCCCAATGGAGACCCCAGATTTCCACCAGAACCCACCATCGTAACAGTAAGGAGACCAGATGGAGATACTAAAGTCCATTTCTCATAATGGCAACAATGGCTCAATATTTTTCTGTGCTCAAAGAAAAAAATGTCAACTTAGAAAGTTCTACCTATGCTTTACCCCTTTCAGAGTAAGCATTCCTGTTTTAAAGGGGATAAATAAAAGAAGAGAAAGGAATCGAACCAAAGAAACATAAAAACCTAGCAGGGCAGATACTGAGTCCAATATTTCGGTCAAACACCTGGTACACTTTGTGGTGAGATGTGAATTCCAAAGGCTGCGGCAACCCTGCTCCTGCAGCTTAATGGTTGCTGCCAGTACTGCCTCTTCGCTTGGGCTGGCTCTATTCATTGTCTAGTTTTCCTCAGTGGACAATCTATTTCTCTCAAATGTCCAGTTTCTGTGGTTTCCACAGTACCTTTGGCTTCCCTCTCACATCTTCATTCATCATGCTCTCAGGGACTCATTACTAGTCTCCCAGGCCTCCTTTGAAAATCTAGGTAAATCCCAGTTCTCTGCAGGTTCAGGGCACAGACAGTTGACTGCCAGACAGAAGCAGTATGATGGAAGTGTGTAGTGGTAGACAGCTGCTGCACCCAGGGCAGCCAGAAAGCAGAGAGAGAGAGGCAGACAGAGACAGAGACAGAGACAGAGACAGAGACAGAGACAGAGACAGAGGGATAGAGAGGAGTTGGCCAGGGGAATATGCCCTTCCAGGGCAGCCCTTCCAAACAGACTTCATTGTGAATCATGGGAGGCTGTTAAGGAACATATTACATTTAAAGCATAAAAATGTAAAACTAAAAACTGTGTATAAAAAGTAAATAAGTAAAATATTTGAGATTTAGGAACAGACAATTATTACTTTTAATAATAACAGCATAACCCATATAAGAAAATCTAGTGAAATGAGATTTTATTAAATTTAAAAACTTTGCTCCAAAAACATGAAAATAATGAAGATAATCTACAGAATGAGAAAAAAATATTTGCAAACTGCATATTCAAAACATGTTACTTGCTAAAGTATGTAAATAACTTATAAACTATAGGTGGCAATATAAAATCAGTATAGCCATTCAGCAAATAATTGGCAATTTCTTAAACAAATAAAAATAAAACAAACAAAGCTAAACATGCAACTAAAATATGATCTAGAAATTAAACTCCAATGCATTTATCACAGACAAATGAAAAACTACATTCAATCAAAAACTTGTATGTAATGTTTATGACAATTTTATTCATCATAGGCCCAAAATATAAACTATACACTATCTTCATCTTCTTCAACAAGTGAATGGTTTAAAATATTGTGGTAAGTTCATTCTTCAGGATGTAAATTGACACGGACTGTTACATTTCTGAATGATTCATTTTGAAGGTAGCATGACTATTTTTGAAGACATAACCTTTAAGGAAACAATAAATTAAATGTGTGTAAGGGCAAATTCATAGTCTGATAGAATACTGGGAAGTAAAAAGAGACTATTTCATGTACTAATTTGAATGAATTTCCAGAAAATCATGCTGGAAAAAATAGGACAAAAGGCAACAAAAGGTTATCAAAACATGTTTTATAATTTCTGGAAATTTTAACATGGTGAGAATAGAGTGGTTGCCAGTGAATTAGCAAACAGAGACAGCAAGTGCAGTAGGAAAAGAGGTGACAGAGGCACCATCATGATGATAGAATTGTTCTGTGTTCTCATCATAGCCCAAGTCATGTATTGGTAGGTAATTTGGAGATTTATTTTCTCTCAAAAATTATTGTTTATGTACAAAGAGGTGATTTTATTTCCCCTGGAAAATTTGGATTATAATTAATGTGGATTAAATTCTGTCCTCCCAAAATCCATGTTGAATTTCTCATCCCCAGTGCATTTTCTTAAAAGATAGGAATTTTAGGAAGATATTGAGGCTAAATCACCCCACAGTGTTGGTTCCTAATCTGATAGAATTCTGGCCTTTCCAGAAGGGGAAAAAAGATTCATTCATTTCATTCCCTGTGTCTGTGCCTGTGCCTGTCTCTGCTCCTCTCCTCTCCTCATAACCCCTCCTGCACACTCTCCCATCAAAGGCCATGTGAAGGCAGAGTAGAAAGGGATTATGCATCACTCAGAAAGAAAGCCAAACCTCATCATGGAACATTCTAACCCCTGACTTCCAGCATCAAAATGTAAAATTTTCTATATTTTAATCCACCCATTCTATTGTATTTTGTTATGGTATCCTGAGCACATTAAGATAACAGTGTTCATTCTTTTATTTAAAAAAGACCTTCTATATGTCTAAATACGTATTTGCTTTGTGTTTTTCGCTTATTATACAGTAAAGCTCCCCAACAGCCTAAATATATTTCAAGAATCATTGTTAATTTATTTATAGAATTCCATTGTCTTATGTTTTATTTTTTATCTCATTTCTATCTAGTCAACTACAGTTCTTAAAGTTTAGAAAATTATTCAGGACTAATTATAAATTGAATAGCTATAGATTTTCAAGGATGCTTAAATATACTATACTCAGTATTGGATATAATAATCAAAATACTAAACAGTATCTCAAATTCAGAGAATTGGTTCAGTCAAAGTTTCCAGCAGCCTTTTAAAGTTTGACAGTCAATGGGTTTTTGTATGTACCTGATTACCGTGTCTGTTAAGTAAAATTAATGGTTACGGTCAGTTACTGGTATTCCATCGACTCATCTGTTAGAATTAGTCTACAGAGATCCTCTGCTAATAAATAGATACTCTCCCTCTTGTCCGTGGTTAATGTCTGTTAGCCTCCTATGAGCTTGACGCATTCTAGACAGAGTAGAAAGATACTGTTGGAAGACTGAGCTCCGGGTCTTCCTTTGAAAAAGTCACCTATTGGATGATTCTTAATGGAAGCAGTGTCATTCCTTCTATGAGTTTTGAAAATTATTTCTGGTATTTTTACTCGATTGCCACAAAGTGGAATAGGGGACATGGCTAGGTAATTTTGTGGTCAATGAGGAGGAAATAATGCCCTACTATGCACAAGGAAGTTCTGTACAACTAATTGTCTGAAAATCATACCCAATTTTACTTGCCCCACAAACCTACTTATAAAGTGCTTCACCTAGAATTTAATGCACAAATTTATATAATGCTTTAACAGAGATTTATACCCTTATTATTGAATAAACACGGCTATAGATAAGGAATAATTTTGTTGCATTTTGTATAGAACATTTGCATGAATTCATCTTAAACTTTGAAAAGCACATGGCTCATGATATTTCACTATTAGTTTGTGAGCATCCAGTGCAACACACTTGATTTGAGCCTGTCTTTGTATCTGTCACATTGATGATGATTCTACACATACAACAAAATATCTGTGTACTGTGCTACACTTTATTACCTATTTTATACTATTTATCTATTGGGATATACTCTATTTTATTGTAAGTAACTATATATCTTCATGTTATAGTTTAGGTACTCAGTTTGGAGAAAATACAAAGTTATTTAGAAAAATGTAATTTTACAGTCAGCATAGAATGTTACAAAATTTTTGTAGTTTAACAAAATACTGGCCCTAATATATATATTTATAACAATATTTGGAATTAAACATTATACATAAGAAAAGAAGTTAATGTAATTTTTAAAACTTCAGGGTTTTGTTTTTGTTTTTGACACAGAGTCTGACTATGCAGTTCAGGCTGACCTTGAGCTCTTTTTGTATCTCAGACCAGGCTCAAACTCACAAAGATCCTTCTGTCTCAGGCTCTCGAGTGCTGGGATTATAGGCATTTGCCACCATGCACTGCTAAAATCTCAGTTTTGTAATCTGTGAAATAATACTAGATCATTCCAGCTAATTTTACAGAGGATTTCAGTTCATTGACATTGCAGTGACTTCTCATATTGATTTAGATTTTAAATTAAATTTTAAATAGAAATTTATTAATTTTTAAATAATTGAAGCCATTTTGTTTTATTTTATTTAGTGATAGACAATAGCTTTTATAGGGCTAATTCAAACACATATCATCAGAAAACTCACTTTCTGTGCACAAAAATCCGTTAAGTTTCAGACTTCAGGTCTCCGAAGGATCTAGTATCTTTAAAATAATCCCTTGAAAATTATATTAACAAAAAAGAGTAGATTGTATGGTGATATATAGATTGGAGAGATGAAAAGTAGACAGATACAATGTGATTTCTACCTTCATTTATAGAATAATATAGTTGACTTCATAAGCCAAATGAAACATTAGGATAATAAAATGTAATATTATATATTACTTTAAAAGAATATTTGTTTTAGAATTCATTCATCTTCTCACTTAAAATAGTTTCTGGGTACCAAGGATTTAACTCAGTGGTGTAGCTGCTGGCTGGAAAGCATGAGGTCCGGAGTTTGATTGCAGAAACTCCCATTCAAAAAACAGTCCCCCACATCATGTTTATCTAAAATACCTAATTTTTCTTACATTCTTCACCTTCTAAATACATCTTAAAATTTGAAACTTCTTCATGGGAATGATCTCTAAAAACAACTTTGGACAAAGTTTCTATAATAATAGATGTAAGAAGCGTCAGTAATTTAAATTTCTAGGAACACAAACATGTCTTTGGAAGGGCTTGTGTCACTCAGGTGGTAGACACTTTCCAAGAAATGATTAACACTTGCAGGGGATCTGTGGGGAGAAAGGCTATAATCATGCTGTCTCAGTCATTGTCAGTGTTAGTTATTGTTTCAGCTTCTGGAACAACAGAAATGACAGAAAAAGAACTGAACTAAAAATGAAACAGTATGAAATCATTATGTTTTCCTTTTTTTGCCTTATAAATACATTATCCAAGAGTATTCAGTTGCATATCTCTAAATATTGTGTTCCTCAATTAATGTTTAAGTAAACAGTTACCACATAAGTTAACGTGTTGTTAAAATTTGAAAAATCTAGCCAGTTATTATATTTTTATCAATACAAGTCTGATTTACACTATGTGGAACTATACATTATTTTGACCACTCTGTAAGACAAAAGAAAGTAATAAATATCATTTCTTAGTTTGACAGAAGAATGGATCATATGAATTAGCTTCTAAAATACATATAATTACAATTTTAAAGTGTATGAAACACATTTTGAAAATTTTGTTGTATGATCTGTTTATGCCATTGTTTTCTCAGGGCACTTGGCAACAGTGTAATTCTTGTACATATTTAAAGGAAGACAAGCTCTTTTAAGAGACATTGGTTAAAGCCATGACACAGAGAGATGTATGTTTCCAGAATACTCATTTCTAAGGGTTTCAAAGCCTATTCTGTTAATTTCAGAATTCAGATCACTGAGGTTTTACAATATCACTAACACTGTATTATGGAAAAGATAAACTATAGTTATTTTCAGAATTTGTAACCAAACAATGTTTAAATTTACAAGGAACTTTAAGACACTTCAATATCAATTACCATAAATGTAATTTATCACTTTTTCCCTTGAAGGTGCATTTTCTCAAATATTTTAGATTGGATTATCTAGCTTCTTTGTAATCTTTTCACCCACTTGGGGAAGTCTGATCACTCTACTCTTACAGTTGCTTTCCACTATCACCTGCCTCATCCAAAATTAGAAAATATAGTTACTCAATGGAAATTCCCTTCTGAATTTCCTGCTCACTCTCTTATTCCACTGCTTCAACCTTTCTGATTTTATATAGAGAATAATTTTTGTATCGCTTTTTCTATTTCATGGTATTTTAAATCTTTCACAAATATTTAAATCTTCATAACTACTTTCTACACCCTAAATATCATTCTTTTTACATTATATTTTTATCCTTTAGATTTCTGTGGTACTCTATACAATCCATTTCAAAATGTAAAACTTAAGTTCACCCTGTGGATTTAACAAACTTATTTGAAAA
The DNA here is from genome assembly GCA_004027455.1 of Hydrochoerus hydrochaeris. NCBI lineage: Eukaryota > Metazoa > Chordata > Mammalia > Rodentia > Hydrochaeridae > Hydrochoerus > Hydrochoerus hydrochaeris. The sequence goes on along the minus strand of PVLA01001620.1, from coordinate 125,381 downwards.
AAAGAAGCATACACTTATTAGTATAGTTTCCCTTTCTCAAGGAAAAAAAAAATAGTGGTATTTCATTATGGCATCCTCAAGGAACTCAGACAAGTGAACAGGATTTGATTATCTTCTATATAGCAAATGAAATTCACATAGATTCCATGAACTTTTTGGTGTCCCCATATATTACCTGCTCTCAACAAGGTTGTGTAACAATGGGAGTTGAATTCCAAGGCAACTCCAGGCACCAGGACAGTGAACAGCTGCTTGTAAAAGTCCCATTGATAAAAGACCATCCTGAAAATGAACTTATTGTTGAAGGAAAGAGTGGAAATTGATTCATAATACTAATTCTGTTTTGAATTTAATATTTAGCTCAAAATATTGATCATTATAACAGAAATGTCAATCATTTATATTGATACCTTTGAATCAATATGTATTTTAAGCTCATCAACTAGATTTAAGAGCAGGGAACACCCTCAATTCTTTTAAATTCACAATGTTTTCTATAAGTTTTCATAAAGTTAAAGAACTCTGCATTTATGTTTATATTATAAGTCATAAACTTTTTATATTTTTATGCATGTGGAGTTTTTAAAGAGCCAGTAAATCATTTAAAGTTGGATGCTGTTTTCTATCTTGCTTTTGAGAAGGTGGTGAAAATGTTGGTCAGGATCATGCAACATGTGCTGACTTGCCAGGGACCCTACATGTCAAGGGAGCAAATCTTTTTATTTTTTAAGCAAAAGAGAAGAACTTTAGAATTAATTAAATATAGTTTTATGTTCAACAAAAAATAATATTTCCAGTATTTAAATAAAGCACAAGTAGCATTAAAGAAATGTGATGCATGGGGTGAGAATGATTTATTTGCAAGGCATATAGAAATAGCCCTGTAGGCCTGGGGATTTAGCTCAGCAGCACAAGAACCTGCCTGCAAGTGCAAGGTTGTGAGTGATCCCTGGTACAAAGGAAAGAAAGAAGAAAAAAGAAAGAAGAAAAAGAAAGAAAGAAAGAAAGAGTCATGTAGTCTTTTTTTGGGTATATTTTTCTAAGAGAAAATGCTTTTAAGTATGATAGAAGCTAAACCTGGCTAAAAGCACAGGTTCTAGAGTGAATCCACCTGGTATACAAACTTGTAGTCACATATGTGTATATGCGCTCCTTGCTAATTACTCAGTCTCTCCACACTTCATTATCCTCATCAGTAAGCTGGGAGCAATCTGATGCCACATGGGAAGACTATGACAGTAAAATGAAATACAAAATCTTTAGCACCACTAGGATTCACTAGTATGATGATTAATAAGATAATATAATATGTAAAAATGTTGAATCAATAAAATAATGCTTATTTTATTTAAACTATGATAAAATAATGCTTATTTTATTTAAAATATCAAAAGTCTATAGAAAAATTTGGAAAATATTAAAGAATTTTAAAGTGTAATGTTCATTTCTTTAAATAAAAATATATTTTCCCTTATAATTTACAATGTTAATATATTGCAATAAAGATGAGGTAATATAGATGATACAAGAGTGTAATGGATTCTTAGATAAAAGAAAAAAGCTGGTTTAGAAAGATAAAAACAATGACAAAATTTTAACTACACTGTCAATAAAAAAAGAGAATTAAATTAAATCATGGATGAACAACTAGATACTACCACTGATAGTACGTCTTTTATTACTAGTTGAGTATTCACAACAGTCTCATTATTCTCAGTATTATTATATTATGAAAAACTGTATATCAAAGATTAGAAATGAGAATAAATGAGCAAATTCTTGGACACACACAATTTATTAAAATTGAAGAATATAATGAAATTGAGGTAATAATAAAATGTCTCCCATGAAAGAAAAGCTTAGGACCTAAAGAGAAGGGATTTCTTTTAAACTGATTCAAGAAAATAGCATCACCCTTATAGCAAAACAGTAAAAGAACAGAACAATAAAAGGATATTACATGTCAATATACATGATGACCATAAATGTAATATCTTCAGCAAACTGAATTCTTCAATTAAACCAGTCATTCACTATGGCTGAGGGCAATTCATTTCAGAGATGCAGGGATGGTACAACATAGGCAGATCAACACTCATATATCACATTAAAGGAATTAAGGGGGGAAAAGCAAGATGCAAACTTGGTAGGAAAATACTTTGATAAAATTAAACATTCCTTCATAATAATAACTGTAAAAGCTAAGCATAAAAGAAGTGTACCTCAACACCATAATTGGATTTTCAAAGATATGAAAGACATACTGTTCTACCACTTTATTCATATAGTATTGGGGTCCTGACTACAGCAATTATGTAAGAGAAGGAAATGAAGGCATGTCACCTATGGAAAGAATGAAATCAAGTAGTTCCTTTTGTCAATGGCATGATCTTATATAAAGAAAACTATAAAGATTCAATGAAAAATGTGAAAAGTTGTAGAACACAAAATCAACATATGAAAACTTGTAAAGATTTTCTATGACAGAAGCACTATCTAAAAAGGAAACCAAGAAAACAACCCTAGTAACAATAGCTACAAAAAAACACTTGACAATATATTTAACTAAGGATGTGAAAGATCTTTAAAGTGAAAATAATAAAATACATAAAAAATGAAAAGTCTGCAAATAGAAAGACATTCTGTTTCACAGATTGAAATAATTAATGTTGTTAAAATGTCCATAACCAAAGCAATATACAGATGCAATCACTTTTGAAATACCTGGAACACTCTTCCACAGAGCCATCAAAGCCTCTTAATTCTCAGAGCCATTTGAGGAAAAAGAATGAAGCTGGTGGCTTTGCAATTTATGATTTCCAAATATACTACAGAGGTTCAGAAGAGAAAACAGAAGCTTACTGTTATAAAAAATGGACATGAAAATCTGAACAAAGAACACAAAGAAATCTACAAACTTAGAACCAATTGATCTTCAACAGAACTACAAACATATATTAGAGAAAGAAAAGTCTTTTCAATAAATGGTACTGGGAAAGTTGGGTTCACACACAGAAAAATGAAATGAAGGTCTTATTTCTCACAACATACAAACAAATCAACACAAAGTGAATTAAGGAAGCCAGACAGGATGGTGCATGTTTGTAATCCCAGCACTTGAGAGGCTATAAGAATAAATCTGAGTGAAAATGCTTCATTATATTTCTAGAAATAAAGAATTATTGCATCACAACTCAAAAGCACAGGCAACAAAAGCATAAATGGACAAAAGGAATTAACATGAAATTAAAGTTACTTCACAACCAAGGAAACAAGAAAATTACAATGTAATGTGATATTTGCAATGTTTTTATCTGACAAGGGTTAATAATGAAGTACAAAAGAAACTCTAACAACTCCATATCGGGGAGAGAGAGGCAAGAGACAGAGACAGAGACAAAAGGAAGGAAGGAAGGAAGGAAGGAAGGAAGGAAGGAAGGAAGGAAGGAAGGAAAGAAGGAAGGAGGAGGGCGGGAAGAAGGGAAGAAGGAAGAAAGTTGGCAAAAGACATGGACAAATTTTTCAAAAGAGGACATATATGTATGGCAAGGAAGTATATAAAACACTTTCAGCACCACTAATCATCAGGGAAGTGGGAATCAAACCAATGTAAAGAAACTGCAATAGAAGGAATTTTTTCCCCTTTTGGGGAATGTAAATTAATATAGCCATTTTGGAAAACAACATGAATGTTCCCAAAATAAAAACTGAACAAGCACATGATCTAACAGTCTAAAATACCACTCTTAGGTATTTACCCAAAGAATATGAAATCTTTATGTCAAAGAATCTGCAATCCCTTGTTTACTGCAGTCATCTATTCAAAAAAACAAAAAAAATGCATAATCAATTTTAGTTCTGAAATAAAAACTGATTTTATAGAAGTACAGAAGTTGTAGGAGATTAGAGGAAGAAAGAAGTGGGAGAGTTGATCAATGAATACAAAATTACATTTTGAAGGAGAAAAAATGTATTCCGTTATTGCACAGTAGGATATCTTTAACAATGTTGTATTGTATATTTAAAAATAACTTGAGGAGAAAATTTCTGTATGATTCCCACAAAGAAATGATTAAGGTTTGTGGTGGTAGAAACATAAATACACTGCCTTAATCAATACATAGGTTTATATTTATATAGGAACATCACAGTTGTACACCATAAATATTATCAATTATTTTGTGTGAATTAAAAAGAGTAATGAAATCTTATTGCTGGATTTCCCGGAAAATGGGAGTGGAGCGAAATAGGCAGAACAAAAACAAGGTAAGGTCAGTGAAGGATTTTTCATGAAGAGATATGAACATACTTTCTGTATTAAGATGTAAGAGAAAATAGCATCACAGGATAAGGATTTACATGATTTTATAAATACCTTAAGTTCATTTATATTTATGATACTGTAGTAGGTATCATTAAATTCAGTTAGATTTTCTACACTATAATCAGAGCCACATATAAAAGAACTATATCCTCATAAAAATTTGAAAGTAAAAGCTGGACATGGAGGCACACTCCTGTAATCCCAGCACTTTGCAAGTTGAGTCCAGACTGGGCTACAAAGTGAGCCCAAGGCTAGCTTGAAATGCATAGCCAGACCTTGTCTCAAAAAGACCAAAAAAAAAAAAAAAAAGAAATAAAAGGCAAAAAAATTGCCTATCAGAACACTGAAGTTTATTAAGGTGAAGTAATTTGCTTAAAGTAACATGACCATTAACTGGAAAAGGCAGGACAAGAATTTAGGTTTGATCAAGGTTATTGCTTTCAACACAGATTGGATCTCATCAAATTCAAACCTATTATCAACGCTGCCTAAACAACTGAACTCTCCTATGACAGTGCAACTCAGATTCACCTCTCCACAATGAGGTCGACGAACGTATTTATGTACCTGAACATAAATCACTGGACTGCTCTATTCAGTTAGAAATTCACACACACACACACACACACACACACACACACACACACCTGTGCACATGAGCACACCTTCAGTTGAATTAAACATTTTGATCACACATATTATAAGTAAGCCATGTATGGCCTGTGGGTTGGTTAACTGTTCCTACAGCTAAAGCTTTGCCAGCGTGCTGCCTTTCCTATTCTTTTACATGTTCTATCTCTTTGGCATTCTAAGACACTTATAGTCATGACAGAGACCATATGGTCCATGAAATCTCCAATATTCACTGTCTGACCCTTCAAGAAGGTACTTGTCTCATATCTCAGACCCTCCTCAATGTCGTGAAAGACTGAAGAAATGGGAGCTCACTGTGAATGTCCAGCAGACCCAGGGTGTGTAGTGCATGTGAGATGTTATAGAGTACGCAGCGAGCCAACAAGCACAGTTTAACTCTTCTGAATACTGGACCTTCTCAGTCTCCAAAGCTGCTGCTCCTCACAGGAGAAGGAAGCGCTCTGGAATTTGTCCATCATTTAGACCCTCAATAATCTCCAGTCAGGATTCTCCAGAGACAGGAACGACTCTTTCACAAATACTTCATTTGGACCCAAACAGACAATTAGAATTGCCCTGTGAAAAGAAACTCATTCTCTTCTCTGCAGAACTGAACAGAAATGAACATTTCATTGTTTCCTTATTTTATCCTCAAGCAAGTAACTAGTTTCATTTCAGATTTGAAAAATAATAATGAAGCATATCCAACTCATATAAACAATTCTTGTTCAATGAATAGGAGAAAAGGCATTATTATTGATTCATAATAAAGTATATAAAAGATTGTATGTCTCTATGGCAGCAAATCCACTTGGAGGTTTCCAGAATATTATTGAGAAGAATGTTTTTCCTTGCACTGAAGATAGTTATTCAATTCAACTGGTTCAAACATAGCTATTTTGAAATTCCTTTGTATATATGTTTGAGGAAAGTATAAAACATGTATTTTCAGATGAATCATTTTATAAATCTATATTGTAGAAAAATCTCGATCAACTCACATGTCTCTGGGATCCATCATATTCACACCTTTCAATTTTTCCTAAACTTCCATCTGAGAAATATAGTTTCTCTGCACGGTGGTCAATGGTTAGTCCACTGGGAGTAAGGATCTCTGTACTGACCACCACTTGGGCATTTTTCCCAGTCAGGGTAGATCTCATGATGCTTGGATGCTGTTCATTCCAGTTGGTCCAAAACATTAAACTAAATAAAATAAAAATTGTAATAATGAATTAAATTTTCCATTAAGAGTGAAAACAGTTTAAGCATGGTAATGTCTATTTAAAAAAGCAAAATCATTTGGTTCGTATTTTGTGACTTTTAAAGAAGTTTAAGTATTAAGAGGGAGATAGAAATATTATATTTATATGTATATTTTTCCTAGATTTTTAAACTTGGATCCTAATTTGTGAAACACAATTATTCTGTGCATTCTTTTAAATAGCAGTTATGTTAAATGGAGCCAGTTTGATGGACATCTAGGATTTATTGTAATTAGGTACAAAACAGCTATCTTAAATTTTCTATAAAACAAATATAGCTTAATTTCTTGATAATAAACTTCAGTAGATCTAGCCTTATCATTTCAGACATAGATTTGCTAACTATATTTGTCTTTTATGATGGATGAAGATAATCATCTCCCTTCTATTCTACTTTTGCTTTTTAAAGTCTACATTCTCCACCATAAAAGTTTTTTTTAAAAAATAAAAATTTCCAACACCCCATAATTTTATAACCTTTTTTCTCTTAGATGATTTTTGTTATAAATCACAACACAGTTTCTGGAACTATAGCAGTGACTTTCAAATCCTACAACATAGTTCCTGTTTTTATAGGTGTCACAGAATGATTTTTATATCAGGGTTTGCCAAATTATACTTCACGGAAACCCTACAATTCTTCAGAAAGTTCTTAGAAATCGCTGGAAGTGCACAAAGACTTTCAGGACAAGGTTGTCTTCAAGCCATGTTTTTACTGAAGCATCTCCTTTTTCCTCTTGTATCTATAGTGTTACCTTTAAGAGTTTATTTGAAGAAAGATTTTTGCTTCTTAGCAAGGAAAGAAAGGAGGGAAGACAGAGAGTGAGGCTGACCAAGAAAAAAAAAAAACTAGCAAAATGGTATGCCAAGATTGCATAGATCATTCTCATATATAAGAATTTAAAGGCAATTTAGAATTACAGTCAAGTGAATTACTTCTTACGTATTTTTGAGTATTTTGTAAAACTTATTTCTAGATAATAGTCTAGTTTACAGCAAAAATCTTTCCACTTGATAATGTAAAAATAATCCAAATCCTTGAAAGAAAGTTACATGATCCTTACTCTTTGTTGAAATAGTTCATTTTATTTTTGTTCTACAGAACAAAAAAGTGTTTTACATGGCAAAATGTTTAAAATATTCTATCTTAATAAACTATACACTTGAAAAGACAAAAAGGCATTTGTTGTAGTTTCCTTGTTAGGAATTTTACTGACGAATTGGGAGTTCTTTAATGATATATTCAGTGAACTAAAATAATTTAAAAGCTATGCACATAATGTAAGGTATTTCACTCACAATTCTTCTGTGGTATTTTCTGGGAGTATTGGCCTCAGAATTAGAGAAATTTGGAGATATTAGTGTTCCTTTGATTTTACCTGTTCATTTCACAGACAAGGATCAAAGAGGTTAAGAAAACTTGTGTAATTAAAGTTTATACAAATAACTAGTGTCACAACCAAGTTTTAGACTTTAAGGAGAATAACTTTTCTTTAGAATTTTATTCTAAAATTTCTGTATACTCATAAGCACAATTGTGAGTGTCATCTTCATATATGAGGGAAAACTGCTTTTATTACTTTAAATCTTAATTGCAAATGTTCTGGTCAGACTATTTTCGGTCTGTTTAATTTACAGCTCATTGTGTATAAAATAAAAATGTAAATTTTAGCCTATAAAGCACTTATTAATTAAAATGATTACATGCAAAAGAGTGTTTGAATAATATGATGAATGTTTAAATTGTATTTAAAAATTACAGCAAAGGACACATCATTAAGAATGATATGTTAGTTATATTTAAAGAGATGAAATAGTGGAGTATTTTCCACAGGATTAATGGCAATATGTCTTTCAATAGTTACAAAATTTTATTTAAATACCCCTCTGTGTGTATTTGAAATGCATTATAAATTGCTTTGGTCAGGTCTTTTACTCTTACCATGGACATTTATTAATGTCCTGAGGTTCTGCTGTAGAAGCTTTGAGACCCATGTAACAGAGGCAGCCCAAGCTACAGTGTGGCAGGGGAGTGAATGCAGTTGGTCCTGTGCAGGCATCAGAAGGTTCAGGACTGAGGCCTCCTGAGCTTCAAGAGTAATAATCTCATCCCTCCGCCTTTAGAGTGTTCAAGTACAGGTGGTGTTCAGTGAAGTAAATTGAGTCTGATCTGGCTTCCAACTCTGTATAAACATCTGGATTTATAATTACTTTCACATGTGGTAAGGTATATAATTCATTTCTTTGATGATGGTCAGGTCAGTGTTTTCTGCTATTTCTTTTTATTTTTCCATTTTTCTTTCCTACAATTAAAAGAATACCTTCTGCTGCTTCTCAGTGAAGGAAAGAAAGATCTTTTTCCCCTGTATTTATTACTGATGAGAACAAAAGGCTTATCTGGTTAGCAAACCAACTTACAATATTGAGGAAGAGTGAAACTCTATAGTTTTCTACCTAACCTATATTTTGTGATTTAGTTTTCCTATGACTGTTTTCTTCTGACATCTCCAAAATCACACTTTTTACTACTTTGCTTTGATTTTTATTCTCAGTATTTTAGTCAAAAATTCTACTTGTGTATATTTTTGCAAATATTTACACTTTTAATAAACGTAGATTTCTTAGATGGTGTTCAAGTATCTAATATTGAAAATATATCTGCATATAAAGATTTTTATTGATATGTCGGGTTTTTTGGTATTTAGATCAATGAGATACATGATTAATAAAATTACTTTATTAAAGTAGAAAAAGTCTTAGGATTCAATAATGGTAATTGTTATTTTTAAATTTGTAATTCCTATCAGCTATGAATTAATGCCTTCTTTTTCTTCCAACATTTTCCAATAGTTTCCATTATTGGAAACAATAGATTCCAATAGTTTTCACTATTTTAACTTATTTTTACTGAATCTCTCATGAGGTTGTTATCTGATATTTAAATTTTATACTTTTTATTTATCCATACTTATAATGCCCTCGTTTAAAAAATAAAATTTTACGGATTATGAAGGATAATTTTAAAAGGAAACCATTGTTTTTATTGTTTATTTTTTCTAATTGTAATATAGCTCTGAAAATCTTCTGACTTACAATTATAATATGTCATTCAAAAATCAGTGTTTCTTACTTTTGGCATTCATCCAAAGCTAGCACGTGTGGGTGGTCATCTTCTGACATAGTGATGACTGCTTCTCTGTCAAATGCTCCAGGCCGGGTCTGGTCCACGGTATGTCTGGTGATGGATGAGGTGGTGGAGCTGGTCCAGTATAGTGTATCCCAGGCTCTGTGATAGGCCAGTCCTTCCACAGAGCCCACATCTAATGTAGCAAAAGGGAAGATAAATTTTACATTTTTGTTTTCAAAGCATGGCATATGGACAGAAATAAAGTATTCAGTTTTGTACATACAACTGTTACTTTATCAACTATTTCTGCATATATTCCAAAATAAGAACAAAATTGTAATGCTTACTATTGACAGTAGATTCCACACAGTAATATATAGCTCTGGACTGCTATATGTACATGTATTTATATATTACACAAATATGTAAACATATATAACTACATATATATATATATATATATATATATATATATATAGAGAGAGAGAGAGAGAGAGAGAGAGAGAGAGAGAAGGGGGGATTTTTGTAGAAATATGGCATTGAAAACTCAATTTTCTCACACAAAGAAGCAAAATCAGTTCATTGCCTTATATGTAGTAAAATAGGAATTTTTCTCTCTTTTTAATATTGTAATAATTAATTTTCAAAAAGTAATCAGTGTTTAACAATTTAGAAATGCTTTTGAAAGTCATAACATATCAATACCATTTAGTTGCATTCATTAGTTTCCTATAGCAATAGAGATGTGGCGATGTCAAGAAACAGCTAATAGCTCAGAATTACAGAGATAGTATTAAGAGGCCAAATCAAAAACCATGTTGTCTACTATTAAATGATGGTGGAATTATGTTTTAGTAAGTGGATATGGCAAGTTCTTTGATTCAATTCTACTAATGTAATATTTAAAAAAACATACAAAATTAATTGCCAGCTAGAGTATGCTTTAAATGTAACCGGAAAAAGATAAATGGTAGCACACAAATACTAATACACAAAAGTGACACCTTGAAAAACAAGAGTAATTATTTCTTAAAATTGTTTTTCAAATCACCAGAGTAGCCATTTGATTTTTCAAAGGCATGTTTTGAGTATATTTTTAGAATAACCAATTTATCACAGCTTTTTCAAGTTACCTGTTTTTCTCAGTTATTATTACAACATTCTTAATTTAACAAAGGATACATATACCTTGTGTGATCACATTAAAAAGTTTATAATAGGAAGAATTGTCTCATTTTCTCTCAAGAAACCTCTAAAAGGAATTTTACAGCTCATAAAATAAGTAGATGGAACAATTGTTTCCAGGATTAAGATGTGTGAATATTTAATATGTGTGTCAACACAATTGTATTGCTGTTCAAAACAAAAATTAAAGCTTTTGAACCAAGTGTTCTTCACATGACTATATTTTTGTCACTTGTTTCTTTTTCTACAAACCACACACATCAAAAACTAATGTAATTAATAGTTGCTACTTATTGAGTACTGTATGTTAAAAACTGCAAGCTGTTCAGCAATTAACATTTCATTTTATGGGTAAATCTATTTTGAAGTATTTTTTATTGTTCCTCTTTTTTAAGAAGGAAAGCTTTATGATTTGATTCTGGATATCCCCCAATACCTCATGCAGTCATGGGGCCAAACTTCTAGAGTTGGTGAGTGATTCTTGGTCCAATGCTGGGGTTATGTGTGTGAGTGTTACAATTACACTAGAGTGGGTAGTCCACATACAATATAAGGGACAGAAAGAGTCTTCTTTGGTGCTTCTCCCTTTTTGCTCTTGTTGCTTTTGCTGTCTTCTGCCATCATAAACTGTTACTCCTGTACTATTCCATTCTACGTTGAAGTCAGCTGTTTATGAAACTTCCATAAATTATGAAATAAATAAACCTTTTCTTCCTTAACTTTGAGTGCTGGGTATTTTGTTTCAACAGAGAAAAGTAATCAAAACAGAAAGTGAAACTTGTAGTCACAGAATTCATTATATTAAAGCCACATTTTATCCAAGGTTTGTCTACTTGCAAAAACCCATATTCTTAACAGCACCACTCTGGAGTAGGTATATAATACCTATTACTATTTTCCATCTACACCAAAGTGGAACTCAGCAAGTGATCTATTAGCTTCAACTTCTCTGGTGCTAGGAAAACTGTAACAAAATAATGTACCATGAGTAGCCTCCTCCCACACAAGAAGCAAGCAGTTAACAAAGAATTTATGGAAGAGGTTAGTATGGGAACCTAGGCCAATGAAGATAAAAGAAACATTATAAAACACAATCATGATAAAACTGGTTAAACTGATTTTATGTGACTCATTGGGTGCTCTTTTGGGGGGCGAGTTGGTGGAAGACTGATAATGGTTAAAAGTGTTTCAGTTATTAATGTAAGAAATCATCCATCACAGTATTTTTTTGTTCTTTCAAATTACTTAAAAATACAACAACTCCCTTGATAGTATTTTCAGTGTTACACTCCGTTGCTCACAAGTAGAATGAGAAATAGCAGAGCTCTGAGAAAATCCAAGTGAATGAGAATAATTGATCCATCTACATTCTGCATCATCCTTTCCAGTGACTTGACAGATTTTCCTCTGGGCTACTTTCTCATGTTGCTCAGGAAGAAACCACTTGATATCACAACACATGCTTCTTTTCTATGACTGACATAATTCCAGAGCTACTATAATAGATAACACAGCTCATTTCCAGATGCAATCACTTACTTGAAGTTTTTAATCTAGTGCAAATTGAAGGTATATTTAGCCATAGGTGGATACTACATTTTATAGCATTTCAGTCATCTCTTGATAAAAAATATTTAATATTTTATAAAATTACAATTTTATTAACAATACAATATAAGACATACAGAAAATATCAAAATCACAAAAATATTCTAGCTGGAAAAGGCACAAGTTATCTTTGTTTTTTAATGATTTTTCAGCAGTGTTGGGTCATTGATATGTGTGTGTGTTTGTGTGTAAACCACGCAAGTCATCAGGCCTGCACACATGCTTACATGTATGTGTATTTGAACAATCACATTCCTGAATCAGTTGAACAATCACAAAGAAATTTGATTTACTAGCAGCAGATGACTATGCAAATAAAACAAAATACCTATATATCCAGCCAACCAAAATTGCAATATTTAGCAGACCTGATCAATACAGAATTAAATATCTTTGGAACTCAAGGATGTAGAATAGGCATCATTAAGAAAATAACAACAGTACTATTTTAGCAATCCCATACTTTTAATCTCAAGAGATGAATTATATTGAAAATGTAAAACAAGTAAAAACATCACCTTCTCACACTATGGACTTACCAAAAGTACATAAATATTCCTTTCATTCTCACCCTCTTTGAACAGAAAATTTGGCTAAATATTAAGTGTGGTTCTGATACGATTTTGTTATGGAAGAGAGCTCAACTGATCAGAAAAATACAAGTCCAGGAAATTAGAACCATGGCAATGCCACACCTATTATATGATAGATCCAAGACAATTCTGTAGAAATTGTGTCTAATAGCAGAGGAGAGAGCAACCAGCTGCTACTCTAAAAGTTACCCAAATAAGCTCATTGAAAGCACAACCTCATTGCTAATATCACCACTGGAGAAGACACGGCATCTCTTCCTGTGCTAATATTTTCTAAAGGCAAGGAAAGATCTCGCCAGATGAGAAACACAGTAAGCATGTTCTTGGTAGTGAGTGGGATGTGCAAAGTATTGTTACGTACCTGGTTGAACTAATAGCATGCTAAATCCAGTGGCAAAGTCAACAAGAATTAAAATTTGTCTCAAGAATAGACCATGACTAAGGAGGTCTAAAGGTCAGAGAGAACGGGAAGGTAGATATGATCACAGTACATTATATGTATGTATTAAGTGTCAAAATGGACCCCATTGAACTGTTGTCTTGGTTACTTTTCTATCACTGTTGAGATAAAATACTTGATATTCAAAGAGAAGCAAGGAAGGGTTTATTTAGCTTACAATTTTTTGGAGGTTTCAGTCAGTTGGCTCCAAGGCAGGGTGGTATGGCTGAGGGGATACTGTTCATGGTGGCCACAAAGGGAAAGAGCAAACAGGGCAGAAAAGGGAAAGCACCCTTCCTTCTCCCCCTTTCATTGCATGTTGGCTCCATCCCTGAGTGTGTGCAAACTCACACCACCAGACCCAGCACTAGACAATGAACCAATCACAAATGCTAGAGTCAGCTGCGTCCATGACTACATGAGGCTTGTTGTGGGGGGAAAGCATCTGAACACAAACCATAACAACTGTGTAACTAATATTCCTAATAATAATAATAATAATAATAATAATAAAACACAACATACTATAAATGTAAGCAGTTACAATGATCTTCATGTAGAACATGTAATACTATCTTACTCCCTAGCTTGTTCTCAAAACAGCAAAGTATCAGAGTTTATTTTTGGAAATTGGGTCACTAGAATAAAACATATTAATCTGGTTTGAAGAGGATAAATCTCTTTGCCACAGAAAAGTAGATGTGATTTCCATTCTGGGTACAAAGTTTGAAATGAGAAGTTTCTACACACAGCATTCTAGGTATATCTTCACTTTGTGGTTTCCAAAGAAACAAGCTATTGGGACAATTTCATAATCCAGACATTAAGCCTAAAAAAACTATTTATTTAAATTTGGCCCAAACTCTTTCCGTAAAACGTTCTTTTAACCTGCCATCTCTAGTTTCCTCTCGCAACCCCTCCCTTTTTTCTTTCCTTCCATTACAGCTTATGTTTAGATGTTCTCCCAAAGCTGCGTGTGCTCTTCAGTGGGTTTTTATGAGGTGAGTGGATCCTGTATGTGGGACACTAGATTAGTTCATGGATGCATATATAGCAGATATAATATTGAGAGGTGAAGCCTGGTGGGATGGTGGGTCACTGTGGCCATGTCCTGGAAGGAGATACATACCTGTCTTACTTGTTTTTGCCTCTAGCCTACCACATCATGAACAATTCTCCTGTCATGCCCCTCTGGCGTGCTGGTCTGCCTTGAAGCCAGCAGACTATGGACTGAAAGCTCTATAAATAATGAGCTAAAATAAATTTTTCTCCTTTAATTTTTGTGTGTTGGACATTTTGTTCCAGCAATGAGAAATGAACTAACATATATGTCTTTCTTTATTCTACTCCATAGTTTTTCTATGAATAGATTTTTTCATTGTAATGAGAGAGTAAGAAGTTGTGGATAAATTAATGGCTTATTTGATATAATTTAGTAGTTTTCACTTAAAAACACTTGAGATAAAAGAATTCCTAAACCTAACAAATACAATCTAAAAATCTAAGCCCACATCATATTTTATGATGAAAAAAATGACTATTTTACCCCAAGAAAAACAGAAAGAAAACAAGAATGCATACTCTTACTTTTTACTCAACACTGTATTGGAGAGTCTACCTGGGGAAATGATTTGATAGATAATTAGGTAGGTAGATAGGTAGGTAGATATATAGATAGATGATAGATAGATAGATAGATAGATAGATAGAGACAGAAACACAGAGAGATGATCTAGGTTGCAAAGAAAATGAAAAACTATGTGTCTTTGCAGATGACAAGTTCTTGAATATACAAAATTATAAGTATTTCACTAAGAAATTATTATAAATAATACTGTTTAGCAAAGTGATAGGGTAAAATACACTCAGTTGTGTTTTATGCTATAACAATTGACAATCCAAAATGAATTAAGAAGGCAATTCCCCTCGAAATAGCATTTAAAATAGTAGAATACCTAGGAATTAGTTAGCAAAAGAATGGTGTCTTTCAAAACCTATGTATAAAAAACTTCAGAATATCACTGTAAGAAATTAAAGAACACTTAAATAAAATGTATCCCAATTTAGTGGATTAGAAAGCCTGATGCTGTTGAGATAGGAAAAACATCAACAGAGGTCTATAGCTCTTTTCAAAATTTGATCTGGCTTGACCCAGAAATTGACAAACTCATCATAGATACCTACAAAAATGATAAAGGCAACAAAAAGCAACTTTGAAAAAGAAGAACAAAATAAAACGTATTCTTGATTTCAAATTTCACATAGTGATACAGTTCACAAGGTAATGTGGTATACATAAAGGAAATGAAAACAACTTTATAACACAAAAAATACACATTTCATTTATGATCAGATGAATTCTAAAAACAATACCAAAAATATTTCATGAGGAAAATTCATCTTTTAAACAAATAGTGTTTGGGTAGCTACATATGTTCATAACACACAAACACATATACACACATACACTCACACAGAGTCAAAAGGTAAAAACTATAGATGTTCAAGGTCAATTGTATGACTCTTAGAATAAATTTAGTAGTAAAACATTATAATCTTAAGCAAAATCTTCCAAGACATGGCACCAACAGTACCTACAAATGATAGAAGAAAAATAAGTTGAATTTCATCAAAACTAAACACTTTTGTGCTTTGAAAGATATCATCAGGAAAATAAAATACCAACTCAAAATGTGGGCAAATATTTGGAAATCATTCATGTCATAAAGCACTTATATTCAGAATATATTACAGGTGTCTTAGTTACTTTTCTTGTTGCTGAGACAAAATAGTGAACACCCAAAATGAAGGAGGAAAGATTTATTGTGGCTCACAGTTTGTGTGGGTTTCAGTTCATCATCAGTTATCGCCAGGGCAGGGCGTGTGAAGCAGAGGAGGAAATGGGCCAGGAGCGTAGAAGGCAGCAAAGCAATGAGGTAACACAGCAGCAGCAGCAGCAGCAGCAGCAGCAGCAGCAGCAGCAGCAGCAGCAGCAGCAGCAGCCGCAGCCGCCGCCTACCTTTCTCTTTTATGCGTTTCTGGCTACCCACCATTTGGGTGCTGGACACTCTTAATTCCAGCATCACACACCCTAATCCAGCCACCTTTGAAACTTCCCACTAATAAGTGAAAAGGGTTTTGGGGAGACATCTGGGTATAAAATATAACCACATATTTTGGACTAAAAACTCTCAAGATTCATCAAAAACATAACAAATAATCCAATTGAAAACCATGAAAATAGAATTTAAATAAGTATTTCTCCAGAAGGCCTACAATTAGTTGTAGATAAGCAATGGAAATTGTTTGACATTATTACACATCAAAGGAATGCAAACAAAAATCACACTCCATATCCACACATACACTGTAGGACTTTATTCACAATAGCAGAAAAGCAGAAACTGCTCAGATGTCAATAAATCAACTGGATGAATAAAATATGACATATACATAAAAAGTTGAAGTACTGGAAAATACTACACTAAGTAAAAGAAATGTCACAAAAAAAGCTCAATATAATTGCATTTATATTAAATGTTTAGATAGGCAAGACTTTAAAGCCAAAAAGTACATAAATATTACCTGTGGTTATGGAACATGGGAAGTGTATTGGAATAAGAATGGATTGCTGATTGGTGTGCATTCCTTTTAGGGGGGTGATGAAAGTATCCTCAGACTGAAAATGATGATAGTTGTGCAACCCACTGAGTAGTTTTAAAACACTGGCTTATGCACTTTACCTGAGTGAATTTTTATGATATGTTGATTAAAACACAATAAAAAAAATATATGAAGCTGTCTTGGTGAAAATAAATGAAAAGATGTGAGAATACAATCAATGAACTTGATAAATTTAAGTTATAATTTGATGAAAATTGATATTTCTAGGGGGGGTCTATATAGAATAATGTTGTTATATATAAAAGACCTTTATATTTGAAAGGTATTTTTTCAATTTTTTTTCCTGAAAGGCATTTTGAATAATCAATTTATTTTATTTCTTAATGTGTTTACTAATATGTAGGAAATGACTCAATCTTCAAACAAAAAAAAGTGATAAAGATTCATTCTGGTCACAGGTGACCCCAATGCTACCTGTCGGGTATTTGGAGTGTCAAGCCTGGTTACACCTACCTCAGCACAGTAGCTTTGTACCTGTTCACTTTGCCTGCAGTTGTTCTTTCTTAAATCTTTTAAGTGTTAAAAAGCTCTACATTTTTAACATTCCAATTAATTAGACACTAAAAACATTATTTTTATAAAGATAATCTTTTTTATCTAAAATTTTAAGTAAGGAAAACTTGAGTTTTAATAACAAAAGTCATTACTATTTATGAATAAACACCTTGAAAACACAGAGAATCCACTGCATGAAAATAGAGTTCCGTAAGATCAAGCAATGAAGAAATAATACCAATAGTTTCATGATGTAGAAAAACAAACAGAACATGCAATGAAAAGTAAGTGCCTTTTGATTCCTCTATAAAATCATGCCACTCACAACCACATGAATTTGAGATTTTGCTGCTACGTATTACAATGAAGCCACCTTTCATGAATGCGGATCCCCTAACTTGTAGCTCTCACCTCACAAGAACAGATTCAATCCATTGTTCATGTTTGAGTTTAGGGAGCGATTCTGTTCTTTTCTTTTGCCTTGATTTGTCCTTATAATTCTATGTTTAAACTTTTTTTCTTAATGCATTTTTCTTAATGCACTTGTTTGCAGATATGCAACTCTGTATTTAATGGAGAAAAGATTTTGTTATCATCTCCAAGCAGTCATAATTCCCTGGAACCAGGACATTTATAATGTTTCCCTATGAGAGGAATCTTTGCTTTCTATTGCATAATAGTCCTCTTTGACAAAGGGACAATTCACTAAAAAAAAAAAAAAAAAAAAAAAATTGAAGCAGATTAAAACAGCATGAAGCTTCCAAGTGACAGTTTTATTTATTTATTTACACACTTATTTGTTTTGTTTTGTTTTGTTTTTGTCTTATCTAGTAGGATTTTTATTTTACTTTTGTTTTGGCTTAGAAACGTTTAATGCTTATGCTTTATCTAAGATCCCGTACTCAGCTGATAAATATACTAACTCAGACAAGTCTCAGCAATGGTCTCTACCTCCTGTCACCAGCCATGAGAAAATCATGCATAACTGATTTTAGAAAAACCAAATACAAGAACTTCCAAAATAACTGAAAGCAAGCACTGACTACCAAGATTAAGCTAATATTATTGTTTCCAGGATTTCCTATGCAGAGTATAAACTCCAACTGTGCCTACAATCTTGAGACATGTCATGCTTTAACTTCCACGAAATGGTTGGGAGACCCTGTATTTAGAGCCACTCTTTGAGATGTACAACTAGAAAGGAACCGACATTTAATTCATCTTCATTTCCCACATAAAGAAATGAAGTAAATCTTTAGGACAAAGTTATGAATCAGAGTGGTTTTGAGAAAGTGGCTTCTCTGCCCACGTCAAGGTAGAAGGATAAGATTCGCCATTTCCCTAAAGTGCTTCACACAACGCAAAACAAATTCAGCAGAAATTCACCTCTACACAGCCAGAGTACAAGACAGTTCCATAGTACAATTTGAAAGAAGCAGACAAATACTTCTTGTCCAAGCTAAGACTCAGGTATTCATTCAAGTTTCTCCCATTTCATTATTAAAATTGTCTTTCCTTGATTTAAAGCTATCTCCTAGTGTTCCACAGTTTGGTATTCCCTGTAAATGATGCTCTATAGAGAATAACTTCTTAAATAATTAATGATTGGTGCCGTGTTATATGTTATTGTAGTCCATTATTGTAATGGAGCATAATATGTGAGCATTTATTAGGCAAGAGGAGAAAAAGATGATAAATGCTTGAAAATACACTATTGAGAGAAGAATAGAAATGAAGGGTTTGGAGAATCTAGCAGTAGAATAAGGATACGTGGCCCCTGAGAAGAAATGCAGCACTGTATTGTCTATGAGCTATTTTTATTAAATAATAGTATTGTATCCAGCCATTACTATGTGCATTTCTTTTTTCTTCTATCAGGTCTGTCATTTCCTCCTGAGAGATTTTACCTAGCAATGCTCATAGTCTTTGTTTTTACCTGTCACGCTACTTTGCTTCTACTTTTGGGTTCGTATTTTCTCCTTCAGACTTCTCCCACATTCAGACACCATTGGGTCTAATCTGATTCTCTCTCCAGATGATGATTATTCTCCGGAGGAGTCTGGTACATGTACACACACGCATATCAATTATTTTTTCATGCCCTTCCTTTCCACTTTCTCCCAATTCTCACCATCTCTTACTCCCCTTAACATTTGCAAAAGATCTACCTCCATATTTCTTATAATCTATTTGTTCTTGTAGAGGGCCACCTGATGGCTCCCCTTGAAAGAAGAGCAGTTATCTCCATTTTGGCTAAACCTGGCCCTATTTCCATGTATTGATATGCGCAGAGCTGGTCAGAACCTTTCCTTCTTTTTTAAGCAATGCAAATCAGTCTAGGTGAGGTGCTGATGTGTAGTCTTTGAAACAAGGCGATATAGGTCAGTGTTACCCTGATCCTGTAGCTCCCAAAAGTCATGTATGAGCCAGGCAGGAGGGAGAAACAAGTTCCAAGCTATCAGCTGGGATCCAGCCTTGAGATAAGAGGCTGTGACTTACCAGGGCATAAAAGATTATAATTCAGAGCTGAAGCACCAACCCCTAAATACTATAAAGTACCTCAGGTGGTGTTATGCAGATTACTTTTTCTGCATACCCTTCTCTCTGCATATCACAGAGGTGATCTCAAGCCTCCTCTCAAGCCCAGCTCAGAGCATTAATGTACTTTCTGCTTTTCTCAGTCACTCATCCTGGACCCACTCTCTTCTTCACAAATGCATAAAACCTGGGCTCAGCCCGGGGTAGAGGGCTTTGTTCCAGTTAACTATCACCTTAGCTATACTTAGGAACTCCTGGACTCCCCACACGGTAGATATGCCTTAGTGTCCTTATTCTCACCATGGGTCGCATTGTAAGTGGTAGATTGGAATTAACTCGCTAGAATTCTAGTAACTTTTGTTTGGAAATACAAATATAAACTTCTCAGACTGGAACAAGGACCAAGAATGGCCCTCTATAGTTCTTTATTTATATTTTGGAATTCTCATTAAGGGAAACCATGTGATATTTAATATTGTTTGCCTGATTTATTTCACTTATGGTCTCAGGATGCACCCATTTTTCTACATGTGACTCATTTATTCTTTATTGGCAGAGTTGCTCTCCATTTTATATAAATATCACAATTTCTTTAATCATTCATCTGTTGATGGACATATAGGTTGCTACCAAGGTTTAACTGTTATAATTGTGCTGATATAGCAATAGGTATGCATGTATCACTGTAATAGGATGCTTTTTAACTCTTTTGGAAAGATAACTCAAAGGGAAATTGATAGCAAAATGTAGTTTCTAGTTTCAGTTTTCTGAGAAATCTCCATAGTGATTTGCATTGTACTAATTTGCACCAATAATGCAGAAGAGTTCCTTTTCCCTGCATGCTTAAAAGTAGTTTTTGTTATTGTCACCATCATGAGCTCTTGCTTGAACTTCTATCTCCAAATAGTTTCCCAAATGTCTTTCATGTCAAGTCAGTGCACTGTCCATCCAGCAGCTCCAGGTGAACACACATGGGTATAACATCTCTGCTTTCAGTCCTTAAATTTCAACCCATCATAAAGAGGATACTATTTGATTTAGACTCTAATCACTGCTCTCTTCCCTAGTTTCATCTCCAGGTAGTCTCTGCTATCTTCCTTTGGCTTTATCCACAGGGGTCTTTTATTTAGGTGTTTACATCTATTGACTCACTGTTTTATTGTTAACATGCATTTTTCTCTGTCATTTCCTTCCCTAGTTCCAATATTTCTAAACCCAAAATGGCTCATTCCCCTAAAATAAGTAATTTCCTCTATTAAAGTTTTATTTTTTGTTTGTGTTATGTCTAGCCAGCCCCACTTGAATGAAGATAAAGGACAGGATTGCTTTCTCTTTAGCTGTATTTCCTACACTAAGCAAAATCCCAGACTCACAGGAAAGCACAGAAATTAGTTGTGGAAGAAACTGAAATGAATTTCTAATCAATTTAAGAAAAATCTATATTTGGTCAAACTGCACAAGTATTGCCTCTTATCTCTGACTTCCAGCACATAAACGCAGAATGTGACCATCTTAATCTGTAGATTACTATGGAAAAAACAACAGAGATATTTGTAACTGTATTTCATATAAAAGATAATGGCAAAGCGGAGAGTTAGAGGAGGGCTTTACTACATTAGGGATGGGGAATTTAACAAACAAATCTGGTTATAGAATGATTTATGTTAAGAAAATAAAAATTAGTGTGCCAATGTGATCTACTCAGTTCCAAATTTTTTTCTGAGATGGATTATTTTTAATAGTGGGGGATGCAAGATGTGATTTGATAGGGGATTTTATTATTTATCTTCTTTTTTTTAACCTCATCTGTCTTTGCACCACAGATGATACAAAAAAATACATATATATTTTTAGATAATCCTAGAAGTTTAGATATATCTGCAGTTGGTACTTTTTAAAATGATGAGGCTTCTTGTTTGATTAAATGATAGCAACTAACATTTATCCTTTTAAGACAGTAGTTATAATTATTTTCATACAAGTTTAGTAGCATTTATCCTTTGAGACATTCTAGATTTTTATTTATTGTTCATACCTAGATTTGTATTTATTTTTCAAACATTTATATGTCCATAATCCTCCTTAAGTAGAAAGAATTTAAAATTGTGAAGACTCTCTTATTATCTTTAGATATGAGAAATGAACAAAAAGTATTCAGGATAAAATAAAAATGTACTGTAAACTTAAAACATCTTATGAAATAAATACTCATCTTTTTCTTTTTAAGCTTTTAAAAAATTATCTCAATTTTAAAGAATATTTCTGATATATTTGAATTTTCATTTTGTAGGTGTACACTTGTTTTAAACACTTACATATGAATTTTAGCATCATTTACTATTAAATAATAAGGATACAATTAGATGGAAGATCTGGGAAAAAATTCAATATGCTCAAAAGTTTATTGCACAGATTCATTTGTGCAGAAAAATGATGAAAGAAAGAAGAAAATCTTGCAAGATATGATAAATAAATTAACACAGGAGAATATGTAAAAAAATGAAAAAGAAAAAAGGTTTCCTAGAAGTTTCCAAAGAAATGAGGGTGCCATAGTACAATCTATGAAACAATAGTGATGGAGGAGAGTCATAAATATGCTACAGATAGCCCAGAATGTGCAATGTACATTTTAGCAAGATTGTTTCTCATACATGTAAAACAGAATGTATGTGAAAAATATCAACCTCTTAAGTAAGACTACAAAGAACAATGTAACAGAAAATGAATACAAATGAAAATTCAATAATCCTTTCCCTCTCCCTTAGGCATAAAGTTGAGAAATTTAATTAGAAATGAAGAAATGCTTTGTTACAGAGAAAGCAAAACTATTTGTTCATGTTATGCTAATAAAAGGCAAAAAAAGGAGAAAATCAGAGAAGAAAAATTTGAAAAGGAAAAGCAGAATCTGATTATCATTAAGACAGAAAATTTAAAGAAAAACAACTGAAGAAAACAGAAACTGCTCAAAGTAGTTTATTTTCAAAGCAAGTCATGAAACATTTCTTTCCTTATTGATGAGCTTAAGGTTAAGAATGTCAAGGAAAGATAAGGGGCTTGAAAATTGGCAGGAAATGTTGTATCACTCTTTCAGGCATGGCTGAAATAGTAGCCATAGACATTTTAGTTAGAACCTGTTGCAGATTAGACACCTGCGATATTTAAACTAAATTGTCCACTTCATTGGTTTAGGCACTGCCCAGGGGATTAGTAGAACACACTGTTGGACATGTGTGGGTAGATCAAGGACTTTGAGGCCATGTCTAGTAGTCACTCATCCTTCCTTTCGGGTGCTGTTCCCAACTGTGCTTCTTGGCCACTGCCACTTGAGCAACTTTTTGATGCCTAATCTTTCCTCCATGATGTTCTTGCACTGAAGCAGACCATCAACTGAACTGCATGGAATTATGAGCCAAATAGTCCTCCCTTCATTTACACTGTGGGTATAAGGTATAATTTCCCAGTAATGGTAAAACTAACAAAAGGCTAAATGTCTTAATACATACACATTTTAAAAATACTTGGTAAAGTAAGTTAGCAGACAAAATTATTTTCTTTATCTAAAAGGGTTATTCAGACATATAAGTAAGCAATGGGAACTGGTATAAAAGACTAGTTGCAGACTTGTGCTCTTTTACTCAATAATTCTCATCTGTTCTCATCTCACATATAAAATAATTGAATATTTTAAGATTGTAGCATGGATTGTTTCTATTTATGCTTCATAATAACAGTATGTATAGGTAATGATTTAGAATGTGAAAATAATATATATTTACAATCTGATAACATATATACACACATGTATGTATTCTTCTTTTATAGAAAATAAACTAGTCAAAGAATTTGCAAAATTGGATAATGGAATGGAATATAGGAAAATATGTGTCACTGAAAGTTAGGTAAACTCAGAGCTATTAAGGCCTTGAACACAGACTAAAAACTAATTTTTTACATAATCAGTGATACTGGTTGACTGAGCAGAAAGAGCTTCTGATATCACCTTGTTTTTCATTTATAAAGTGAGTTAATAACCAGAAGTCCCTTAACTGCTCTAGGTACATTATGAAGATGAATGAGATCATTTCTATGTAAAGTTTATGGTTTGTCAAAAAGAAGCATTACAGAAATAAATGTTGGCATTATTATGGCACCAGAGAGGCTTTCAATACATAATAAGTAAAACAAAGTAACACTCATCCTTCTATCACCTTAAAGAGTACGGAAGTCTCACAGAGAAAACGAAGGAGTATTTAGTCTTTGAAATAAATAAAAATAACAAAGGTACTTATGAGCAAAAGTCCCAGATTAAAAAAAAAAAATTTGGTACACTGATGACTTAAATAATGCCTTAAAATTGGGCATTTTTAAATACCATAGTTTTTGTATTAGGCTAAACTATAATAATTTAATGCAATAAGAACAATATATATTCCTTTTTTCCCTTGTGTCACATCACATTTCTTTTTTGATTTTTTAAATATAAAGTCATCACACTAAACCATAAACATTTTAAGTTTTGAAAGCCAACATCCTGTTCAAAACAGTGGTGTGGTCCTCTGAGGAGATGTTGGGTCTTAATGAAGACAGTCCTGTAGCCTGCCATATTCACAGCACAAGGCCATTTGTCCATTCCAAACCATTCTGAATGTGTTAATATTAAACATGACCTCACTGAGTTGGTTAAAAGATGTCAACATGGAATGATAGTGTCTTGGTTACTTTCCTATAATTGCTGGGACAAAATACCTGACACTCAAAATGAAGGAAGGAAGATTTATTTAGTTCACTGTTTGTGGAGTTTTCAGTCCATAATCAGCTGGCTCCAAAGCAGGGTGGCATGGCACTGGGGCAGCACTTGAAGGCAGCAGCCAGCAAAAAGCACCCACAGCAAAAGAGGGAGAGAACAAGCCTCTTCTCCTACCTTATATTTTAAGCAGATTCCCTGCTGCCAAGGCAGTTGTAGCATTCACAGCACCTCTATGCCCTCCTCTTGCACAGGGTGAGGATATTTACAAAGTAATGACGTTGGCTGCCCGCTAAATTGCTTAGTTTAACTTTTAAACTTTTTAAGTTGACACAATATAGCAACCATAACAGGTGGTTATAAAATTCAATGAGATTAAGTGAAGTTTGCTTAGCTTATCAGTCAAACTCGCTAACACACAACTACTCAGAACAGAGAATTGTACTACAGACTACATTCACTGTGGAGAAAACTGTCAGAGGGTTGTTAACCTCTTTTAGAAAATATTACAATTTTCCTCTTCTTCACAGAGTTTAGACAAAGTAATAATGACAGAAACTATTTATTAATCTACTTTTAAGTGTTTTAAAGCATTCCTTCAATTACAGTTGTCCTTCACTATCAATGATTTCTTTTTCCACAATTTTACTTACTTTGGAATCATAATGAGAATTCAAAACAGTCTTAAAATACTGACATTTGTCCAGCCTCCTTCTGGAATTAGAAATTACATCCATATAATTTTAGGACTTTATATTGTTATGACTGTTATATTTTAATGTTACATGTTATTAATTTCTTACTGAACCAGTTTAAAGCTAACTTTGTCATAGGTATGTTGTATAGAAAAAATATCATGTATAGAGTGCTCTACACTACTCAGTGTGAATTACCTATTCGAGGTACTGGGATGTATTTGTTCCCCACAAATAAGGAGGTACTACTGCAAATATGTAAAATCATTCAACTTTAATGAAAAACGTGCTCAAGTTTTCTTACATATGTGTACTCTAAGTTTCTAAATGTTGCAGTTAATGTGATAAACTGTAAAATTAGTATAAAAGTCTTCTAATGATAATTCTGCCATAACATTTTCAAAAATAAATAATTGAAATTACAAATATCTCTGTGTTATAAATGATGAACTAAGATTCTTGGAAGCTGGAATGTAAAATGAAATAAGTAATTATTTCATTACTTTATCTCCTAAAATAAGTTTACAATAACGTTAACCAGAAGATCATCTGGAATTCTGAAACTGACATAAAATTTTAAAGAAAAAATAAGACCATTTCAAACTCTTGGGATTGTTTTAATAGTGTATTTCTAGTGAACAGGTGCTGGACTTTCTAATTCCCCTATCAAAGGTTGCTAATCTGTCAATTTTCCTCAAAAATTCCACCCAACTATTGTGATTTAAAAATTATGATTTAAAAAAATTCACAAAAAATTATGATTTAAAAAGTGTGTGTTACCTAGATATATAGTAACAGTTTTTAAAATCAATTGCATAAAACTGATATTTTCACACAGTCCAGTGAGTCAAGGAAGCACAGAGAGAAATATAAAGAAATGCATTTTTAACTGATGTACTGAATTAAAATCCTGAAGATGCTGACCGACCTCGATTAAATTTATTCTAACCATGAAGCAACAGTTTATGATTTTAAAATTAATAGCACACTTAAATGAAGGGAACATTAATACAATATGATATTAATATACAAATACATTATTCACCTGCTACTGACATTCTGAATTAAATCAGTAATGGGGTGTATAACTGATTAAATATCTACACAACAGAAAGCAACAGCTTATGATTTAAAGAGGCACTGGCAGAGCGATCACATCATTACACTGCCAAATGTCATCTATCACTTTTACTGAACTTAACCAAGACGGATTACATCCCACAGATGAGATGCAGCCTATAAATACCATCATGCTGATCTTCATCTGACTTTCCGAGAGAATAGACAAGCAACAAATCAATAATTGAAGAAGTCATATCAGAAATTCAGTGTTACTCAGGACCCAGAAGGAATCATATAGAGACAATGTAGCAACAACTCGCTTTAATTCAATGCAATCTGCTAGTCTCTATATTTCCTTCTGAATTAATTTATTTATCAATCTTAAGAGAATGCAGGAATTTAAAATAGCACACTCACTCACTTTTACAGTTTCAACTGCATGGTTTAACACCAGCAGAATTCTCTTAAAACAAACCTTCACCCATTACAGGCTTTTAGACCCAAGTTATAAGCACTTATAGATAATTACAGATGCATTACGTATAACACTGGTTTTAAAGTTACTCTCCTCAGGTATTTACACAAAGCAAGTATCATAAAAATATACATAAACAATGCGTTCACTCCCCAACTTCTGGGTTCCATTCATAGTATTTCTCCATTAAACACCTGCCTGAGTTTTTATTTATTATCTCATTTAGATTTCATGGTTTACCTTTGTGAAAACTGCCTGTCAGCTGCTTTTGTAGTCGGATCACTAGAGACAAGACTGAGCTGAGCTGTATCAGTTGGCTAGTGGAACATTATGGTACTAGGTAACAGGTGGTCAGTATTTGATGTCTGAGGTGAAGATGATATCTCGCAAGCTATAAAACATCTGAGGAAATGCTTCAACAGTTCACGCTTACTACTAATTGCATCATTAGAACTTTAATTAATTTTTTACCCTTTTACTGTGTTCCTTAGATGGCCAGAAGGCAGGAAATCATTCGGAACAGAAAGAAAGAATCTAAAGAGACAATAATGAGATGTAATAAAGGAAAGAATGAGCGACAGAATGGCTAACATTTTGCTCTAAAATGACAGTGCAGTTTGATTACTTAATCAGTTCAGTATCTGATAATGCCCCAACATAAGGATTTATTTTTAGGGAGCACTTAATTCTGAGACCATCTCAACCACCACACACTTTTACAATGACTGTCTCCAATTATTAATTGTAGTTTGAAAGCATTTCAAAATTTCCCTTTCTCATTTTAAGGTATCACAAATCAAATTATACATTTCAGAAATAGAAAAATAAGACATGAAAAAAGTCCCACATTAGGAAAATTCTATTTATATTTTTCCTGCATGAATTTTACAATTTATAATCTATATGTCTATATGTCTATAAGTATAGTTTTAGAACATGTTATTACAAGATAAAAATAAGGCATTAGACTTGACATCTGATTTTCAAGCTCAGAGAAATTTTTTCATTGGCATGTTTGGGTTTTGACAGTTTTCAAGTAGCACATCTTTAGTCACTTTGTATAGCTAGACAGTTCTGTGTATCACTAGTCACTGATATTTCAAATTTTTAAAAATTTCTCTTATGCAGATTTGTTTGTAAATACTGATTTACTTTAAATATCTGTCATTTTCTATAATTATTCTATATAAAACTGAAAAAAACTGAGCTGTAAAAGTGATCTATTTAAAAATCAAGTTTAGAGTATTTTAAGAAATTTTAACCAATTTGGTTTAAAACTGAGATTCTTATTTTCTTTTTTATAGAACATGCTAGATCAAAAACTGAACAAATATATATCAAGACAAAGTGCAAAGTGCATTGCTCAATGGAGGTCAAAATAGTCATTAAAAAGGAAGTAGAGCTTACACACAACTTCATGTTATGCTGCTATAAAGAATTAATGGTTAATTTCCAGCTGAGTACTAATTTAACTTTGTTCCTTTAAAAACTTTAATATTCAGAATCATTTTAAAAGGATTAGAGATGAGCAAATGTCCAAGCTGGCTGGAAAATCATGGTGACTACAAAATTCATAGTTTACATACAACATTCTTCTCAGCTGACCAAAATGGGACATGCCTGAACTTGTTACCAAGGCTTCCTGTTAGAAAGAAGAGAAAAGTCTAGGTAGGGCATTAGGTCATCTCTGCTATCTCAGAAGGATTAGGCCTAGTTTCTGAGAGACACTTGGGTCTGTTAGGTGTAAACCTTTAGGCCTTCCCACCAGGCAGACAAGCTGTGGACATCATGTCATTGCCAACACAAGATTCTTCAGGTGTTTCACTCTCTAGACTTCTACAAATAGCTTGGATTGAGACTTCAGTATTATTTACCAGTTTATCATATTACTTAGACCTAGATTTCAGCAATATTTTTAGCGTAAATTAGTCAACAATGATTTACCTAGCAAACTTGTCTCAGTAGACTCTCAACCTCACCACACACAACTATGTTTTGGAATGACTGTGAACTGTTTATTCCCAGCTACCAATGTGTGCTGAGTCCTTAAAATAAGTAAGCATACAGCAATGAACAAGGAACCAACTCATGGTTTTCACAGTTTTTATATTCTCTATAGAGAAGATAAGCAAAAAGTGACAAATGTCTCAGAAGGTAACCTGACTAACAGAGAGGCAAATTATGAGCTTTTATTGAAGAACATTCTGAGCTGAAGAAACATATGCATGTGTTTATGAGCCATTTGTCCATCTTTTTCTAAGAAGTGTCTATATATTTCACTTGCCCATTTTTAAACTAGTTCTTTCATTTCATGGTATTTATATACATGAGTACTACTCTGCCACAAAGAAGGAGAAATAGAAAACAGTCATTTGCAGGAAAAGGAATGTACCTTGAGATACTAACATTAAGTGAAATATATCAGGCACACAATCTGAAATACTGCATGGTTTCTCTTCTATGAATAATATAACATAAAAATAAAGAGCAAAATAAGACAAAGATGATTGGAAATAGGGGAATAGGTATTTTGCAACAAAGGAGTGGGGTAAGAATGGGAAAGGGATGATGAAAGAGTGAAGATATGCTATGTACCTGTATCAAGGCCACAACAGAAATGTAATCATTATAAACTGCAAACATGTACCAATGAACATTCAAAAGTAAAAAGAAAGACATAAAAAGAAAAAGAGAGACAGAAGCAGAGAGACAGAGAGAGAGAGAGAAAGGAAGGGAGGGAGGGAGGGAAGAAGGAAGGAAGGAAGGAAGGAAGGAAGGAAGGAAGGAAGGAAGGAAGGAAGAAAGAAAGAAAGAAAGAAAGAAAGAAAGAAAGAAAGAAAGAAAGAAAGAAAAAGATGGGAGAGCAAGTGTCAAAGTCTTGCAATGAGTGGATACTTGAGGCATTCACAAAGCAGATGGACCTGTTTCCATAAAATAAGAGAACTAAAGAAAAAGTAATAGAAGGTAAAGCTGGAGAGCTCAGCAAAAATAAATGAAGAGTCATTGGAGGGTTTTCATTTGAGTGTGAGCAGCTCTGATAGTCATAGCTTGACCTAAATGGTTTTAGTAAAGGGCAGATGCAGATCAGTCAGAAAGCTACTCTGCAATACCCAAGTCAAATGGGAAATCTTGGCCTAACTTGGAATCAATAGAGCTGGTGAGAAATTATTAGATGTCAGACATGTGTATAATTTAATTGCAATCTGACCAACATGATGAAAGTACACAATGATAATTTTAAAAAGTAACAGAACACAATATGAAATGCCAGATCTGTGAAATAAATAACTAAAAGTATACCCTTTTAAATTAAAAGATTGTTCTGCAAAAGACAATGTGAAAGAAAAGCCACAGATTGACAGAAAATATTTACAAACAACATTTTGACAAAGGACAGTTACCAAAAATATAAAAGAACACTTAAAACTCAAATATAAGAAAAGAGTAAACATTAATGTAATTGTGGACTTCGTATGATAATGATATATTCATGCATGTTCATCTGTTTTAGCAAATGTACTTCTCTAAAGCAGGATGTTGATAGTGGTAGAGATATGTATGTGTGGTGGCAGAGGTATATATGTGAATTTTCTGTATTTTTCATTCAATTTTGTAGTCAAGTGGATTAAAACAAATAAGGAAAGCAAATACAAGAGCAGAAGTATTTTAAAATTAATCATAAGTAAGGCAAAATATTCATAAGTCTTATGCCTAATAACTGACTAACTGGCTAGTTAATTTGAGTATGCAAATAGTTAAAACTTTTACTATGGAAAAAAAGAGTGGTTTTGTTACATTGGGAAAATATAAATTATTCAATGAAGGATTAGTTTATAAAATTTCTAATGGTCTCCCACATACCAATGAAGAAACTATGAGAAACAATTTTTTAGGATGAATTGGTATCAATCATAACATATTTTCTACTTTTAAACTGGTACAGGGCAGCTTCTGCAAGGTCACTGAGTTAGGCAGATGCACAAGACAAAGTGGAACCAGAGGTTTCCGAGGAGATCACTCGAGACACCAAACCATTCCGAAGTCCTTGCCAGGAACAGTTCTTTACAACAAAACAGTGGGACCCAGGACTTCCGCAAAGATCAGACGCCAAGTGCTGTCCTCACCACCAAGCCTACAGTTTCATAGGGCATCGGGGAAAGTACGTGTGGGATAGGAGAATGGACAATGGACACAGATAAAACACTAATAATCTTCAGGCTGCAAAAGTGTGTTAGCTAAGCACGTCAGCTGCACCTGACCATAGCATAAAATTCCAGATTTACCAAACTCAAGTGTTTGATAATATTAAGTGTTGACAATTTTGCAGGGTGGTACACTAGTACCATGATTTAATATGTTAATTAACATATTAAATAAACACAAAGATTAAACATAAACATAGAGTTAAAAATTCAGATTCAAAAATTCTTCTTCAAGAAATTTACACCACAGCAAAAGCAATACAAATACAGAATTCCTCATGCATCTAAACGTAAAATGTTAAAATTATTGTAACTGGAAAACATTTTAAATAGCTTAAAGGCCATATATAACAGTGTTAAATAAATCATTACATATTCATAAAATACAGTACTGTTTACTTGTTTGATGAAAAAAGTAGTTCACTGATGCAGATATAAAACAAAATTTCACAGTATGTTAAATTTTTAAAAAAACAACTTCAGAACTACAAATTGATATAAATTTTTCTATTATATGCAGACACATATGTATATTTGAAATTGCACAGATAAATTATATGCAATATCCCATGGAATAAAATTGGGACTTACTATGCATGGCTCCTGGAGATATGCATTTTTATTTTGAGATTCATAATTTTACTTACAAATTAAATACATTAATACAAAGCAAGAAACAATGATAATGCTAAAGCCCTTCATTTGTGCAAAAAATGCAATAATGGGAAATATGAGGGCAAGACAGGAGAAATGAGGATAATTCCAGCTTGGCAATAGCGGTACAGTCAAATCAGAGAAGTTGATTAAGCAATTATTTTCCTGGTCACCTGTCTCTTAAGCAAAGAACTCAGTTAAGATTAATATCTAATTGTGAAGCAGTGCTTCTTACAGTGCAGACATGGTCAGGCACTATCAACATGACCAGGAAACATACAAGGTAGATTTTTCAAATCCTGATCGAGACCTACTTAGAGACATTTAGAAGATTTGGGGTAGCTCACTGAAATCTAAGTGTTAACAAATCTGCTAGGAGATTCTGATTCAGGACAATTTTCTAAGCCACTGTAGCAAAAGAGTAAAAAATCCGACTTTGAGTTTCAACTCTAACATCTAAAGAGTTTAAAACCCATTTGTTTCCTTATAATATGAATAAAAAAAGCTGAACAGATTAAAAACCAACAACTTTTTTTTTTAAAACTTAAACCAATCACAAAGTTTAAGTCGCAATGCAAACCACCACGCTAAAAGGTGGAGAGATGTGTAAATGTAAATAATTAAAGCCAAGGGCAGCCAACTAGGGGTACACAGCACCAGAGATACAAATGCAAAGGACATGTAAATGGTAACTTTGATTAATTGGTAGAGTTGAACTACAGAACAGAGTGTGAGTGAGAAACTTGTAATGGTCTCCACATTTTGGTGGATTTTATTTTGCCCAACTCTGCAATATTGTCAAAGTGTAGAATCACAAGAAACCTTTATATTTCTGATAAATGACAGAGAAAAGTAAATAAAAAGTTTTCTAAAACTCAATACTGTTTTTTAAAAGTTAAGGACAAATTCTGTGCTTTTCCTTTTCATTTCGTATTTGAAGGACACAATTGTCTTCATTTCTAGGAGATTCGGTTTCCTCTTTTATAAAATCAGGGTGATAATAGAAGACTTATCTTACAGAGTTACTGAAGTTTAAAACATCTGCAGAGCTTTTGGTAGACTCCCTGATATGTGGTAAACAAAAAATGAAGAGAATTATTAGCACAGCCAAGGAGAATATGTGAATCGTCAAGATTTTCCTAGCAAGCAAGACAGAAATTCAGAATGACTTTGGTGTAAGAGCAAGTTCATAGTCTTAAAAATTCTTTTTAATATATTCTATTATTCACATTATTTATCATCTTCCTTTATTGAAATGTTACTTGGCTAGATAAAATTTATAATAATTCTCCTTGGTTTGTCATTATGATGATTTTGGAGTGAGGTAGGTATCTGACTTCATTATAACACCTTCAGAAATGTAGATTTCCATTGTCCACAACACCACTCCTGTCCTTTTGTAGTTGAAATCTTATATCCTATGTTATATATTTTATTACCGATATTTTATCATTTTTTCATTCTAACAGACAGAACTTTGACTAAGTTGGGCTATTCATTAAATATAGCCAAGAATATGACAAGGAAATAAGGAGAAACAGATCACACTTTTTGTGATCTGGAATATATCTGTGAGAAGATAGTCAAGCCACTAGCTTGGTACTTTAATGGGATTCATTCCTGCACAGGACCGTGAAATGCCATATTGAAGATTTGTATCTGGCAAATTTTGGTCAATCCTCTCTACACAAATCTAGGTAATTCTTAGCCATTTACACTACCTTTCCTCTTTGGTCATTTGTTTGAAGGATGTTAATAGCATGAATAAATTTCCAGTTTATAGGTATTTTAAAGAAAACAGATAAATGTAAAACCACTGCTAAAAGCTATATGATCTGCTACCCAATGTTTTACAAATAACTAGTAATAAATCAATATACTGCCAGCAATATAATAGCTGAAACTAGCTCTTGAGCTAGTTTGAAAAAGTCTTTCAACAATCAAGAAATTTCCTGTAAATTACACCTATAAAAGTCAATATTGATTCTTGTATAAAGCTTTTGAACCCTTAATATGGAAAAATCAATGCCTTTGGCAGTTTACATATAGCAACATGGCATTCATTATATAGTTAATTCAATACTAAACATTAATTTCAGGTCTAAATATATTCATTAGCCAGTTTTTTCATGAAAATTGCTCCTAAATGTCCTGTATAAAAAGCATGGTCAAAATATCTTGAGGATCACTTTTGGAAATAACAGTATGATTATCATTACTTTATTGCTTTTTTCATAGTAAGAGTATTAATACATTTAATGATTTAAACATTTTATTTAACTTCAAGTCATGATGTAAGAAATAAAGTCACAATATATATCTATGTGTTTATTCTCCAAGAGCTTCTCTACTTATATCTACATTTAGACATAGAATAATATATACACATATAATAGGCACTGTTTTGTCCTTTGTTTTAAAAAACATGCTCTTCCATCTTTTTAAATAATATTATTGTAAAATTATCCAAAGAAAGTCAGAGAAGTTAAAAATAGCATTAAATATGTGTTCAATTAAAAATAATTACTATACTAAAAATAATACTGTGGATTATTTTTCTAATGAGATTAAATTTCAAAAGCTAAAATTCCTTCACGTCTAGAAAATAAATTCATTGCCTACAGACAAAGTTTATTTTTATTCATTGTCTTCAAAGACATATGTTTTGTTCATTTGATACTGCATGCCTGAGTGTAGAGACACATGGCTGAGAAGACAGGCCAAAGAGTGAATAGAACCTAAATCCTATGGGAAAATGTGACATTTTAGATCTGACTTGATGGTTTATTTTATTAATAGCTTTGTATAAAATTTTCAATTTTATATTGTGATTTCAAAAATAACCAGTATAGTGTTGCAGAATTCTTATATTAGAGGGAGACACAAAGTGATTGTGAAAGTGTTGAGAGATCACCCAAGATGTTACTTTGTATTAAATGACACCACACTCTAGGAATAGTCACAAGGGAATGGTACTATGAAGAGAAATATATTGACAAATTGCTGATAAACAGAGAATAAATGAGACACCCCTCGAGATAAAAATCTTTAACTCTATCTTGGTTTATCTTCCATTCTTATGCATATGTCAAAATGAATAACTGAGTTAATAACCCCCAACCTCCTCTTAATTTTCCATATGAAAAGGATGCTTTAGATTATATAAATTCTGCTCTTGAATGTATTTAGAAGTTTGGTTTTTATGTATCAAATAGGTATTTACACACACACAGAACAGAGTAGTAAATAAACTGTTGAAAAAGCCAGAAAACTTTCAAGATACACCTATGGCCCATAAACATTTATGCTTTTGCATGAGAGTAATTTTAGAGATAAAATTTTCCCTCATTTTGCTGTTTAACATTTGAAATCTCCTCTTCATGGGAACTTAGACAGGTTCTAGCACCAGGTGCCATCACTATGGACTTTTCTGAGATGCCAACCAGCCCCTGTTGAAGCCCCATAGAAAGGACATGACTGCTTATTGTTTAGCTGCTGCTACACGGCTCATGCTTGCATAAGGAGCTAAAGCTCAATTTTACTTTTTCCACTGGACTAGCTGAAATCCCAACTGAAGAAAGAGCAATCAGAAAGTGAAATTTGACCAGGCATAAAATGTAGGCTACAAATATCTTCTAACATCAAACTTTCAAAACTAATCCTTAATTGAATGTGATCAAAGAATTAGAGTTTGATTTTATTCTTCTCAACAAGAAGACATAAAGAAACCTGAAAGATTTCACAATGTGTGGAAGGATGTGATGAGAATATTAAAACTAATACACTTTTAGGAGATTCCTAAGAAAATCTGTGACCCACTGTAGGCAATATCTCAGCACTAGTAGTAGATAATCTCAAATAACACAGCCAGTTTCCTCTCTTGGTTTAATTACAGTAAGTAATAGATTCTTTAGCATCATGGTCTAAAGCAGACACAGTGAAGCTCTGACACTGTAAGGCGAGACATAATGTGTGTTAAAGTTTGTTTTAACTCTTTATAAAGAATTGTGACATGCTTAGTTATAAGCTGTGGTTGGCATTATTGGAGGAGAGTATTCTAATTTTTGTAAGTAGCATAAGGAGTATGTGAATTTGTCATCACCAGGTTAAGAAAGAGAAATAATCAGCTTTTTAGGGAATTCAGTGATGAGGATGAGACTTGGATCCCATGAATAATGATGTAATGCATGGCGTCTACAATAGTGACTGACAAGTTTTATGTCTCAGAAGTTGAAATTTCTGAGGGTGAGAAACATTTCATTCATTGGAGCTAGCACTATTTCAAAGATAGCTGATGTCTGTTATGTTTTTCCTAAATAAAACTGTGTTTGATTAAATGATTAGTGGAAGTAACTGTCTGTCTCACTAGCATTGCATAACATAATATCTTAGTTTTAACTGAGAATTAGACTTGAAAACTTTATTATTTACTGTACATGTGTAAATTGTTTTAAATTTATGATTATTTATTTGTATATATGTATAATTTCATCAAATAAAGAGTCTAAATTTTTACCCCAATGAGAAAAAACAAAACAAACAGCAAAAAACTCACCTATTTTTCTCCAGTTCCTTATTGTTTCTCTTCTCCTAAACTGTAAAATCTGGAAACATGTCATAAGCTCTCATATTAGAATGTTTTTGAGAACCATTTTAGTTGCATTTTAAAAGGATGAATGGGTATTATTCCACCAAGACATTAAAACATATATTCTACTCATATCAACTCTGTGTTAATTATATTTGAAAATGTTTGAGTTACCTTAAGTACA
This sequence comes from Hydrochoerus hydrochaeris, assembly GCA_004027455.1. NCBI lineage: Eukaryota > Metazoa > Chordata > Mammalia > Rodentia > Hydrochaeridae > Hydrochoerus > Hydrochoerus hydrochaeris. Next base: position 88,886 of record PVLA01001620.1, on the reverse strand, counting down.
TTCCAAAAATATCTTTCAAGAAAAGAGTATGGGTTGCAACTACAATAGCTATTAATTTACAAACCAATCATCTTCCACCTTGTGTTTTTAGTCCTTGCTGAACATGCTTAATCTATAAAGTTCCACAGTGTCTTGCTGAAACTTTCTGCTGTTAAGACTTATGTCCTAGAAGCACTTTGCAAGAGTAACTTTACCAGTTCATATGAGTCGTGATAATAGTTCATGAGCTTCATTCTGACTTAATATGTTTTCTTATTTCAGCAATTCCGCAGTGCTACTATATTCTTATATAGAGTAACACAAGAGATGTAGTACATGGTTTTTTCCCTTTATAAAACAGAGTAGTTCTTCTACAACAATGTCAAGTTATTTTACTACCCAGAACTCTACATTAATTCCAGTGTTACTTAGAATAAAACAAAACAAGACATAGTTAGGATAGCAACAGTAAAAATGGCCTGAAGCTGGTTCACCACTTGACCTAATCACCTCTCAGTTTTCCTTCAAACTGCACTACAGCCACACCGGGCTGCTTGCTTTTACTTGATTCATCAAATGTACTTTTAGCTCAGAGCCTTTCACTTCCTCTTCCTCTTCCTGGAACACATTATATCTCAGCTTTTTTTGAAGACCAGAGCTACACTCTCAAATGCTACATCCATAAACAATATTTCAATAAGCATCTTAATTAGAAATGCATCATTTGCTTCTAGTGCACACTATTCTTTATCTGTTTTATTTTCGTTCACAATTGCATAATCATCCAACAAATGTATTTGGTTCCATTAATCACCTATGTTTCACACTATGATGTGAGCTCCAATATGGTAAGGAACTACTGGTTTCAATGATGTGTCCCACGTTCCAGAAGAGAGTCTGACACATTATTGGCATTCATTATTTCTTGAATGAATAACTTTTTAAAATATGCTCTGTACATCTCCCTAAGCCTTGTCTTCTATTTCTACTGACCATGAATTATCAGCCACATACTATAGATAGAACTTGAGTTAAATGTACCTCTTTTTGTTAATTCAATAGACAGTCATGCATTGTCACTTTCCAAGGCCATTTTAATGTCAAACTTAAACTATTCAAGAGTATTCGCTATAAAACTCTACAGAAAAGACAAAAAATTATAATCTGTCATCTATGCTACCCACAAAATTGCAGTGCTCGAATGCACATTAAAGCTGCAATCTAAGTAGCAAAGCCTTTTGCAGACTGCTGTTTCTTTTTATGACATTTAAATCTTGGAGTGATGACTGATAGTATAAGGGGAAATTAGCCTTTCTGAGATTTCACCAGTTCATCAAAAGCTTTATTCTTTAATAAGCAATGGCAGTGAATAAGTGTTCTTATTGTGGTAAAAGTCTAAATCGACAGAATTTTTAGAAAAAAAATTTACTGTTAGGTGTCTCAGCATGCTCCCCCTCCTGATGTAATAAAACTCTTGCGGCATGTGAATGCCATGGATGACCTTATTAGAATTAACATTGCCAAGATTTTCCCCAAAAGCCAAAACATTTACATAAGCATATACATATACACAAACATACACATGTCTCAAGATTTGCTCTCACATTCATAAATTTGCACAAGTTTTATTTTATAGTACATCTTGCTATTCTATTACTTAAGATGCTTGCGAATATTTTCTGTGAATTAACAGTGCATATAAGAATTTTATTTACCCCAATATAAGAAAAAGAATAAATATAATTTTCAGATTTAATCAAAGCCTGTAATGTAACTAGATTCCACAGTTCTGATTTTAGAATGTGTCAAACTGTACTCTCGATCCTTAAACAGAGAAAAGTATATATGCAATCAAGATGATACTGGATTTATAATTAGGATGACCAGAAACATTTTCTTCTCTGAACATTTCTTTTAATATGCAGTACTACTAAGAGGGTGATTATTCACAAAATTGCTCTCGAACTAAGTATTTTGCTCATATTCACACTTCAAAAGACACTAAGAAAGATATGGGAGAAATCTTCTCTCAAAGGACAGAATAAATATGCTGTTTAAAAGTTACTTTATTCTTGCTATATATAGCACTTAAGTGACAGAGCAGCAATGTAATTCAATAGTTGGCAGATACTACATCAATTGCATTTAACAGGGCATTGAAAAGCATAAGTATAATGACATACTGATGTAAACAAGGCTAACCTAGCGAAGCCTTAGGAAAATACCCTGCTTGGTTAAAATGCAAAAAAAAAAAAAAAAAAGAAAGGAAGGAAGGTAGGAAGAAAAAAGTTTTCTTCTATTTCACATGAAATACAGTACTCTTAAGTTTTATCATCCCACAAAAGATTCATCAAAGTAAAACAGTTTTGTAGCTTGTTTTTTAAACTTAAATTCAGAAGCACAAAGCTATTAGGGTATGATGCAATGTGCAATGCATGTTTCATTTTCTTTTAATCTCATCTACTCAGATACTATGAATCGCATGTGCTCCATAGCTTTACCTTACTTCTCTGAGAAAATATGGGGAAAGATGGGTGGTAGGAGGTGGAAAATGTGTCCAAAATAATGTTGCACAGTTCTTAAGTACTTTTCAAATAGATTATACTTAGTAGAGTGCATGGGATCTTGGGCATCTCAGCAACTTTCAGTTCTACTAGTAAAATTTGTAAATTGACTTTGCAGTTTGCTCTTTTTTTGTATGTTTAATTCACAGCTGTTTAATCTTCTGTTTCTTCTCATTTCAGAATCATCTGGGCATTGAAACATAGCAACTGTGACAGAATTTACTGTGAGGGTATACACTCTTGAATATATAATCAGTCAGTCAGCAAACATATTCTTATGAACAGCATGTTTTTATGTATGAATGTAAGAGTCCTGTCCATTTTAATTATTTAGTCCTTATAATCAATGCAATTGTTAATTAAAATGACAAAGTAAGACTCATTATTATAAATATAAGCAAATATAAATATCTGATTTTCAAAAGGATACATAATAACATCAAGTTATTTTTGTTTTATTTTTTATCAAAAAGAGGACTAATATCTGTACACATTTTGTTCTGCCATATTACTCGGTACTGTATATTCAGACACACTGATGTGCTTGTATATACATATTCCAAAGCTACCAATTAGTATTTCTCCTTGATTTGTCTTATTTTTTGTATTGTAATTTTTTCTTTGTACTGGGAATCAAAATCAAGACCCTGCTTTTGCCAGGCAGGCACTGTGTTGCTGAGTTTATCTTCAGTCCCTTGTAAGAATTTATAAAGAATTTATAATTCTTTATAACTTTGTAACGTAAGAATTCTGAAATATTGTCTCTTTTCTAAGATGTTAAAATTGAAATCTCTCTCACCAGTGCTTCTTTCTTGTATTTTTCACTTTTTCTGATTATAAAGATTGAGACAATATGCATTTTTATATATAGTCAATAAGCTGCAAAACAAACTTCTAATATGCAAGGTTTTATTTACTCATGTAGTGTTATTTTGCAGTTAGTTAATTTTAAGTTTACCTCTCACATCTAATTTTTGAGTATCAATATTTATAATATTTGTTGCTATTAAAAAGGATACAATTCTTCAAGAAATTCTTAAAAGTATTATGAAGTTTACCGATTAGAGAATAGTATTTGGTAAATGATTATCTTCCTACTTGGCTATAAAGACCATTAGATAACTCCTGCCTTTTCACTTTAATTTTTAAATATATATCACTATTTCTTTCACAATTTCTGAGTAGGAAGTTCATCTCTTTTTTCTGTTTTAACAAATTTTGTTTTGGCCACCTTGTTTAATTTCAAACTTCTCTACTTTGTTCAGATTGTTATTCAAAGATTTGTCTTAATTCTTGAAACAGAATTTTGATATTATTTTTACTAGTTTTTACATTATAGCTCCTATATTATTCACCATATAATACATGTTTCAAGAAAACCCAATCAGTCATCAAAAGTCTGTTAATAATAATAAATACATTATAGAATTCAAAATTCCATTTTCATGATTTTATCCTCTCAGTCATGTCAGTAGGGAAAACAACTAAGCCTAAATCTAAGCCCTGGATCCCGAAGCCTGCTGTCATGCATCAGTTATGTCTTTTCCCCTTAGATAAATATCGCTGGTGTTGGGAATATGCTTTTAACTTCATCACAATAATCCTCTGAAAAGTACCTGGGTCTATGAACATCCTTTAAAACCTGCCAAGTGGACATGACCACTGCAAGTTTAAACACTGAATGTATAATTTATATTTTGGATTTTTTTTTCAATTGTTTAGCAAAATATTATTGATGTTAGATTATAAACAATATTCAATGTAACAGATATATTATTACATATCAGATATTGTTATTTTAGCTGATAAAGAAACTGAAGGTCATAGGGTTACATGACTTTTCTAAGATCAGTAAAGATTTAAAATCTGGTTTCAAACTCAGCTTTCTTTGAAATTAAATTGTGATGTTTTTAGGTTCAGCTGCTTCCTTTATTCCTAAGCATGTTCCTTTCTCATATATTACATATAGCATTAATAATTCTTACTGTTAATAGTGCAAGCTGTTAATGGTGAAATATAAAGCAACTATTGCTCTATTACTACTCTTAAGTATACATGCTAAGGCGGTTTGTTATTTGAAATCAAATGCATTTTTTCAAATCATTTTTTTGATAATTACATATTTAAGTGCAAATATTTCAGCTTAAGCACACACATACATGGAAAGGTCTAGAGATGTTTGTGTTGCAAAATATATGTGCACATGCAAGCTTTGTTTCTTAGGTTGAACATGCGTCTATATGGAAGTATACATATGCATGTTAATATATTTAGAAATGGTATAAGCACATTGAGTCACTAATTTCTTGGTACATCTTGATATTTCAGACAAATGGAAGGGTTAAATCAAATTTCTGATTTGCAGAAATAAAATGTTAGTGTGAATACAAAAGAGAAGATATGAATGATTATAGTTAAGTATACCAAGTAATTTTCTGTCTTGCATTTCTATTAAATGAATAATCTGAAGTTTTAAATCAAAACAAACCACATCAATGGTCTGCAAATCTTTTCTAAAATCTCCCTATATTTTATTTTTAAAATGCTTAAAATCTGACTGTTCAAATATCTTAATTATTTTAGAAAAATTATATATTTAAAATTATATCTGTATACATCTACATGGACAGTGGCAAAATATTTTTCTGTCTTGCTATATAGTTGGGGCTGGCCTTAAGAAGTCACAGAAATCCTCTTGCCTCAGCCTCTTGAGTGCTGAGATAACAGCATGCCCCACCATGCCCTGTTACTAATAGTTTTTATTATCCTTTGCACTTTATCTTATCAGTGGTCAATAGGACTTCACTTTAAATCCTTTTGTTTTTCTATACAATTTAACAACTATATTTTAGAGGCTCCCATTTATTCAACATGTACTTATTGAATGTTTACCATATGGAAGCTGACATGTAAGTTATCTTTGACATGGAGATACTTCCGATAGTGAAACAAGGTGTTACTAACGATTATGTTGGCTAAATAAGCACACAACACAACAGTCCTAGGCACTTCAGGAGTGCAGCAGGAGGACTGTCCATGTACCAGACACAGGTCGTCAGCATAGTTCCTATCCAAATGAACTACACACTCTACTGTACAGTTTATCCTTGAGCACGAGAGTTTGAATGCTTGAGGTTCATTTAGAAATGGATTTTTAAAAAATTTGCAACAGCTTGAAAAAAACTCCCACCCTTCATAGACTATATACATTCAAAAAATTAAGGAAAAGTCAAGTATATCATGAGTGTATAAAATTGATAAAGCCAATAGTCTATTTCATCATTTACTACTATAAAATATACACAAATCCATAATAAAAAGTTAAATGTATCAAAACTTAGGCGAATACAAAATGTATGTGTCACCATTCACACCTGAGAAGTGTAGAGATGTAAAATGCATTCACAAATCGCAACAATTTGGCCACCTCCTGTGACTGTCATGAGGTCAGATGTGAGCAGCTGTCTTTGCACTAAATAACCTATGGTAATGAAAACTAATTTTTTATGTTTTTCATGTATTTTTTTACCATGTATGGTACATATAACATGCAAAATACTTGTAAATTCCATATGTTATCAATAGGCTTTTGATCAAGAGTGGGCAATTAGAAGTAAAGGTTTTGGAGTGTCAAAATTACATGCATTTTAATCTACAGCTGGAGAGGAGAATAAACCCCTAAGCAGTCTATGGCTGCCAATGGACCAGTTAACAGCATGCCCTGTTAGGAGGACACAGAGGAGTTCCAGCTAACCCAAGATGGTCCTGATAAACATTACCATAACCATGGCCAACAAACAGATGCTTCCCTATGATTTCATCAACAAAAGTGGCACCAAAGCAGATAAATTTTCATACAATAATGTCACAAAAACAGCTTCTTGAAGAATTCCACAATATAGATGATGCAGAAACCATTGAGTTTGATACTGGTGAAGAATAGGGAGCACAGAACATGTTACACTAATATGGTCCTGGAGTTCCAGTTTACAAGGGGGAGGAAGCAAGTGGGAGATCATAACCATTATAGACAGTACTTCTGTGACAGGGTCCTTCATGGAATTGACAGCAGAATTACCAGAAAATGGGTATAGTGGTTAATTGATTGTGTCAAATTGAGACATTTAGAAGCTTAACTAAATGGGTTTAGCAACTCTACACCCAAGGGTGTAGAAGAAGACCCACCCTAGGGTGGCTCATCACCTGGAGGTATAAAAGGGAAGGAGGAAGGATGAATGCATTCCATTCTTTGGAGAAGCTCCAGGCTTCGCCTTTGATTTGGATCTGTCTCCTGGCTTCCATTGTAGACTATTCAGCCTTTCACTGTAGAGCCTTTGGCCTTCTGTTGCAAACCCATCAGCCTGCTGCTCTGGACTTGCACAAGACATTAGGGTGAACTCCAGACCTTGGACTGAATCCTTTGGCCTCCAATGTGCAGACACCCTCTGCACACTTCCTCATGCAACTCTGTGGCTGACCATCGTAGGCCAATCTTGTTGTTTCTTTTACATCTGTATATCTTGTGTTATATCCATTCTCTCTAGTAAAACCCTGACTAATACAGTGGGTGAGGAGAAATTGTGGGATCAGGTCCAAATCCAGTCCTACCACCCATGAAGTTTCCTTCTTCACCATCCATGGAGACCTTCTAGACATTAATCACTGCACTAAAAGGAAGTGATACAGGATGTTGAAAACCAAGGTGCAGGAGAACAAGATATACCAGCAAGATGCAGTATGTATCAGCATTAAAGACCTCCTTTGCCAAAGACAAGCTAGAGCAAATAGCACTACAGTGATACAGGAAATCAAGGGATAAGACTCAAGATCAGTAGCCATCTCAAGACTGTCAGCATTTCAGGTTCAATTACCTAGGACAGATTCCCAGAAAACCTTCAAACACAAGATGGAAAAGAGAGGCAACTGATCATTTTGCTGAGAACTCATCAGGCCTGGAAGGAAAACAATGCAGTGCTGAACACATGTTAGTGTGCTGTCTCTACCAGTTTTCAGCTGTGCAACAGGAAAAAATGAATGCAAAATTATAGCAACAAAAAAAATGAATGGAAGATTCTTTTTTTGCCCAACCACCAAAGGACAAGAAATATATGTACTGACTATGCAGTTTGTATTTTTAGATTTTTACCTAAAGCCATTTTTTTTGCTAATAATAACCTTACTTTTAGCCCTATTTTTATCAAGACAATTTCAGTTTTATTAAGTAGAAATTTTTTCAACTTAATGTTGCACTTCTAATAGAATGCCACATCTAGTTTTTTAAAATGTCAGCACACTCTATATAAGCACCTGCTAATAAATGTCTTATATAATTTTTAAAAGTTTACAGGGACTTTCAAATGCACAACCTTAAGAACCTTCAAACTTTATACTGTTCAAGGATAAACAGCACAAGTAAAAGCCCCTAAAAGAAAAACATGTATTTTTTAAAATGTACACATTGTGGTAAATGTTACCAAGGCAACATATAGGATGCTTAATTGTTGAACAGAATAGATAGTTTAAAAGTTGTAAGGTGATCACACCTCTTGAGGAAGAAATACTGAATTTAAAATATGAAACAAGAAAATTATTGATGAGGAAGAGCAGATGGTGTTCCCGAGACCCAGGTGACCAATTTATAAAAGATTGTCAAGGCACACAAAAGCCTGAGAAAAGACAGCTTGAAGATGTCTTTGAGTCTCAAGAATAACACAAGAGAGCTCAGAAACCACAGGCCAGATCATCCAAGGTTTTCAAAGAAGCAGTGAAAGAGACATTTTTATTTAATGGCAATTCACAGCCTTTAAGGAGATAAGGGTTAGGGTTAGGGTTGGGGATAAAATTAGGTTAGCTATAAGAAATTTGATTCAAATATGTTCATCATTTTATTAAAAGTTATTCCAGTAGCAGATACATTACAAGTTATCCCTCTCAAAACATTCCCACTCACTGCAGAAACACTTTTCCGTCATTCATGCCACTTTCTGAAGCAGTTCTGGAAGCTTTCTCTGAATATCTTTAGTTGCAAAATTGAGGCTGCCTCAATGTTGTGAGTCAAAACACAACACTAACGTTTTTTTTTTTTTTTTTGCTCATTTTTATTTTATGGATGGGTCAAAAGTCACCCAGAGCCACAGCTGATGAATAAGTTGGATGAGGATAGACCATAATGTTTTTCAAGCCTGCCTTTCTGTGGATGTTACTTATAACAGCATTCATGGAATTTTTGATGATGCTCCCTTATGATATGAAAGAAGAATTCTAGAACTTCTTCAAAAAGAGGCAAGAACAATGGGATACTTTATTTTAAGTAAGGAGGGTATTCTGAGGGGGATTAATGGCATTGTGCCTATAAGAAATTTTTGAAATGTATGCATTCATTGTATATTCTGAGCACACCTCAGATTACTCAGATTTCTATATTGAGCACAATTTGTAATGTTAAAATAGGATTAGAAAATATATATAATTGTATCTTAAATTAATAATTATAATGATTGGCCAAAGATAGTGGTAATCGTGATGGAGAAACATGGAGAAAACTAAAGATACATTTTGGAGTAGAACTGAATGGAGCACATCTCCAGAGCTTTGAAGTACGTCAAACTTTTGAATGTCTAAAATACCTCTAAAATATGTTCAGCATGTATATATATTCCAGGTAGATTAAATTCAACAAATCCAACATTAAACTTCCACATTTTCTCCTAGTTTTCCCCAAGACATATGCTGCTAAAGAGAAAATGAAGGTCTAATTCTTAGTTACAATAAGTAATGGGAAGGTTTAGCCAGCAGAAATTTAACAAACATATTAGAGCAAAAGGTAGTATGTATTGTTTTCTTGCACTGCATTCTCTATTTTATAGGTCAGAAAGAGCAAAACCATACTAACAGCAAGCCTTGCTACTTTTTAATGAGTGTCTTAATCACATTTCCTTTGGATTTTTTTTCATCAAACACTGTAGGAAGCAAATGAATAATCTGACATATATCTGAAACATAAGAATTCTCAGTTCTTCATTTTACCTTGGAAGATATAGTGGCTGAATGGAAAATGCAGTGAAAGAAAGATATACAAAGAGAGAGGACTCTACTCTTTTGCATGTTACACAGCAGTGACATGCCATAGAAGAAGAGATTTTGGTTAGAAAAAAATCCACATCATCTAGAAGATTTGCAGTCAATGAAGCAATCATAAATACTGAAGTTAGGTCAAGAGACATATATCAATCAAACTTTTAGTTGAAAGTAGAAGTCATTTGAGTAAAATCAAAGCAAATAATATGTTTTATTATAAAACACAGGTTTTCCATTTATGGTAAGAAAAATTGCTTATGTAGAAAACTTGTTTCTAATATATAGTAGGAAAAAATTTTTATAAACTTTATCTGAAAGGATAAGGAAAATAATGTGGTGCTAAATAATGCTTGTAATAGTTGAAAAATGTTAGAGAATTCCCTAATATCTAAAGTTCACAGACTGAAAAATTAAATAAATTTCAAACTATTATGAGGGCCAGGGATATAGTTCAGCAGCACAGTGCCTGCCTGGCAATGCAAGGATGTGAGTTCCAGTACTCTCTTGGTTACTTTTCTCTTGTTGAGACAAAGTAGCTGATGCCCAAAATGGAGGAAATAAAGGTTTATTTAGCTTAAAGTTTTTGGAGGTTTCAGTCCATACTCAGCAGGCTCCAAGGTAGGGTGGTGTGGCTGAGGACCATTGTTCATTGCAGCTGCAAGCAACAACAGTGAAAGAGCACAAGAGGGAGGAGTATATCTTCTTCCCTCCCTATAATGTGTGCTGGCTCTGACCCTGAGGAGGTGCAGAATTCACACCACCAATCCCAGAGCTAGCCAATGAGCCAATCACAAATGCTAGATTCAGACTGCATGAGGTTTGGGGGCCACAGAGACACAAACCATAACATTTCACCCTTGGTCCCCTTAAAGACTTATGTGCATCCTTTATGCAAAAAGCATTTAGTCCATCTCTCAGCATTGCCAAAGTCCTAACAGTTTCAGCACTGCCTAAAAGTCCAAGTCCCAAGTCTCCTCCAAGACCCAAGGCAAACTCTTAGCTACAAGCCCCTATACAAATAAAAACAAAGTTAAATATTTCCCACACACAGCATCTGAAGCAATCTGAGTGTGAACCCCAAAAGCCTAGAGTGGCTCTACTCCTATGGCACTTCCAGGGGTTTCAGCTCCCACAGTTCCCTATTAAACCCACTCTGCTCAGTCCTTGCAGCTTTCCATGCTCCTGAGGTTTCCAAACTTCTGGGTTTTCCATTGCATGTTTGGCTTCACACTCACAGCTTCACACATTGCCCTCTCAAGGCCATGCTGCCTGGCCTCCTAGGCCTTCTGAAATCAGTGTGGAAGCTGCCTTAACCTCAGAACTCATGAATTCTCCAGTGCCTGAAACCAGTATCATGTGGATGACAACAAGGTCTGGTGCCACCTAGAGCAGCAGCCAAGCTTTCCTCCTTCTTGGCTATAGGGGTTGAGTGCCTGGATCACTGAGCACTCTGAAGCTGATTGTGAGGAACAGATTTTCTATGTCACCTTCATTCTGGAACCTGGTGTGGCCACTGCCTTCTTGGAACATCATGTGGCCTCTGCTGTCACTCTGGAGCATGGTGCTCTGCAGCTTTCTCCTCCAAGCAAAGTCTTTGAGGTTGCAAAGAGTGGAGACCACCATTGTTTTCCATAATGCCTCTAGACTATCTTTTTCATATTTTTGTTCCTTCTCAGCATTGGAGATTTCAGCTCTATCTTTATAGTTCACAGTTTTAGTAGAGGTTTCTTTCTGGCCAAACTCACAGCATTTTAAATCACCCTGCTGGGCTCTTTGCTTTTGATTCACAACATAAATCTGGCTTAAAGCCCCCAACAATAGCCATGACACCACCTCAACATTCCACTGCCTTGAAGTTTCCTCTGTCAAATTAATCAGTTCCCCACTCTTAATCTCAGTCTCAGGCAAAGTCTCTGGATACAAGAAGGATGCAGACAAACTTTCTGCCAAGTCATAAAACACATTTTCTGGAGTCCAACCACCAATACAGTTCTTCTTCCTAGAAGAAATCTCCTGAGCCTGGTCTCTACCAGCAAATTTACTATCAGGCTGGTAGTCTCCTGAGCTCTGAACAGAATCTCCCATACAGAACAGCCTAGGTGTTGCCTAAGGGAGTAGATACTGCCATGTCTACTCCCTTAGGCAACATCTCCAAACCTTCCCAAACTCTTCCCACAAGCCATTTCCAAAGGCTCTTGAACCACATGGTCTGGTGTAGTCGCAGAAATGACCCCACTCTTCTGGTAACAAATTCTGTCTTGGTTGCTTTTTCTCTCATTGCTGAAACAAAATATCTGATGCCCCAAATTAGGGAGCGGTAGGTTTAGTTATCTTACAGTTTTGGAGGTTTCAGTCCACACTCAGTTGGCTCCAAGGCAGGGTGACATGGCTGAGCAGCAGCCGTTCTTGGTGGCTGCAAGCAACAACAGCAAAACAGCAAAAAAAGGAGGAGCATGTCTCCTCTCCCCACTATATTGTTTGCTGGCTCTGCCACTGGAGAGGTGCAACACTTACACTACCAATCCCAGAACTAGACAATGATCCAATCTCAAATGCTATATTCAGACTGCATGAGGCTTAGGGGCCACCCAGACACAAAACATAACAGGAACCAAAAAAACCCAAAAACTATCTATCTATATATATATATATATATATATATATATATATATATGGTTATTAATTGGTAGCTACTCAAACATAAAATATGCCAATGAAACATCAGAGTGAAATTCAACAGATATTCAAATAACAAAGAACTATGAAAAATTCATGTGCAATATTAAAATCTATAGCTAATATAGTATAGAATATAATTGCCATTTTCAAGCACTAATTTATTACCTGGAAAGAAAAATTTGAAACAACCAGACAAGCTTGTAAAAAATTTGAAACAACCAGACAAGCTTGTAAAAACTGATAACTAAAAATTGATAACTAAAAAATATGGAAGAGAATGCTTACTAAATTATAAAATGACTAAGAATTAGATGAAGAAAGTTATTAAAACTATAGTTTTTATATTCTTCATAAGTAATGAAAGCAGTACAGAAGAAGACTAAATATACTTTTTACATTATTGGAATAATTAGTGAGATAAACCCAATTTCTGCATACTGTTATAACTGATATTTTATACCTAATCTATCATCATGTGAGCTTCAAAGTCATAAAATTCAAAAACTTGTAAAGGAATAAAATCACACTAACTTTGCATACCTGTATAGTATCAAACTTTAGAAGAATTTTGTATAGTAAGCAGAATTTTGGGAGAAAAATTATAAAAATAAATATAGTAATGAAGATTTCTTTAATGTTAAAAAACAGTATTATTATTGATGCAAGAACACAAATAAGCAATTTGTGTATGGTTTTAAAATATTTAGTTAAATATACATAGTCTAACTGAAAATAATGAATACATCCAAATTAACATATGATAGAAGGAGACAGTCAAATTATTTTGGAAGATTCATGAAACCAATTAACTGTGCTGCTTAAAATCACTTTGAACACAGTACAGAAAGTTATATGTAAGGGTCAAAAATTTTACTTGAATACAAAGATTTCGAGAGTGAATACCAAAGTTCTGATTTATATCTCTAAATACTAAAAACAGTCTGAACAATTTAAGGTCTTAGGATAAAATTAAAGAAAAATATTAAAATACTTATTTGTGGTCTTGCTCAGAAATCTAGTAACTATTTCATTAGTCTTCTTTGCTAAGGAAAAACTATGGTTCATACTTGTAAAATCTAGAAACATCCTGAACACCCAATTATTATGAGAAGGCTAAAAATATTATTATATGTTTTTTTGGTAGTAGTTGGTAGTCATGTTTCAGAGGAATATAATGATTTGCAAGTATGAAAATAAAAAACATAACAAAATAGAATACAAATATGCCTACCCAATTTGACACTAGGTTTAATTAAAAAACATATATAATTTTTATAGGCTTATGTAGCATGCATACTACATGTTATTCAAAGCAATTTATTTAATATTTGTTTATAGAGAAATTTCCCAAATGAATGGTATACTAATATTTTTATTAGTGGAAACATCTGCTATAGTTTTGAATTTTAATGACATGCCATTATAATTACATAAGATATATAAATAGCAATTTTGCCTTTACTGTAACAAATTAAGCAATGCATTAATATAGAAATTTTGTTGCAATACCAGCATTTAACATTTGGTCAATTCTGCAGAAACTATATATCAGTATCATCCCTATCTGTATCTCTATCTATCTATTGGTACAAATTGAATATCAAAATGAGTAGCAATTTTCATGATGAACTCAGTAGCTAAACTTTTAATAACAGAAAGATGAGTCTTTATTTTTGATAGCTATTTTTTACATCAAGATAATTGAATGCATATGTGCATACAATTAGCAGAAACTTCTTACAGAACTGGCAGTAATTTTCAGTTTTTCCTAAAGATGTAAGGAAAAACGTGAAAATTTATCCAGCAAAGCATAAGTGGTCAAATCTAATTTTTATTACTTACTGTTTCAAGGTAAAGACAACATACACACACACACACACACACACACACACACACACACATTCACACATATATCTAGAAAAAATGAACTGTTAGAAGTGATATCAACAACTTGAAGCTTAAATTTTGACATACTAGGGATAAGAATGTAGTAGAATTAAGAAAGAAAAATGCTAAGTATCTGTAATTTTTTTTTTCACTTACAATCCTGGAAAGTCCTAGGAATTAGAGACAACATGTATCACCAATGGCAGGGTCTGAGTAGTTCTAATAAACAGAAAGATTGCTTGAACTTTTAATTGAGAAGCCCTGACATATTCTGACAGCACAAAGTTATACTATGGAAAATCTGAATCAGAGAAACTCTGAATTTGAAATGCCAACCAGAGGTAAAAGTAAGAATACCAAAAGAGGTGGGAGATTAAGGAAATACAGCTTCCCTGGCTGCCATATCTGATTACAGCTGTCAGCAGACAGTTACTTAATACTGTGTATTTGAGGATCAACTCCAATATGAAAAGACCAGACAGAAAGAGTAAAATATCGCTAAGAAATAAAAGAACATACAAAAAATACAATAAGATGAATGTATAAAACAAAACTAGGGTACCATAAGGAATGTTCCCATAAGGACATCAGGAAATTAAAATATGGTAGCAGGAAAAGTAAAAATCAGTAGAAAGATTGGAAGCTAAACTAGCAAATATTCTAGAATATAAAACAACAAAACAAAGTATGCATTATTTTTATAAATGTGATATTATGAAATGTTATTCTCTTGAATATTTTGTGGAAACTATTGAGAGGAGATGTGTTTATCACTTAATATATTACTATGGTAAAATAGTGATATGTGCCGTAAACAAAGGAGAGAAAATAGAAATTACTTTTGAAACCAGGAAGACTAGAAATTTATATAAGAAAACTATTTTAAATGTTTTAAGCATCATTAAAATGTACATATTGATAATAATGTCAAGCGTGAAAACAGAATTATAAATGACTAAAAGAATGAGGTAGGAGATACACACTGAGTCTAAAACTCTGCAAGCCATGTAGGAAAGTCAAAGCTAGTCTTATTTCCCCATCTTAGAAGTGTCTATTCATTTCAAGTGCTCATTTTTGGTTGTGTCTTTAAATTTGTGGACTCTAACTTTTTTTAATTCTTTATGTAATGTAGATGTTATACATTTGTATGAAGCATATTTGTCAAAATTTTTGTCCCATTCTAAATTCTATCTCTTCACTTTTTTAGTAGTTTCCTCTGTTGTAGAAAAGCTTTATAATTTAATGTGATCCATTTGTTGATGCTTTGCATTGTTTCTTGCACAATCATGATTTTATTCAGCAAGTCTTTGCCTACACCTGTCTTCAAGAGTTTTACTTACTTTGTCTTCCAGCAGATTGAGTACTTCTGTCTTAATGTTTAGATCTTTGATCCTTTTGATTATAGCTTAGTGCATGGTGACAGATACGTTTCTAAATTCAATTTTTGACAGGTGGATAGCCAGTTTTGCCACTACTATCTTTCCTGCAGTGAAGGGATTTAGCCACTTTGTCAAAGATCACATCACTGAGTGTGTCTGGAGTTGTTTCCATATTATCCTTTCTGTTGCACTGGTGTGTGTGTGTGTGTGTGTGTGTTTGTGTGTTTCCAACACCATGGTGCTTCTATCTCTGTAACTTGGCAGTATAATTTGAGGACTGGTATTATGATGCTCCCTACATTGACCTTGGTTTCCAGAACTGGTTTTGCTATCAAGGTCTTTTCTGGCTCCCTATAAATTTTAGCACTGCTTTCTCTAGTTTTTGAGAAATGTAATTGGTATTTTGATTGGGATTAAGCCCACATAATAGTTTTAGAAGCATGATCATTTTAACTATACTGGTTCTGTCTATCCAGGAACAGGGGATATCTTTCTATTTTCTAATATCCTCTTTGATGTCCTTTTTAAAAGTACTATCATTTTCATTGTAGAGTTCTTTCACTCCCTTACTTATGCTAATCCCTAAGCTTTTCATTTTTCTCCATGTTTCTGTGAAAAATATTGTTTCCTTAATTTCCTTCTCGGTAAGCTTGTTATTAGTGTACAGGAAGGCTATTTGTTTTTGAGTGTAGATTTTATATCCTGCTACATTATTGAATTTGGTTATTAGTTCTAGGAGTCTTTTGATATGAGTTTGGAGGGCATTCTACATAGGATCATGTCATCTACTAATAATGCTGTTTGAATTTGAGAATTAAAGACAATATATGAAGACGAGGTTTGATTCTCAATGTCACACACAGAGGAAAATGAAGATGAAGATAAAGATAAATAATTTTAAAGATATGTTACAAATAGTTTTTCTGTATATATAATTTTTATATATAATTCATTTATTCATATATATGTATGAGTGTATGTCAAACAATAGCTAAAATAGTTTAAACTGACTAAAATTGGGAAATAATAATAGGAACTAGGAAACACTGGATAAGATATTGTTACTCTACAGATTGTGGAACTATTTGGTTTTAAAACTATGAATGTAAAACTATGAATGTAAAAGTGATAATATCAGAAGTGAAAATGAAATAAAATGAAAAGAAATGTTTAACACCAGGTAACCTCGAGGGTGAGATCAGGAATGAATTTAATCTTTTCTTTATACAGTGATGCTTCAGTTGCCGAAATCACTGCATCCCAAATTTGTGTTCAAACACTAAAACACTTAAGAACTAATTCATTTTGAGACCCCCAAAATTACAGTTATAAATTCATTTTCAGAATTTTAACAAACTTTACATTTCCTTCTTTAACTGTATCGTGGTTCTCATACTTTTCCTGTTAGCTTTACTGCTGGTATCACTAACCTTCTCTGGTGCTATGGTTACAATATTTTAAGCAGATAAAGTGCAAAGTAACAAACAAAAAATATACAATAACAAAGGTTTTAAAGTATTAATGCAAACACTGTATGTTGGTTGGGAGTGAGCAGCATTTATACCGTAGTGTGGTCCTGTTGTGTCCACATGATATGCAATGATTGGCTAATTCTCAACCCTTTAGGATTTTCCATTCAACCAATCATAAACTGAGAGGAATTTTGAACTTTGCTGTTTGAATAGTAAAAAGTTTGAGCTTGGTGCCATTCCACAACCGAAGTATCATTGCAAGCAATTCTCTGAATTACTAAATTTTTGTTTAAGTGAATCTGGATTTTATTATGATCAGGCAAAAACAGTGAGAAAAAATAAGAAAATGACAAATATAATTGAATATGTTTTCCTATTATGAGCAGATTATGACACTAAAGCAGATAAGCAATTTACAAAATAAGAATAGCTGCATATTTAACATATTTAGTGGGAACTAATATGCATATAAAGAAAAGTGCTTTGTTGTTTGTCACACAAGTTAAAACCATTAATTCTTAAACTTTGAAAATGGATTAGACGCTCTGGGTAATGGGTTTGACATCTTGCTTCAAAACAAACTGCTTCATTATATGTTCTCTATGCATTTTAAAATACTAAATATTATTCTCACTTCTTCAGCATGTAGAATTTTCCTCTAAGTGAAAACAGATGGTTTTTATTAGTAATTTAGAACATTTTTTTCCACAAAAACACAGACTGAAACTTTAAGTGGAATTTTTGTGGCTTATTTCATTTTTGACCATATGTTTAAGAGAAATCACACTTAGTCATAAGAGGAAAGAAGGGATGCTAAGCAAAAACAACAACAATAAAAAAGGATTTATTTGACATCTAAAATATCTGGCAAAGGATGTGGGACTACCATAAGGAAGCGTCTTTTCCTCTTGTTGTTTACACTATTTGTGGTTGTTATGTGTGTGCTGCTGCCCCAACAGTGTGTTAACTGCACTCCAATATGGAATTATTATGTCAAATAATATCATTAAATAAATTCTGCTCAAACTTTGCAAAGCTTGGATGAGTACTGTTGGAAATAAAAAGGGAAATTATTATGGATTCTTCAGTCAATTGCAAGTATCTCATAGTTCTTCAAAATTTTAGTTTCTTGAGTTGTGCTCAGCATCCTGCCTGTACTCCACGATCGTTCCTTATAATTAAGGACATAAATAAGAATCTATTGATGCATGCAAAAATAAGATTTTTCTACATTGTTCTTTTTTATTTTAAATCCAGTATTAGTCTCAAAATTTTACATTATTATCCTTGATATTAGCTATATATTTTGCCACCTCGATTTCTAGGAAATGACTTTTAAATTGACATGTTTAAATAAAATTCTATGTTCCTACTGTTGTCGTGATGCAAAACTTCCAAACATCTCAGTAGCTCAAGTTAAATTTTTTAAAATGCTTCAAGCAACTTACTTTTGTTGTATAATTCACCTAATTCACTGATGTTGCTTGTGCTCCACACCCTTCTGGATCAGTTTTTTTTTTTATTTTATCCTATGAATCAATTTTGACGCTCTTAATAAGATCTTTGCATTCATAGACCTCTAAGAAATTTTCATGTACTTCATACGAAACAAAACAAAACAGAAAACTTATTCTATTGCTAGAATGGAAATGGCTTTATCATTTAGCCTTTGATGCATTTACAAAAGTCTCATTGCAGTGCACAACATTCCCAAGTAGAAAAATAAAAACAGGTTTCATCTTTTCTCAGTTCCTTCAGTAATTTTAGACGCTTTTAAAAAAATCTAATCAGTTTAGTTCAATTTAATCTGTATAAGTTTTGAGGTTTTGATTTTTAATTCTAACTAATAATGCTGTCACATTCTATGGAGTTACTAGTGCTGGAAGTACCAATATTAAAAATATCATAGCTTTTATATTTTTAAAATATATATTGAATATTTTATACAGTACTTTAAATTTTCCATTATAAAGATTTTATGTAAACACAGAGTGTATACTGATGAACTCTGAAGAGGCCATCTATCATTTTCTTTTTTTGAAAATTAAATTTATTGGTACAATTTAGATATACATGATGATCACATTCATCATAGGGAATTTGTACCTGCACGTGATATGCTTAGTCATATCCTCTTTTTTAGGTCTTCTTTTTCCTCCATTCCCCTCCCTTCTCTTTAATCCCTCTTCCCTTCCTTATTTACGAGGCTTTGTTTCCATTCTATCCTTTTTTTCTCATTTCTTTCTCCCTCCTCCCAGTTCACCTGCTCCTTTTGAACAATTACTTCCTTTTTTCACAATATCTATTATACATTTTGGTTCTTCTTTACATTTAACAGTTTTTCACACCAGAGGGACCATGTAATATTTAAATGTTTGCCCTATTTATTTCACTTCAGAGCGTCAACTCTAGGTTCACCGATTTAGCTATAAATATCTCAAGTTTATTCTTCTTTATAGCTGAGCAGTACTCCCTTGTATAAAAAATACCACTTTTATTCATTGACTGATAAACATTTGAGGTGTTCCCAAGATTTAGCTATTATAAACTGTGCTGCTATAGACATGGGTGCTCATGTACTGCTGTTATATGATGCTTTTAATTCTTCGGGGAAGATATCAAGAAGAAAAATAGCTAGGTCAAATGGAACCTCTAGTTCTACATTTTTAAGGAACCTCCACCCTGATTTCTACAGTGATTCCATCAGTCTGCATTTCCACTAACAGAGGAGAAGAGTTCCTTTTTCCACACAGATCAACCAGCATGTTTATTAGTTTATTTGCTGAAAACAGTGATTCTTCTTGGAATGAGATGGAATGTCACTGTGTTTTTAATTTGCATCTTGAGTGACCAATGATGTTGAACATTTTTTTATATATTTATTTGCAGTTTGTGCAGAAGAAGAAATATAGATGATATCTATCAGTTTCAGCAAGTTTCAACACATGGCCAACTCTGCTTCACCGTAAGCCCCCTCCACACCACTCCCCACTCACCTTGACCATGGAATTACTTTTAAAGCAAACATAAAACCTCATACCATTTCATCAATAAATATTTCAACTTGAACAACTAAGACATAAATTCTTTTGTCTTTAATGAATATTAAAACATCAAGTTTAAAAGGATGAGAGCAAAACATTCAAAAGCCAGGTAGAGAGA
Organism: Hydrochoerus hydrochaeris; assembly: GCA_004027455.1. Taxonomy (NCBI): domain Eukaryota; kingdom Metazoa; phylum Chordata; class Mammalia; order Rodentia; family Hydrochaeridae; genus Hydrochoerus; species Hydrochoerus hydrochaeris. The sequence continues at coordinate 68,687 of PVLA01001620.1, read as the reverse complement.
GAGAGAGAGAGACAGACAGACAGACAGACAGAGACAGAGAGACAGAGGGAGAGGTTTTGACCTCCATAGTTCAAATCTTGCTTTTATATAATTCTGTTTGAACTTCAGATGGAGAAGAATAATTTTAAAGCCTCCAAAATGTTTTAGTATATGTTATCATAAACAAAACCTATATCATTAGACTTGTGTACTATTAATTTCTGGTCTTATTCTACCAGACTGCATCTCTGTCATCTCCTCTCAATTTCCATCAACTATATACATTATTGTCACACTTGGGCATGACTCCATTGTCTTACGTACTTTGTGGTTTCATTTAAGGCTGTGATTCTTATTTTGATAAGTGCTTTCTAGAGGTAAAAAAAGAAATTCCTAGAGAACAGGCACTGGATTTTATTTACCTGGATTCTATCAAAGCCTAGATAAGTATCTAATTTATTTTTTAAAAAGTCCTTACTGCTCCTTAAATATAGATTAGGTAGAATATAAATTTCTCTCTTTATTAGCTTAATTCCCAAAGTGGGCAGAAAAAGCATAAGAAATTTTCTATCTCATTTGACTTACTAAAGACTCAATAACTGTCATATAAATTTGGGGAAGCTGAGTAATCTACCTTAGACTACAAATACTGAATCATGATTTTCTTTCACCCCTGCCTTGGTGATTTTAGAATTGTTCTCATTACTGTCATAAAATAGTAGGCCCAGGCCTAATATTAAAAATTGAAATCTGCCAACAGATTGTGCAATGGAAAACTCCTTGACATATTTTGTGAAAATACACTATTGGCAATATAGACATTTGAAATTTTTCATTTTATTTTAAAGAGAATCTATTAATTATAATAAAATCATCATTACACATCATTTTGACACTATTACACAGAACTCTCTTTAAAAGTTTCAGAAAATGATAACATCACAATGCATGCTCTTGTTAGTGAGACTGATCATGGGTTAAACAAAAACAAACAAAAACAGGAAAAACTAAAGAAAGAAATACTTTTGTTACCAGGGAATTATAAAATTTTCTTTACAACAAAATTTTTTAGCATTTCAAGCCTATGGATTTTTATAGTTCTCTCTGTACTTGTCCATGCTTACTGCTTCTTTACAAACTATTACTTTGACCTAGCATTAAATTTTGTGCACTATCTAATTATTTTGCTTTTGTCATGTGTGTGTGTAATATTTCTATGTATCACCCTATATTATCTGTCTGATTCACTCAAAAGAAAAGTGTATTCTTTCACTTGCAGAGGATTTTTAATAATTTTAAGATTTATTGAGATAAAATTATGAAAAAATGAATTTAAATATGTTTATCTTTTGTTTTCATAATTAAAATGTTAAAAGCAATTATTATTTATAAACTTCTCAAAGTATGTGCCTTTCAGAAAAAAGAAAAATTATATCACCTTGTTAAAGCAAAGTTGAGATATATTATAAATAAAAAAATTTTGACTTATAATTAGAAAAAAAGAAAATATTTAGGCAATATATCAACAAATGGTCATTTTACCATGAAATAGTTTCCTTCTTTCTAACTATATAGTAAGTTTAAAATCTTTCATGGGACTTTCATACATAGAAATGTATTCTAATGTAGGACTCAAAGGTATACATGTTAACATGTATGCTTTGAGTATTTTCACAGAAACAAATATACTATTCATTTTGGTAAGAAATGAATTTATTTCAAAAAAATAGCATGTATAATTTTGTATTTAACTATTTATTTCATGATTAGAAGGAATTTTAGTCCAGGAAACTAGGCAGTATGGTAGAAAATTATGGTTCTCTACAGACAGGAAATCATTAAGTTGCCCTATGAATTAAGACAAGGAAGAAAAGACCCCAAATTCCACAGTTTTTCATCATCAATTTATATCCTAAGACAAGAAAAATCTATGAAAGCTTTCTCCTATTTATTAAACTTGACTATGTTTTAATTCAGTGAATATTGACTGAGAACTACTCCATGTGGAGTGCTGCATCTTCATGCAGGACAAATAATAATGCTTGATCCCCTAAAGTAGTAGAGAGAAGAATCATGAAAACAATGCCAATAATAGCAGGAGAGTGGGAAAAGAGACAACTCCTGCTTTGAAGTGCCATAATCATGTTATTTTACATAACATTTTAGAATATTTGAATTGAATAATTCTTTTATTCAAAAAGTGTAGGTGAACTATAGAACAGTAATGGAAATGGGGAGAGAAGGAAATAAGAAACATGGACACACAAATAAGCAGCTATTACTTATAGACATTACACAGCTGTGTTTTTGCATCTACTTAGAGAAATACATAAGAACATCAGAAAGGTGGAAATGAATGATGTATGTAAATGTATTATTTTAATTTTGTATGATATTATTGTGAGTATATTAAAAATAAGATTCTTTATGTCTTACCAGTAAGTGGCTAAATGTTTATTTATCAATTGACAAACTGGATTTTATTTCACAGCAATCCAGTGGAACACCGTGTGAGGCTGGAGTTTGAATAGATGAGGCACAAATGGATATATGTTAATGCTAATTGAAACAGATGAATGGACACAACAAGTTAATAGGACTTTTTGTTTTCATTCTTATTTGAAAATTTACATAAGAAAAAGTTTCATAATTAACATACCATAGTTTAATACAAGCTCTCAAAGGATTCAATATTGAACATTTGATATTTAAACACATTACTTAAATGAAACATTATTCTTAGCGGTTTCACTAATTTGAAATAGTGGGAACACTGAATAAAATAGCAATGATAAGCTGAAATGTAAGGATTTAAATAAAGCTTGGATTCTTGATACTTTGGAGTCAAGATATGATCTTTCACATTGAAAATATAAATATAATTGAATGCGAATAAACATATACATAGAAAATTTATTATATGCTCTGTTCTTTAAATTTTTATTGATGTACGTTTGTGACACATAATGAATATATTTATCACTGGATATTTGTACACATATTCATGATTTTTTAAATATGGTATTAGAGACCAAACCCAGGGCCTCATGCATGCAAGGTAAACACTCTACTGCTAAGCTACAGCTATAGCTCAGAAAATTATTAAATATTCAAAATAAATCTTATGTGATTATATATACTGTGTATTTAAGGAATTTCTAATAAAATTTTTGTATTAACTATTGAAAGCAGTCACTGTGTTTTAATAACTCTACTGCAATAAAGAATTAAACAATATTTGAAAATAAGGATATAAAATACAATCGACTTTTAAACAATAATTATTTTAATAATACTACCCAAAAAATTTACTTTTCATAAATTAACAGAGAAATATTGAAAAGTCTAATAGAACAGGGTTTATCATATCTTTAGATTATCATATATTCACACACAAACATATATATATATATATAATATATTGGAAAATAAAATTAAATATATATCTATTGATATGATAGTATATTGTCATCAAATATGTTATGTAATGAAGTATTAATTCACTCATTCATTCATTCATTCATTCATTTCTTGCCCAGAATGAAGCTTGGTTTCATGGAGTTCTTTGTGAGTTCAGTATCAGTCCTCAGTGAACTGGAACATGTGAGGTAATAGGTTGTTTATACACTGTAAATCTACTTTCTGTGAGTTGGAAATGTGGTAGATAATAGGCTGTTTATGATTTGCAAATCTGTTCAGTGAGCTGAAAATTTGTCAGATAACAGGCTGTTTATGAATTCTAAATCAATATTCAGTGAGCTGGAACTATGTTAGATAATGGGCTATGTATGAGTTATAAATCTGTTTCCAGTGAACTGAAAACATGTAAGATAATGGTTGCTTCTGAGTAGTAAATCCATTTCAGTGTACTGAAAGCATGTTAGACAATGGGTAGTTTTGGAACTGTAAATCTGTGTTTTAGTGAACTGAAAAACTGTTTAATAAAGGATTCTTTATATGTCATAAATCTGTTTTCAATGATCATGAAATGTGCTGGAATAATAGGTCCATTTTGATTTGAAGATCCTAGTTTACTAAAGTAGAAACAAGTTATCTAATAAATTCTTTATGAGTAGATCTATGTTCAGTGATTTAGCTCTATGTAATGATGCTGTACTGTTTACCTAAGTGTTCTGACTTTAATCTATTTTTCAGCGTGTTGTTCTTTGCTGAATAATGGTTCCTTTTGATTATGGGTAATGCAAGGGCAAGTGCCTAAGGTTTGTATGCAGTAATGTGGTGCCAGGCCGGTTTTTGAAACGTTTGTTAATTTTTAACAGGTACCGAATTCACCTTGACCTTCAGGAAATACAATAAAACAGAGAAACCATAAGTTTTGCATTCAGTGTGCATATATTCATAGATATGGGCCACATGAAACAGTATTCAATGCTGTAAGTGTAGAATGCATTCAGTATATAGATTCAGTTTAGGCTAAGACACCAAAGAAGAAATCTGAAATCTCAGCAGGGTAACAACATGGACAATCATAAAACTGTAAAATCAATATTTTAAAATTATCACAAATGAATAATAAATGGCAAAAAACCCCACAAAACTGTGCTATCTTTAAGAAAATAGCTAAGAAATGGTCACTAGATAAGGATTAAGAAACAAAAGTTAAAAGTCCAGAAAGACGGGCCAGGGATATAGTTCAGTTGTATAGTACCTGCTTGGTCCTGAGTTCAATTCCAAAAAATATACCAAAGCAAATTGATTCCAAATCTTATGTCTAATTTTAATATATGCATATTTTGTCAACAGTTTCATATTTGTTGATAATTACTGTTTAATTTTTGGAAGCATTAGAGAAAATAAACATATTGTATCACCAGTCTTTATTTAAATAAATGTTTATTTTTATCAATGTGATACACTTGGTAATATTCAGAAAATGTCTACATTAGAAGTCTATTATCAAAGACCTAAAATTCATTAATATCCAATACTTTTGCCCCCCCCCAAAAAAACTTGTTCAAAAGAAATTTTTTTCAACCTTTAATGCAATTTCTAATGATGCTAGTCATTTTATTTATAAATATTTTTCTTACACTGCACAGATTTTTATTAGCATTGGAAAAGCTATTAGATTAAATAATTACATGTATGCTTCCAATAGTGTCACACTAATTTACACTTGTTGCAATCAATCATTGTGCAATGATTATGTTCCTTTTGTTTTCACTCTAGTCAAAAATTATTTTTTCATTAGTTGTTTCATTTTCCATATATCTGCCTTTGATTCATTACTAATTATACATGAGTTAAAAATAAAATGATATTTCCAGTGCTTACCCATGAAGTCATCTAGGAAAGCCGTTATTCCTCCAACAAGCTCCCTGCCATGATTCACAGGTCCTGCTTTGATGTGGACCGGGGCTTTTCTAAACCAAAAGTTCACCTTCGATACTGGGCTGACCATTCAGGTGCATGTGTTGTGGGAATATCCCTTGTATCCCAGAAGACCATGTATGCCTGTGCTTTGCTTTATTCTTTTCCATCATGAGATGTATGTTTCACATAGCTTTGTTAGAGATGTATCGCAGCCTCGGGGACTGTGCCTGTCTCAAAGACTCAGTGTATTGAATGACAATGTGGTCAGCTACAGAACTGTAACTAAAAATTTCAAAAGCAGTGCTCTCTGATGAGGTTATACCCTAAGCCTTAGTGTCTAACCCTGCACTTTGGCATATTTTTCTATCTCTCTTTAGAAGGGAAAGAAAAAAATTTACCTTTTTTTACTAAGCTTGTACTTCATAAGTTACACTTGCTATTTTTTTCACTCCTTTGGACATTTAAGTTTTTTCCCCACATGATTATTACATTATTTAAATATTCAAATTTTTATACGCTATCTCTTATATGTATTACATTTCACTCACTGAAGCTTCAAATATATTTTTCTGATAAATTTTCTATTAATTTTCCTGATACTTATCTCCTTGTATTTTATGAATATTTTTGCAACTTTATAATTAGATTCTTTCATTTTCAATTGAAAGTTTTATTGATATAAGGTTGGGCTTCTATGAAGTTTTCTAGTTCTCCGATTATTCTTTTATTTAATATTTGTTGATTTGGGGCTAGGGATATAGCTCAGCAGCACAACTGCCGGCCAAGTGCAAGTTCATAAGTTCGACTCCTGATATATAAGTATCTCATATAAATTTAATTGTTTAAAAAAAAAAACCTACCTCCCCATTCTCTAAAGATACTTTTTTGTCAGTCTTTTTCTTTCTCTTGAATTTGAGGCATTTTTTTCAATTATTTGTTAATTTTGGCCAGTCTTCACTTTTAAGTGAGAATTATTTAAAAGTTGACTAAAAGATCAGTGTTTGATATATGTTTCAGGTAAGGTGCTCAGGATTTTGCCATAGGGAATCTCAAGTGACAAAATCCTAAAATCTAAACTGAATCCAATTAAATCCTCTGTAGAAAAATTCTCCAGTGTTGTAACTGGGCCAGTAGTCAACTGGTAGAGGGCAATGAGAGAGAATGGACTGGGAGATTAAGGATGTTTTGTTTTCAGAGTTAGGTGTTTTGTTTGTTTGTTTGTTTTGTCACCTAACTCTTTGAAAACAGGGGTCCCCAAGCTTAAGGGAGCTTCATCAGTTTTTCAGAGTGAACAGTTCGCTTGCTATTTCTACTCCTACCTACGCTCACTTTTAATTGTAGTGTCTTCTATTTTGTTATGGTTTTACCCATTATTCCAAATCTGTTGATATTTTTCATAACTGTTTTGCCTTGTCTTTTTTTTAATTTTCACTTTCCAAGCATAATGTTTTTATTCTTATTTGAACACATTTAGAAAAGACACACAAATAAATATGTATTGCTGTCAGTGTTGTACTGCTAGCCATATCTCTGTGGCTTTTTGTCACCTGGTTTTTGTTACCTCTGAAACACATTCCTTCAGTCCCTGCTCATTATTCTAGGCTGAAATACATTTAATGAACTCGACTTACAGTCTTGTTTACAAAATATTGGAATTACATATTAATCTTTATTAAGAAATTAAAAATTATCAATATGTATTAACAAGTCAGGTGCTTTCAGAAAAGTATTTTAATGTTTTTCACTTAAATAATTTATTTGTACTTTGATTCAGGATAGTATTAATAAATGTTACTCTCCTTGTTTTGAAATTTTGTATTATTTTTATTGTAATTTCTCTTTAAAATAAAAAAGCAAGGTGTGAGAAATTATGAAATGAAAAGAAAAAAAGTAAATTTATCCACTTTCATTATGGAAAAATACAACTACAGTATTAAAGACATGCAGAGAATGGAGTTAAATTACCAGTGTGGTTAGACTGTGTGTCCATGAATTTAGTTTAAAATCTGTTCACTGGATTGAATTCCATGACTGAGCAATGAATAGTTCTCTGCTAATTCCTCTATGATAATTTTCCCACTACTTCTCCTCTATCATACATTCCTGAAAAGTGTGTTAAAAATGTAAATATAACTCCATCTGACAGAATAAAGCAACTACATAGAAAAGGTTAGTTTAGCATAATTTTGAATAGAAAAAAAAAGAAGCAAGGTACCTTTAATCATTATGAAACAACACTGTATGTCATAGTTGCAATGTATATTAATCAGTTGTTAAAAAATGTCAGTGCAAATGAGTATCTTCACAAAAGGTATACATTGAGTAAGAAAATTATAGGTGATAAAGCAAAGATCAAAATAATTCTCAGTTTTTATCTGTATAATTATGCAAGCTTGGTGTTTATTTAGATTGCTATATATAATCAAAGAAAAATATATAACTTGTTCTTAAAATATAAATGCAAGTAGTTATTGCTTTATATTGTATTGTATTATTGTAGTTAAAATATCTAACATTATTTAAAGAGATATCTTGGGATGGAAAGATAGTAACAAAGGGCTAAAAATACACAGTAATCAAAAATGAAGAGAGTTGGAGTTGCAGAACTGAGTACTTATCTAGCATTCATGAAGCCCTGAGTTGCATTTCTAGCATTTTAAATTCAGAGAGAGAGAGACAGAGAGAGAGAGAGAGAAACAGAGACAGAGAGAGACACAGACAGACAGAGACAGAGAGAGAGAGAATTAAATTCCATAAACTCTGGGGAGAATTTTGTTAGTTCATATTTTTACATTATGAAAAATTAAAGAATAATATAATGCATGGAAAAAGACATTAAATTTATATAATTTAATATCAATATTAAAAAATAGAATTTTAGTAGTGAAAACGTCATTTTTATTAGAATGGATGTGGAATTTGTGCAAACAGAATTCAGCAAGAAAGTTTATGAAAATTTCACAACATTTCCTACAGCAAACTATTTTTAACCTTGCCAGTGATTATCTGTTTTCTTTTTTTTTTATTTTAAAGAGGGTAAAACTAAACATAACAAAACAGAACAAAGCAGATTAGAAGAAAACAATGTAAGTCACACAGATTTCAAAGCAAGATAATAGGAGATCTATCATGGCTACCTTAATGTCTTTTGTTTTCTTCCAAATAGTTGTTCATACAAAACAAAATAGTATTAAACTGATCAGAACAGAATGATGAAGGCATTATAGGCCTTCAAAACCAGACAATAGGAAAATCAACAATGGCAGCTGTAATGTCTCTTGTTCTCATTCAAATTAGCTGTCCATAACTTCATGTATGTTGAAATTAAACAATACAAACAGGCTAAAACCACTCTGAACAAAGAATGATAGCATTACTGTATTTCACAGCATGAGGATACAGTATCCGCAATGGATACCATAATGTGTCTTTTTCTTCAAATTAGCTGTGCATTTCATCACGCATAATATTCAATTTTCATAAACTGTTTAGGGGAAGTTCTATGCATGTATGAGCCTCTAAATGTATACCTATCTTTTCTGTATTAGAGGGATAAACAAACCAAAACAAAACAAATTACTAGAAAAACATGAAACAAAAAAAGACAAATAAATAACAGTAGTAAAGAGCCCAAAACAATGAAGATATAGGCCTCCAAAATAAGGTGGTAGGAGTATACCTAGGGTTGTTATTTTACGTAATGTTCTTCAAGAGTTCCTCAGATCATCAGATACTAACATGCAAAATTGTTCCAATCCTATGGATGTTAGCTGTTTTGTTCCAAGAATTTATGGGATTATCTGTTTTCATGTAAAATTGGTAGAACACTTCTTTGGGTTTAAAATATCAATTCTCAAAGGTGACATCATTCCTGCTGAGAAACATCTATAAGATTTTTCCATATATAGCAAGAAATTTTGTCAGTAGTAATCATTTTAGTGAAATAGATTCAAATACCTCAGATTGCAAATCTACTGAAAACAGAAAAATTAGGGAATAAAAAATTATAATAACGACTTGTTAGTTTAAATATAAATGATTTACAAATTGGTCAAGAATAGTGATTTTTAGAGTAGAATAACCTTATGAAAGTAATTTCATGCCAAGCAGCTGTGGTCATCAGAACAAGAGAGGATAGTGTACAATAAATTCAACTCAGTGTAGTATCACATGACATGCTATTAAAAAAATCTATACATTTTGAACAAAGAGTAATGTCTTTGGTATTTGACTTTCTAAAAATTGGTTCACACTCTAAGTTAACCTACACATGTTGAGTGAATTACTGATTATTGCAGATGGATAATGTGGGAAATAGATGGTTGTTATGATCACATTCAAATGGTCATCAAAATATTACAGGACTTTCATGACTCAAGCCAATACCAGATATTCCTTACATAAGGAGAATCATCACACAATATGATCTTTACTTAAATGTGATATAGCTAATTTGAAAACCTTTCTTGAAATGAAAAATATCTGTAATCCTAGCACTTGGGAAACTGAAACAGGAGGATTACCATGAGTTTGAGACTAACCTGGACTACATAGTGAGTTCCAAGCCAGCCTCAGCTACAGAGCAAAACCCCATCTCCAAAAACAGTCATTAAATAAAAAATTCATTCTTAGGTTCTGGAATCTTTCAAATAAATTTCGCTGTTTTTACAAATAAGATTTGGTGGAAAGTACATATTCAAAATGAAGAAACTGAAGGATTCTCAAATCACTAAATATTAACATTATTTCAGAGAGGAAAATACTCCTTTAGAGATTTAACTTAATTCTCTTTAAATTCACTCCCCCTAAAATGTAAGGAAAATAAAAATAAGAATGGAAAGGAGACAATATCTCTTTTTAAAAATAGTAGAACTGATTCTTTACATTTTAAACAACATTTGGAGTATTTTTAATAACACAAGATATTAAAAGTATTCCTCTTTCAGTCTTTTAATTAAATAAAAGTTGATTTATCATATTATAAGCAGCCACTATTGAAATATAGACAACCAAATTTGAACTTTTTTCAGTGACATTTTATTGCCCTTCACCTCTATCCTTAAGCTAGAAAAACTGTATCATAGAATTCAAAATCTATATGCTTTTGATATATTTCCTCAATAATCAAATCTCATATCACTGTAATTGTTTCAAACAAACAATAAAATATTAGGAAAATGAAATATGATATCTAGAATACCTTTTCTTTAAATGAGAGAGTAACATATAACAATATAGTGATTGTTTCACCATAATTCTCTTACTGCGAATGCAAATCTCAAAAACAACTTCTTTTAAATTTGAACTACCAAATCAAGGATGTTCACTGAATAAGAATCAGTATTTTTCACTTTCGATACAACCATGAAAAAGCTTCACAATGTACCACGTGAAAATAGCAGAGAAGTTTGTTTACATATATTTTTCTAAGGGAAGGTCATGCTACGACATAAGCTGACAATGATAAATTCATAATGCTTCACTTGGACATTATTTTTATTCGCGAAAAACTGAACAAAGTTGTCAAATATTTCCTTCTCTCTTGACACTTAAAATCATATGAAAATGTAGTAACTGGAGATTCATTCATATTTAATCATTTCAAAAGGAACTCTATGTCAAAGAAATATTGTCTTAGCATTTACATTAGAGAACAGATGCAAACATAGACTTGATATCTATTATAATGCTACAACAGAGATTGTAAAGAAATAAGCACACATTACAAAACTGACAGTGTTCACCTATGGGTTAATCAGTGAGTGAGCCTTATATGAAGCCACTGATGAGTACAGTGCCCCATGATCCAATCACCTAACAGCTTCATCTGTGAACACATGAGAGTTTTAGGGGACATTTTAAATCAAACCATAACATCTTCAACTAGAGAATAGTGAAATCATGTTTTTAATAATATATATTTCAATTATTTTCTCATTTTTCCATTATATATACCAATGGTTACTTGTGCCCATTTTTACTAAAGACATTGGAAATATGTTCACTACTGCAAAATGTTATAGAAACCAAATAGAAATACCTATCAGTTTCAAGATTATATGTGAGTAACACTGAGCAAATATGTAGGTTGTATACCCAGGATAGCCAATTCCCTGCTAAGCAAGAAAACTATATAGTATGTAGAGTGCATAAAACATATTCTGAATTTCATAGGTTACTAGAGGTATTCACTTTCTAAGAATGATGTTTTCCACAATTTTTCTGGGTCATGTTTCAGAATATATGAGTTTTCCACTATCCTAGCTGCTGGTAGTCTGAACTGTAAATTAATTTTGTTTTTTGTAACTTTCAGAGATTTTATACTGTCCTTCTCAACCTCATTCATTCCCAAGGATTATGTATTAAGTAAAAATCTTTTTGTATCATTCATTTCTTAGACACATAAACACACACATAAACACATACATTATATATATATATATATATATATATATATATATATATATATTTGTTTGTTGATTGAACTCATTACCTTAAACCGCTAAACTAAATCACTGGCCTAGGAGTCAGAACTGTTGAAGAGACATCTCTGGATAAAAGTCTTCATTGAGTTAACTCATGATACATACAGAAACTATTCTATTTTACCTAGTTCAGTTCAAACCAAGTAGGAGATCCCACAAACAAGTGAAAATGTGACTTGGCATAGAATGTATGTTTTGCTGTAATTTTTGTTGTCACCTAAAAGATGCCAACATTTGTTTATCAATTTCATGAACATCTGCTGTAAAATTCAGTTAAACATCCTACAGCATCAATGAACAAGAATTTCCAAATTTCCTTTAAAAAAACAAAGTATACATTATTTCAAAATCTTAGCTCTAAAAAGTCTTCCTGAAAAGTCAAATATTTTTATCAGGTGTAAGTTATATGTATCTTGGCAAGGATGTTGGTGTTGAGATGCAGAAATAAAAATAAGTGAATTAAAACACCAAATAAATAAATCATGCTTCAAGTTTTGCCATCAAAGAAGTATACTATTCCAGGCACAAACTAACAAATAATGATGTAACACAGAAACTTCTATTTTCTCTTGAATTTGTTACATCAAATCATATTTCTTAAAAGCACATTACTTATTCACATAAGGCAGACCATATTTATCATTATATTTTCAATACAAATTTGGGGTCTAAGCAACTGGTATGTTTAAAGTGATGAAACAGGTAATGGCAAGTTCCCAGGACATACAGCGCCTTGCCACTCTGTGACCCCCCTTCATGGAAAGAATAGTGCTGCTGTGTTTGCTACTGTCACCATGCCAGGGTAGGGTAAGTGATGATTAAACATTAATTATACAAATTCATGAAATGTTGACTGCAATGATTAAGTCAAAAACCTGAGAAGGTACCTAGTTTTAACTATGATGTCAACCTTGGTGTCAGTCTTCACTTGTAGTCTTCAGATAGCACCCATTCTGTACTGCTAGGCAATAGAGTTGGACCTTTTAGTTTTCTATCCTGAAGAAGACAAATATCTACCTGAAGACAATTCATATATGCTAAAGCTTCAAGGTAGAATGACTTCTAATAAGTTTACTCTTCCTCCATGTACCTTGCATAATGTTATTAGCCTTATTTTAAAGGCTAATGTTATTGCTTCTCCATATGATTTCTCTACAGACAGAGTACAGTGCCTTAGATCTGCTGGAACTATTTGAAAAGCTCATGGATTTTGTTTGAATACTTTTTACAACCATGTGTTCTCTTTCCTTTTACTCTACAACCTCTTCCCAGTTACATAGATATTTTCACTCTTTAAATGCATTCAATTCAGTTCTAAGCTTGTATCTTTGTCCGACTTTCAGAACTGAAAGTAATTTCTCCATTTTCTCAGAGCACATGCTTTGTAGCAGACTTAAGTACATTATAGTGGACATTAATTATGCTACAGTTATTTATGAATTCATCTTATTCTTTCCTAATATACAAAGCAAAAATAAAGACAAGAAATACCCTGTGTCCATTTCCTTATAAGGAAGAACAATGTTAAAAAGAATAAGGAATGCTAATATTTTCCCAAGAGTAGAAATTCACACGATAGTTAATGCATTTTAAAATGTCAAAACTGAATAATAAAATCAGATTTTATGGCCTAGTATATCATAATACTTGGACACATATGTTTGTCTGTGTATGTATATATACACACACACCATATATATATATATATATATATATATATATATATATATATATATATATATTTAAAATAATTTTTGAAATGAATTTATTTAAAGAAGAAAAATCAGAAGAAGTTTGGTATTGGAGACTTATCATAGATTTCCCTTTGCTATTCTGAAATTGCTATTAGTCACCCAGACAACTTCCTTCCAAATGTGTTCTGTGGCTTAAAAAATGTAACTTTTCTTCATGCATTTTGCAAAGTTGTTTGCAAATGTCTCATTTCATTTACTTGCTATGAAATGTTTATCTGGCCATTGTGTGATTTAGAAATAAAGATGAAGTTTTTAAAAGCTTGGGAAAATAGCATGTTACAAAGGAGTCTGTGAAATTGGCCAATACACACGTGAGATGCGGAAAGGGAATGCTCTTGTTGTGTTCTCCGGTCAAAGGAAAATCCAGAATTGAAAACTTAAATGAAATATATGTAGAATCTGTGGATTCTGCTCACAGAAGAAAATGGAAACTTGGAATAGGATGGCAGACTGCTCTGAAGAGTTTTGAGTAGCATGTAAGGAGTTTTCTTTGACTTAACAGTTTGGCCATAAGAGTTCCAAACATCTAGAATTGAATGATGTCTCAAGGTATTATGTAGAAAACATAACTGATTACCAGGTTAACTGCATCTCAGTGTTTGCTTTGTCATTCACAAATCATGGATATTTCAGTGCTAATTTGTTTTTTCATTAGTAAATATAAGTTTATGTTATATGGCTCATTTTGATCAAAGAAATTATTGAAAGAGACAAAAAGAAAATTCCATTAATAAGACAGTAACGTTTTTACACAAGTCACTGTCATGTTAATAATCAAACTATCAAATGGAACACTGCTCAGGATAACTTTTTAAAATTTCTAGAAGTAGGTAATGAGAAACTATGAGTATTTGAAAATGAAAGAAACAGAAGTATCAGTGGAATATGACATTAAGTGGAAAATACATAGGAAATTATATTCTTGGATTATATTCTCTCTTTTCCCCTAAAATTCAACATCTACATTAAGTACTTACCATGGTCTAGGTATGATGGAGCTAAAGAAATATATATTGGATACTTAAACTGACAGTTTTTCATACAGACTAAATCTAATATTTATTTATTTATTTATTTACTGTAGACAAGGTCTCATCATGTAGTGCAGGCTGGCCTTGAACTGATTTACACAGCCCAGGATGACCTCGGACTCAGAGCAGTCTGCTTCCCTATGTCCCCCAACTGCTGGAATTACAGGCATAGGCCACAATGTCTGGCTCATTTTTTTCTTACTGTTGCATGGGATTATTCACTTTATCTTTGGTTGTAGGATTATCAAATAAACTCAGGAGAAGTTGTATACAGGAAGCCAGGCGTGGAGAGGCACACCTGTAATCACATCTCTCTGGAGGCTAAGGTAGGAGAATCATTGCAAGTTCAAAACCAGTCTGGGCTATAAAGTGATTCCAAGGGCAGCCTGAACTGCATAGCAAGATCCTAACTCAAAAAGACAAGAGAAAAAAAATTGAATATGAATTAAGGAATTTTTATCCTTAGAACTGTTTAGATGTTTCAAATTGTTTTTCTCCTATAAAATGCATGACTAATATAGACAATATGATGCATCTAATAATTCATTTACTATAGTTTTGGTGGTTTAGTCAATGTTTAATAAGAAAATGTAAGATTTTGCATTGAGTATTTTAGACATTGTAAGAAATCTTACTATGAATTAGTATTACAAGTAAAGGATAGAGCTTGTTTTTAATGTTGAAAAGATTACCTCTGAATTTGATTCTGAGCCTAAAACTTGATGAGTGACATTGATTTTGGCAAACTGTAAGAATGTTTCCTCATGAAAATTCATGCCATGTTAAAATAGTAAATATTTAAAGGTTAGAACAGAACCAAGAAAATAATAAACACTAAAACTGTATCAAATATATCTAAAAAGACTTAAAGCTGATTATACACAGTTATATCCAATTTTTTTTTGAAATGTCACTAAAACATTATTGAAATTATATTAAGGAGAGTTTTAAGAAATTTAATATGCTAAATGTGTAAAAATATTGAAAAACATATAAATGATGGAATGCACACAAACAGCCAAATGTTTACTTGTTAACCCCATAATTGTATAATTGAACAACTCTAAAGGTAAGATAAAGATAAGGATACTCAATTCTCCAAACCTGGTGAAGGATAACAATGAATACTTAGGTAAAGATGGTGAGAAAAATGGAATAATTTGTGGAATTTAGCCTCAATAAAATACTTTACCTTTTAATTGAGAATACAAAACTACAATTAATGATGGTAGCAGCATCCTTAAAATAGGGGATTTACTTGAAATTATATACTGAATATTGAAAGATATCTCATCTCTTTAATTGTCTCTCCAACAGTGACAATTAGAATTGTATCTTCTTACCACCTTGGGGTTGAAGTTCCAAGGTTTCCCTGGGCATATTCCCAGAAGAACTGAATATGTCATACCACAGTGATATATGTGCACCCATGTTTAGAGCAGCACAATTTGTAATAGCCAGATCTTGGAAACAGCCCAAGTGTCTATCAACTGAGGAATGGATAAAAAAGATGTGGTATTTTTATATAATGGAATACTACTCTGTTATAAAGAATGATCACATTGAGATATTTATAAGTAAATGGGTGTAACTTGAGACCATACTCATAAGAGAAATAAATCAAACTCACATGTGTAAATACCTTATAGTCTACCTATTGTAGGAAATGGTAAGAGTACATAGGATAAAAAAAACTCAATAAACACAGTGTAAGGACAAGAATCTGCTTAAAGGGGAAAAAATAATATCTCAAGGAAAATGAGGAAAAAGAAAAAGGAAGGGAAAAGAAAAAATATCTGAAAGAATATAAACACACTTAGGATACCTAAAATGATTGTTCTACAAATTCTGTAAGCTTTTGGAACAAATAGTTAACATCCACAGGATTGGAACAATTGTGCATATTATTGTATGGTGATCTGAGGAACTCTTGAAGATCATTATGTAAAATAACAACCCTAGTTATGCTCATACCACCTTGTTTTGAAGGCCTATAGTGTCAGTGTTCTGGGCTCTTTGCTATTGTTGTCTATATGTCTTTTTCATTTCGTGCTTTTCTAGGAATTTGTTTTGTTTTGTCTTGTTTTGCTTTGTTTTTCCCTCTAATACAGAAAAGAGAGATATATACATAGAAACTCATGGATGCATAGAACTGCTAAAAAGTTTATGAGAATCGATTATATAATGCACAATGAAATGAACAGCTTCTTTGAAGAAAAAGAGACAACTAAGGTACCCAGTGCTGATTCCATAGCATCATGATGTGAAGTCCAGCAATACTAGTATTCTTTGTTCAGAGTGATTTTAATCTGCTCTGTTTTGTTTAATTTCAACATACATGAAGGTATGGACAGCTATTTTGAAGAGAATGAGAGGCATTAGGGCAGCCATTGTTGACTTCCCTATTGTCTGGTCTTGGAGACCTAAAACGCCTTCATCATCCTGCTCTGATCAGTTTTATACTATTTTGTTTTATATGAATTTGTTGTATGTGAAGCTATGGACAATTATTTGGAAGAAAACAATAGACAATATGATAGACAGTGAAGATTTCTGGTTGTCTTGCTTTGAAATCAGTGTCTTTTAATTGTTTTTCTTATGATCTATTTTGTTCTGTTTAATTTTGCCCTCTTTAAAATAAATTTTTTTAAAAAAAGAATTGTATCTTCCACACAGGGACTAGAAGAGTTTAACCAGGAAACTCCTACTAGTCTACAAAACCAGTCTAACACAGTGACATTAGAATTTCTCTGAATTAACAATAATTCTACCAGGTCACTGATATGTGACAAACATTCTCTATACTCTGTCTACTTGCCATCTCTATGAACTTCTAATCAATTTGTTACTATCTGGCATCAAATAAAGGAAACACAACTTCACACATATTGTGAAAATTTCAAACATAAAGTAGATAGATTAATACAAATGCAAAAAATAAAAGCAATCTAAGACCAAGAAACTTTATATGGGGATATTTTTCAGAAAGTCATTGCCTATGCCTATGTATTCAAGAGTTGTACCTATTTTATCTTCCAGTAGATTGTTTTTCTGTTGCAACATTTAAATCTTCAATCCATCTTGATTTTAGTTTAGTATATGGTAAGATATATGGGTCTAGATTCAATTATCTGCATGTGAATATCTAATTTTCTCAGTACCATTTATTAAAGAGGCTATTTTTTCTCCCATGTATATTTTGGGCTACTTTATCAAAGACCAAATAGCCGTATGTTGATGCGACTGTGTCTGCTTCTTCTGTTGTGTTCCATTGATCCATATGCCTGCTTCTGTGCCAGCAGTATATTGTTTTAATCACTGTAGTTTTTCTGTGATGCTGCCTGCCTTGATTTTATTAAGCAATATTACTCTTGCTATTCTGGGCCTCTTTTGAATCCCTGGAAACTTTAGAATTTTTCTCTTTAATTCTGTGAGGTATTTTATTTGAAATTGTGTGTGTGTGTATATATATATATATATATATATATATATATATATATTTACATATGTTAATTGGTTTCATTTAAATTTATAGTTAATCTTAGTTTGTTGAAAAGAAAGATCTATCTTATTGTCTGTTTCTTTTATGTAATAATCTTTTTGGTTTGCGCTTTGTTTTCCAAATAACTACTTTGAAAATAATGATACACAATGTAAAAACTATTGTCATTTTGCTATTATTTGATTATTAAATATTGTTTTATTCTTTAAAACAAAAGTTTGAAATTGTTTATAGAAATTACTGGTTTTATGCTCAAATAATTGCTTTTTAGCCTTTTGATTAAGATCAAGTGTAGCATATTCTTAAAAACTTAAAAGTGTGTACATATGAAATTTTAAAAGAACATTAAAAAACTAAAAAGATTTCATGAAAATTAGAGGAAAACTGCAACAGAAATGAAAAATCAAGGGCTCGAGCTAGAAAATTGAGCTTAAAAACTAAAATAAAAAAGGTCAATTGCTTTTCTCAAAAAATGATAGAAAATAAATCTATGTCAGAGCTCACACATAAAAAGTCTCAAAAAAGATACAATCAACGAAGATGAATCAATTCTCATTGATGACAGAACAAGTTTCCTTCAAATGATTATAGATGATTAGATGCAGCAGAAAATATTGGACTTTTAATTTTATAACCAACCAAACTATCTAGTAATATATGAAGAATCAAAAAAATGTTTTTACATATGATATCAAGTTATTTAATTTAGGAAACTTCACAAAACCAAGGCATAGGGTCAATAAAATTAGATGTGATATTTAAAATATTTAAGAGAAATATAATAAAAATGCAAATATAATCTCTTGTTGAATATTTAATTTGTGTTTCCTAATATGCATATTATTCTCTTTAAGAAGTTTCTATCTTCTCATAAAGACTATAAGATGTAAAATTCAACATAAAACATGAATCAAGCTATATAATTCTACCACTGAGCTAAGTGATCATGATTTGTTTTTCTAAATCATGATTTTTAAATTGAAATATCAATGTCTTGAAATCAACAAAGGCATAACTGCAATTCATTTCTGATGAATAGAATGCAGTCATCTAAGCAATCTATTAGAGAAGAAATTTCCTAGAGAGCAAAAATGTTTGTAAAAGATCAAAATGAAATCCATATGGAGAACCAGGTGCAATGAACAATATCATGTCACAGTCATCAAAAGAAGCACAGATTTTCAGATGTAGAGAGTGGCCAACAATTTCAAGTGAAATAAAGTAATTATTTTGCCAGGTTGTCATTGGCATCTGTTATCAAAACAATGAGAGAGTGTGTGAAAATCAACATGGTTTAAGAATTAAAGGGAGTCCTTGTGTATACTTTTCTTATTCCAAAACTTTGATAGTGAAGCCAAGCACAGATGCACATGCCTGTAATACTAGTGTTCTGGGAAGCAGAGATAAAAGAATTACCATTTTATATCAAGCCTGGATGAAAAATGGTAAGAAGAAAGGTGGGAATGGAAAAAGAGGTAGATTTTATTTGGGTCTGTATTTTTAGCATGAAAAAAAGACAGAGCCTAAAGGAACCGTGAAAGAAGATGAAAATGCATATACATAAAGTTAATAGTATTAATATTAATTGAACATGAACATATGACATATATGGTATATTGACATATATGCATATATATAGTACATGTCTATATTTTATGTATAGATAACACACATAACATGCACATTTCTACCATATGATACATTTTCATACCATGCATGTCAACATGTGTATGCAGTAGGTTTGATGGAACTGTTTTAAGAACTTCATATGCTGTGATAGATACTATTATTGTCCTTTTTTTACAGAGGAAGAAAATAAAATATATCAAGCTAATTTGCAGAAGTAACACAATTATTAGGAAGCAGATACACAATTAAAACACAGAAAATTATTTTAGAGTCCAGATTCTTAAGCATACCACATGTCAGTGAACCCAACTACTTCTGATAGTGGAAAAAATGTAACCTGTGGAAATTCATCGGACACATCTACTTTTTGTCTGTAAGATGAGGAGAAAGGATATTTACTGAGAATAAAGGAAACTTGTATGGAGAAAGCTTTAAATGATGATGAAGAAAAATATGGAACCATATCAGTAGAGCTGTATGTTAGTGTTTTCTCTCATAAAATACTTTCCTTTCACAGTGAAAATTTAATAAAATGTATGTGAATTTTAGTACATAATAGAATGATTAGTGTTCTCAAATTTTCTGAGTTGTAGTCACATTTTAAAAATCAGTATAGATCTTAATGCATCAAAAACCTCAGATTGATCATTTTTTTCATTCCTATATCTTGTTAACTGAACTACTTTGAATATAACTATAATTACCAGTGTAAATCTATTATTTTGTTTTGTAAATCTGATTCATCATTTTTATTTTTTGTTTTTAAAATTAATAAAATCTCACAACATAGCATAAAGACTAGATAAGACATTCATTTTTCTTCTTAAGAAAGTAATTAGAGACATTCTATATATTATATTTCTCTACTTACATGTTTTACTCTAAGACTAATCCACTAATCTCTACTTTGAATACTGGTAAAGCAGCATAAATAAATATCATGCACTAGTGCTTAAATAATAGAAATTTATTTTGTCATATTTCAGGATGCTAGAGCTCTAAGATAAAGTAGCTGGTGAGATTGGCAGCTTCTGAGCTCTCTCCCCTTGGATTGTACAGGGTTACATTTTTGTGTCCACACATGGTCATCCCTTTGTATTACCTGAGTCCTAGTCTACACTTTTTTCATAAAGACACCAGCCATATTAGATTCAAATCCATCCAGGAGCTCAATTTACCTTCCATTTTCATAGGTACTATATCTAAATACAGTCATATATCAAGGTACTGGAGTATAAGATTTCAATTCATGAGTTTAAGAGGAGGACACAACTCATCCCAAAACAAACATCATGAAATATGAACTTATTTTCTTAATCTGTCCTTTAAGAAAAGAGTGGGACCTCAAAAACTATTTGAATAACCAGGATTTTGATTGTTATTTTCCTTTGCTTGCTTAGCATTTGAAATTAAAAATAAACTAGTAAGGATAATGTTTTTTACAAACATTAAATTAAAATAAGTTAATATATTTAATATTTTTAAAAGCAATAAAAATTTAAGTTAATGGTACTTCTGAATTTTCTTTGTTAGAACAAATAAATTTTCTTTATAGTTAGTTGAGATTCATATTATCTTTAAATGAATAAACTGATAAAAACTAATTTATGTGCCAGGGGCTGTGCTAAGTACTCCACTGACATCATTTTAATTAATCCATTTACAGTTAGCTAATTAATGATATTTCCCCCCACTTTTCAGTATAGTTTTAGGCACATTACATCAGGAACTTCATCTGTCTTTGAATCTGCACTTCCCTCATCCCAAAGTCTTTGATTGGCTTTCATCTTAACAGGATGCAGACTTACAAATATCTCTGGGAGTCAAAGAATGTTATGATTGTTAACAGGACAGCACCAAAATGTGTCAGACAAATCTCTCAATAGATTGGCAAGGAAAGATTAAGATTATATATATATATATATATATTTGTAATTTTTACTTTCTAACAGAAAATATCAATGATTTTTCAGTCATACAAATGACACTATTGATTTTGTGAAATTTAAATGTCAGAACTGCATGAAATGATATTTTGCATTAACTTTATGTAAAGCTAAGCCATGTGGGATATAAGTCATGGGAACATATAACTATAAAGGTAGCTGTGTCAGCATTACTGAAGAAAATCATTAACCTACTGATGACAAGTACCAATGGAAACACGTCTGGCTTACAGTTCATGATTTCAATGCTAATAAGTTTTACTATATGGTCATATATAACTCGTATTATTTATGACATTCCAAAGGAAAACTGTTGAATGAACACTAAATCGTGTTTCCCACAACATTTAGCACATATTAAATGCTCATAAGTATTTGTCAAACAAATACTTATGAGCAGAGAGGTGTGTAAGAAAAATATTGTTACTTGAAAAATCACACATCTTTTAATATTTGGTCTCACATGAGACTCTTGATTTATAATAAATG
Organism: Hydrochoerus hydrochaeris; assembly: GCA_004027455.1. Taxonomy (NCBI): domain Eukaryota; kingdom Metazoa; phylum Chordata; class Mammalia; order Rodentia; family Hydrochaeridae; genus Hydrochoerus; species Hydrochoerus hydrochaeris. The sequence continues at coordinate 46,538 of PVLA01001620.1, read as the reverse complement.
AATATTTGGCAAATAAATAAGTCAAGAATTAAAATGATAATTTTCCATCATAATAGTATACTGAGAAAAATTTTAATAATACTTGCCAGGTAACTGTGACTGTGTTGCCTCAAAAAATAACAAAATATGCAGTCATAGTTCCTCTTTTGTTCATTTAATTCAAATCCAAATGCAGAATTTATTGCAAACCCATTACATTTGGAAGAAACATAATAATAAATAAAAAATGAGCATTTCCTGTGTACTCACCAAGTAAGGTAATCAGTGACTAGGTTAAACTCATTCGCTATGTGTGAAAATGCGGTGTCCCTGGGGAACAAGGGAGCACGTGTGATATAGCTGCATTTCATATTCCTGAAGTCTCTTCTATTCAGGGAACTATTCCTCAGTAGATGATTTTTAAGTAAGATAAATGTTTACTGTCTTAACAGTATTCACTGATGATAATAATAGGGTAAAAATATTAGTAAATATAAAATTCATACATTTCACCCTTATGGGTTTTGGCCGGAGGTCATTATTATGTCACAAAACTGGCATTTCAGACCAGTTACTCACTGAAGCCCCTTTCATTGTATTGGCTGAAGAAATTTCATTCTATTCGAAATGTCAGTACATTTCTGTTTATACAAACACACTTTTGTTATACCAATGTGTATTTATGTATCCTTATAAGATTTCTCTGTCACTTGTAAATTCTAGAAAGGTAAGAATCTTGGCTTCCAGAGAGCCCACAACTTTTTCATTTAATGACTGTTAACTGATTGCTCACTGTGTTCCAAGCACTCTATGACCAGTTGGACTTCACTAAAGGCATTGGTTACAGCATGGGTGTGAATACAATGGACTGGGCTGCAAATTCCAATGAGTGCAGACTGCTGCATAGAGCAACAAAGTTATTAAGGGAAGAACAATGAGAAGAAAATCATAATATTTTATAAGGATAATTTTTATTGTTTATGAAAGTTGTATGGCCATTATGTGTGTGTGTGTTCTAAGTGTGAAATAGAGCTAAACTAAACCTAAAGTGCAAAGTGTGAACACTTGTTAACCAAGTAAAGTAGAGCTAAGGAAATAACACATTTAATGTTTACTTAAAAGGAAGAGAAACAATGCCCTTACTGTAACCCTCAGCCTAATACTGCAATTTTTAATTGAGTAGATATTTAATAAATATGAATTTGAATGGTTTACCTCAGATAAACATTTCAAAAAATAAGAGAAGGACCCAGCCTCATTTTGAATTTGTGTAGTTATTACATACAAATTATGAAAAAGACCCTATGTGAGAGTACAACTTTAGGAAATCATGTGTTATTAGTTCAGGACAAGAATGAAAAACTGTGTTATATAATGTGCTACATTCTGACACCTTATATTTTTTTACTTTTCAAATTGCTTCTTTGCATTTTGAATATTTATTTTGAAAATATCAATGGAGGTAATTCAGAGTTAGGAAAATGAAATTTTCCAAATAACCTAAAAGTAAATATCTAAGTTCTATAAGTGATATTTAATCAATTGTTAAATTTAATTTCCATGGAGAAACACATAATATATGCCATCTTGAGGAATAATTACCTGGGGAATTATGTGTCTGCCATTATTAATTCTGAAACAAATATTTATTTTCTCTTAGAACTCTTTGTTCTCTATGTAAAACTGGCACAGAAGAAAGTTCATGGTAGATGTTATATGAATCGTGACTAAATTAGCCTCATTTTCTCCTTATTACTCATCAGACTAAAAGGTGAAATCAACAGCCACTTTCAGAGTCACAAGCTATTCCAGACTGCAGTACCCCTGTCAGCCCATGCAGGCAGAATATGATCAAATAGCCTCTCTTGCTAGACCACCTCACTGGATTGAGCCCATCTGAATCCCAGAGCCTATGGTTTTGTGAATACAACAAAACCAGAGAACTTTATAAAGGTTTTGCCACTTTCCGATGTTCATGGATTAATAGTAACTTCTGTACTTTGTTATCTCTCTACACATATGCTTCTATTATCCTGTAGGTTCAAAAGGGGTAAAGCAAAAACAACTTTTTAATATGTGCTTTTTTATAGTATGGCCTGGTCCATTACCTATTACTAAAACAGAATATCTGACACAGTGTGATTTATAAAGGAAGGGTGTTTATCTCGGAGTTCTGGAAAGCTGTAAGTCCAAAAGCATGGCAGCAGCTTCAGGCAATGCTTTCTTTTTGCATGAAACATGAGGGCAAATTGGAAGGGCCAGAGAGCAAGTGTGTAAGGGGCAAAACAAGGAGCAACCTTGCTTTTATAACTCCTCATTTTACAGGAATCAATCGACTTCCATGCCAAAGGCATTCATTCTTTTTAATGATTTAATCATTCTTAAAGGCCTTACATCCCACTACTATCATAATGGCAGTTGAATTTTAATGTGAGTTTTGTGACAAACCACACTGAAACCACAGAATACACTACAGATGTGCTTAGCTATGCAGTGAATTTTTATTTATCAACATTTCTGTCTTAACTTACTTATAGGCTTTTATTACCATTATTTCCACACTGAATGGCCATCAAAGATAAGTTGTCAAGTGTCCCCAAGGCACAATGGATAGGCGAAAAGGAATGGTTCAATCTCTGGAATAATCAAATGATTCTGATGAAAAGAATACAGACTTCATTGAGTAGATCACTTCCTACTGTAATTTATTCTCCATGTCCACTAGGTTTTGGCATTCAAACAAACATATTCTATTAGTTCTTGAGTCCTTGTCATGTAATCCCAAGAAAAATCTACCATGTTTAGAAAATGTATCTGGCAAATGCAATACTCAGTAATCACTGTGAGATTAGTAAAAGACTCCAGAGCCCTGAGTTCTCTCCACCACAAATATTCCCTCTTTGGAAGCCTGGAATGCTTTCTTTGTTTGTAGTGTGTTAAAGCTTGAACAAGGGAAATGCATTTGTTCTTAAAAAATATTGTTACATTATAATCTGCTGGGCAGATTATACCAGTGTACACTGATAAGTTGCTTTAACAAAAAATGAACAAGTTAGTGAAAATGAAGGCAGAAACTCAAATTGTTGATCCTAATTAAAGGGAAGTTTAATATAAGGAAGAAACTGCTTAAACTAACGCAGACCTCTTGTTGCAAAAATCTTAGCGGTCTCGAACTCAACACATGGAATGTGTCAGTTCAGTTCCTACTAAGTTCCAGGCATTGACTCAAATTAACCTGAGATTGCTGATAATATCTTTATTTTTAATAGAGAAATCATAGAGAAGTTAAATAATTTGCCACAGGTCCCAGTAAGTGTTGAACAAGAGTGGTCACTAGGACTCTGAATATACACCCTGGCCCGAAAATGCCAGTATTCCACAGTACTGTTCAACAAAGCTTAAATGTACATATTTGGTCCTCCTACCTCAGTGAAATTAAGCAAATAATGTAAGTGCAAAGACACTTCAGTACTTGTTGTCAATTAGTTCTTAGAGGCAGGAGAAGAACCAAATCCAACAAGCATAAACTAATTTTTGCCTAGGATGGGTCAAGAAGCAATAGAAAATGATGAGATCCAGCTTTCACGCTGAGTACCAAACAAATGGTAAACACCAGCAAAAAATTTTTCACATGAAAATGTATCAGATTGACTCTTAAATTCAATGAGTTTCAAAGCAGCCCAGTATCAAGGCATGACTTTAAAAGCATTAATTTTAAATTGCAAATTGAGTTTTAAGACAAGTTCTCTAATATAAATATAGATATGAAACATAGGAAACTCATAATAAAGCAAGTTACTTTTGTTATCTCAGTGATGGGTTCTATTTTAGATTAGAAGGGGTAAAGCAAAGAGAAGACCCAATCCATCTTGTGAAGCAGCACTGGAAAACCAGCTGATACTGCGCTTTTCTTTTAGTGTCATGCACCAAACCCAAGGCCGCTCATAGGCTATCACACACTTTGTTACTGAGTTACACCCCTAAACCTCCCATTTCAGAGTTCTTTAGAGAGATCATATAGATGAATATGAAACAAAAGAAAATTATGTAGTAGCAAATAAGAAAATAATAAGAACACGCAACACTCACAACATTGGGTGTGAAGAGATTTGAACTAAATTTAAATTTCCTTTCTGTAGGGTTGATTGCAAAGGCTATAAAATCCCTTTCATTCTATCAGCTCCATGAGAAAAAAAAATATGAAGTTAGGGTTGGTATATTACTGGAGACAGTAAAGATACGGTAAGGGAAGAGAAAAAAGCAAATTTAATACAACAGAAAGATTTGTGAAGAGGTTGATAGCACATGAAAACCTGGGGAAAAGTTAAGCATTTAGAGTTTGAGATGCAAAAAATGAAGAATCCACTAGTGTTTTAAAAAGTGACTCATGAAAACATTGTGGTGCCTGATACATATATAGACTTAGATATTCAAAGCAAGTAGAAGACTAGCAACCATAAATAAATGAAAACTTGGTTTTCCTGGTGACATGGATAGTAAACTGCATAGTGAATGAATAGCTCAAGGTCTACAGTAACAGGAGGATTTACAATAATTGTGAGACTGGACTCTGGAAAGGAAATTAATAACTTTATAAATAATGAACGTAGGAGAGACTTTTATTTTTAAGTAGGAAAAAGATGCTGATAGGTTGAATGTGAGTTAGCATTAACACATAAAAAAGGAAATTTTCAATAAATACCTAGAAATTTCACACTGGCCTATTAGTCAAGGAATAAATTAGGGAACATGGACTTCGGAAATAATAAGTACTGAATCTCCTGTTATGCATAATCATTGCAATTAAGACCTGTAAAAAGAAAACAAAATGTATCTATTGGTAAATGTTTCTGTAGCAACTGTGTGTGTACCATCAGGAACAGGAAATGTTGAAAATAACGTTTGATGGTAAAGGAAACAGGTAGAAACAGCATTAAATGGTTAACCTCTTGAACTACATCTTGTTAGGGTAATAAATGTGTTAAAGAGACAACTAATTGAAGAGGGAAGTGAGAAAAGCTAAGTGATAGTTATGGGGCATATCTGACAACTCAGCAGGTTGATGATGGATAGATATGATGAGAACATTGTGTTCAAAGAGATAGGATACTAAGTTTAACTTCAGGCAGAGTGGTATCTAGTGACAAGATTCAGGTTATTTCCAAACCACATTACAAAGTAAAAACTAAGAACAACAGTCAGAAAGAGCACCTAAAATGTTGAGGAGACAAAGAAATGAATCAAGCTATGAATATGATAGTAGCCAAAATATTTGCATAAGAAAAAGAAAAAGAAAGAAGACTTGTAGGATTAAATTGCCTAAAAATGGAAAGGGAATGTAGAGTGCAACTGGAGAGAAGTGGTTAACACTTAGCTTGTCAACATTCCTGTAAAATTATGAGTTCTGAGTATTGGAGTAGCAAAAATGATTTCTTTGATTATGACCCAAAGAATACTTCAGATGTCTATTCTGCTAGCATGACAAATTTAAGCCATATATTAAGTATAGCAGGTATTGCAAATAAGGCTAACTATGAAAAAGTGGTCACTCCTGAAGCTACATAATTAAAACTTAACTGAGGAAAGTCCTGCACATGGATTTCTGTTTTGGGAATCATTTGCATAGAGAATTCGGGAATCATTTGCATAGAGAATTTATTCAGTATAAACTCTAACTCATTTGTGATCTCTGACTCTGTCTCTGTTTCCTTCTGTTTCTATTTTTTTCTATTTCTCTCTCTCTCTCTCTCTCTCTCTCTTCCTCTATCTCTCCCTCCTTTGTTCTCCCTTTTCTCCCTCCTTTACTTCCCTGCCTCTGCATTTACTGAAAAGATAAGCAAAGAAGTTGAGAACTGAATATATAAAAAGCACCTCTTGATTTCTGCTATAGTTTCTTTATTCTTGTATATAAGTCTGAAAACCTGAGCATTCTTTAGTGACTATATGAAATTAAAATATCTTACTTCTACCAATTACAATCTTCGTCCAAGAAGATTGTGTCATTCTATAGCTCCATAATCTTGTTTTCTTAAAAATTCTGAGGTCATTATGTAGCCCCCACAAATCTATTTATAATCTAATTTATACTGATTTAATTTTCAGAATTCATGATATAAACCTCTCAAGATGATAATTAAGTTCTAATATATTATATATCTTCTTGTTTCCTACAAAAAGTGCTGCTTCTAACATTACAATATGGATTTTTTTCTCCCTAACTGGCATTTACAGTTTATGTCATGCAAGTAAAAGCTACAAACTAAAAGTTGCAATATTTTTATACATAAACATGGCAGTTAAATAGTTATATTAAAGTATCTTAATAGCAAGCAATCATGAAAGACTTGTGATATAAATTCATTCAGGTAAATCTGAAAAAGCAAACTTTTGAAGGTTTCAGAATCTATTTAGTCCTAGTAAATCCACTAATTCTTCCATATTTTTGTTATATCTAATCTTACTGAATAATTCTTTCCTGTCTCATTTTACTTCTTTACCATATCAAATGCAGCTCATAGTAAGTTTGACATGATGGTCACATTTGATGATAGTTTTTCAAGATCTCTGATCCAATAGATAAAAAGGAAAGTAAGATTTATAAAACCAGACCTCATTTTAATAAGAAGTTTCAAAAGACTACCTAGTGGTCGTGTATACCACTGTGTAAGTTCTAGAAGTTCTAATTACTCCCCTTTCATATATATATATATATATATATATATATATATATGCAGCCTGTTAGTATGTTCTCCCTTGTGATTTGCCTTGACCCATGAAAACCCAGTGCTTTATAACCAAAGATTTTTAAAGTGTGTTCAGTTATTGAAGCTAACTCTTCTTTGTGGAACCCTGAGAACGTCCAATATTGACCTGCTGGATACTTACAGACATTTAGTCCATTTACCCACTTGGCCTAACAAATGTTAGATATATGAGGAGTCATTTTTCCTCATGCAGCCATTAACATAACTTTACTTTGTCTTCTAAGGAATTTCTTATTAAACTTGCCCATATTTCTGTTAGTCATTGTAGTGGCACATCAAAAGTCCTATTTTAATTATTTGTTGCCTTTAAGGATTATAAATATTTTCTGTTAGTGTTTTTCTTTTCACATTTTAAGTGTTTAAATTTCTTTTGCTGTGTGACTTTAAGTTATGAGGTAAAATATAACAAATTTACACTCCAGATGTATTTTTGTAATTAGTTTAAGAAATCTTTTCTTATGATATTACAAAAGCTCATCACATTTATATCTTTAATCAACTTAAAATTTACACTATACTAGAGCTTGAACCTGAGATAGAATATTTTGGTTTCTTGCATATAAAGTGCCCTAGCATAATTCAGTAAATGGAGTTTATTATTTTCCTACTTAATTGCAAGGACAACTTGATAGTGTAAAACAAATTTGCATATTTTCTGTTCTCTTTCCTTTGTTGTTTAATATATATTAACAATGTAAGCAATCTAAAAGTGTATACATACATAATACACTTTGAGATTGCTTACATTGGAGAAAGCAGGAGATATTTAACTTTCTGAGACTGGCTTATTTGGTTATCATGATGGTCCCTATTTCAAACTATATTAAGAAATTTTTGCTGTTAAAAAAATGTTTCTGTGCTATGGCTGGTGAACACAAAAGTTAAGAATGTATCCAATGGAATGAGGGTGTTATTTTGTTAAACTGAAACACACACTGAATGGCCACTGAAGAATGTATTCTTTAGTGTACATTGTAGTTAAGTTCAAAGCTATTATTTTAAATAGTTTTTTTTTCAGTGAGAATATACAAATGTATAATTACTTTGTATTTCTGAAATAATCTATATTTCTCTGTATTGTGGAAATATATACTTCAATAATAGTCTGAGGATTTTATTCTTTTTTTTCTGATCAGAAGTCTGTTTAAATCCTGTTGTCTTGCTTCTGTAGGTGATCTAGTGCTTCTTGTAGCATATTTTTCCTATGATAGCATCTTAAGATTTTCAATTTTTTCCCTTTTTCTTATGATTCTGGTCAGTTTTATTTGATGGCTGATTCAATCTTGGTATTTTTCTTAATATTTAGAATGCATTGTAAATATAAGGACTCACTTCTTACTTATTCTAGAAAATACTGCTCTTATCATTTTGAATGTTACATTCCTACCATTCTTTCTTTCTCTTCTTAGCCAAATATCAAGATTTACTAGACAAAAATATATGCATCTATAAATTTATTCTCCAAATTTCACAACTATTCTCATATTTCTTGTATTATATTTCTGTACAATTTATTAACTGATTTTTCACTGACATCTCACTTATGCATTTTCACTTTGACTATTCTGGTAACAAACTATATTTTATCCACTGAGAATTGTGAGAATTTTATTACAGAGACTATTTTTTATTTTTAAATTTTAGATTTAATTGTTTTTATTTAAATGAAATTATTTCTTATGCACATAATCTTGGCCTTTTTGCTTTCACTACTTCTTTTTCTTTCCCTCTTTTTGTCTTCCAAGATACAAGCAAAAAACCTTACCAAAATTCTCATTATTTTTCTATTTTCATTTATCTTTTGATAAATGTTTTTAAAATCCATATTTAATAGAAATTGAATGTGCATATTATTTTTGAGTAATGTTATTTTTGCAACCTCTTTGGCAGCACTCAGTGTTCTCTGTTGGGTGGTTGTGTTTTAAAATCTAGAGTTGACCTCCAGGTGTACAATTTAACACTAAAAATTTAGCAAAATGAGATAAATTTCAGATTTTATAAAATTGAATACTAAGACAAATGAATTTTACATACTTGTTGAACATGTGTCAATGACTTATTTTCTATTTTGGGTTTTTGTTTTTTCATTTTTTTTTCTTTTTATATCCTATCTAGTTAAATTACAAATTTTAGTATAAATTTCAGGAGAGCTTTGCAATAGTTAAACAAATAGCAATTCCTCGATGGTAAAAAAATATTTAGAAAGATTATGCAAACTATCAGTGCATTCTACTCTTAATTAAATTTAAATTTTAGTCATACTTCAATCAGTTTCTCATATCTATAATAATAGTGATTATTTCAGATTGTTTAACTATTGTATTTCATATGCTAAGCATAATTTAGAACAAAGAATGTTATCTCAATACGATATAGTTTCAAATTAAAATTATGCCTATTTGTAAGTTTTTTACATACTCGTTCATATAAAATCATCTCAAAAACAGAGTCTGTTTTCCATTTTACAGGTAGGGAAATTTACACTTAGTGCCAAAAAGAAAATAACAGCAAACTGGGATTTGAATTCTAGTTGACTTATCCCAAACTATTGGTCATTATGTTTAATATCTCTCCTACACATTAGTTAATACCTACAGTCATTAAATGGCTATTGATTTCAATTGCTGTGATATTGTTGGGAGGATTAGAATGGTTTAGATTTGCATGTATTTTGATTCATATGCTCAATTTAATTTATAGCTGTTGAAACATTCTGAAAATGGTAAAACCTCTAAAAACAGTTCTGATTTCAGACACTATGCTGATGTTTCATCAAAGTTAATATAGAGTGATCTTTACAAAACTCATATCTCTTTACAAAATTGTTCTTTTCCCTTTTCTCTCCTAAACAAAATTAAAACTCCTTATTGTGGTTATTTGTACATTAGTGTTCACTGAAAGAGTATTTACAATAACGAAAGGTGGAAACAATCCAAGTATCTATGAATAGATGAATGGATAAGCAAAGTATGATATATGCATACAAATAGAATATTATTCATCCATAAAAAGGAACAAAATTCTAACACATCCTGTATCACAAATGCATATTGAAAATACTATTATATGTAAAATAAGTCACAAACAATAGCTCAGTATTTTAGTATTTCTGTTACATGAAATGACTTTGACAGATTTATAGCTGGCAATTTTGTGATTTATATATATTAACACATCTATAGCTATTTCACTACAATTTTAAAATTAAATAATCTAATATGGCAAAAGGCATTGAACTGTACAACTTAAAGTGATAAACTGCATGCTATGTAAACTGTGTATCAATACATTTGTTAAAGCTCCTTATTCGGCAGAGGAAGTCCTTCAAGATGAGACCTCTCCCTGCCACTACTGCTTTGTCTCCTACTCCTTCAGTCATTTCATATTTTAGTCACACAAAATGACTCCTTGTCTACCTCATGCTTTTTATGTCTTCATATTGAAAAAAAAATCTGAGCTCTGGTCTGTGAGAGTAATTTTCAGTCATCTTGATCTGAGGCACTTTATACTTTTACATACTGCTCAAGGCTCCAGAGAAACTTTATTTCTGTGAATTCTGTTTATACTCATTTGCCATCTTAGAAATAATTAAAACTTGTTTTTGAAAATTTATCAATTATCTAAAACTGACAGTGAATTATTTTTTGTGTTAATATGAGTAATAGCTTCTAAAAAGTAAGTTTTTTTTCAAAAATATTCAAAGGAATTATTTTAAAATTTAACATGTCCATTAAATATCTGACTCATGAAAAGACAGCTGGATTTTCTTTTTGTATCGGGAATAAAAGTGAGGGTCCTGCATTTGCCAGTCAGGTACTTTTATCACTGAATTATACCCCCCTAGCAGACAGTTGGATTTTTGTAATTTTTTCAGTGACGCTTGGTTTGAATTATATGATGAAAATCAAGCCTCATAAACGTATTATCTATAATGGGGAAATATTTTAATGTCCCTCTTAGATAATGCTTCATATTCTTAACTCATACTATACCAACTCACGCCAGGTTACTTGCAGATTAGTTATAGTGTAAACAGAAACCATATGATGAATTTTTATATTTTATCATATTAAAATTCATTGGTTTATCTTGTCCACTAAGGGATCATTTATCCATGAATGACCTTATTATATCATTTGGAAAATACTGGTTTTTTGATTGATCTTTATCTTCCAAATTTTGAAGACATGCATTATGCAAAACTGCCAAATCACATTAGTTAATATCACAACCCATTTCATCAGAAAAGACTTTCAATGATGGGAAACTGTCGAGTTTATCCTGATGAACATGTCTCTCCCAAAATGCTAATTTTACTTGGAAACTTAATTTCTATTATTTGTAGCAAATTTTAAGACGATTTTTCTTGAAATATCAATTCTTATTATATATTCTTTAGAAAATATCTGCCACACCTGCCTGGGCTGCACAGCCCCAATTTATCTCTTACTCACTCTTTAAATAAAAAATGGTGCTCTCTGAAGCAAGCATGAGCTCAAACAGGCACACTAATTCCTTGCTTCCATTAGAATGCAATTTAAGAGCCTTATGTACATATTTTTTATTTTGCCACACAGAATTTTGAAGACATCTGTACTGAAGGGCTAAGATTTCATAAAAATAGTAATATTTACACTTTCTTTGAGGTAATGACCTTGAATGGGGTCTTTTTTTCCTGCTGTTATATTACAATTAAAAATGTAATGACCACTAATTAGAATCTTATTTTATTGATTAATGCTATGGGCCGGCAGTTAGCAACTATAGCTTTTCTACCACATGGCAAGTATAAACAGTAAAAAACATGAATGGTAGTACTTTTGATCTTGTAGCTTTCTTTATAAGATATTATGAAGTATGAACCTCCTGGAATCCGTACTTTGAGAACCCAAGGTCTATAATTATTCTTCCTTTTTTACTCTATTGCCTGACAACTGAATTAACAGACTTCCATTTACCCTTTAAATTTCCTCAACTCAGCTCCTACATCGTCATCATTAAGAACTTTGGTAAGATTCTCCAGCCTCTCCCAGGAAGACATTTTCATTCTCTAAAGAACTCTTACATACCATCTATGAACTGTATTTCACTGCTTTTTACTAGTGTTTTTCTTCTTCATACTATGGCTTCTAAGGGCATATGGACTGACATACATCTTTATAGCCAGAGTGTCTAAAAAAGTATGTGGAGCACAGAAAATAAATGAAGAAGTTAATTAAGATGTAGTTACAATGTGAACATTTGACCTGTAAATTCATCAGTCTTCATAGACCACAGAATATTATTATTTGAGTTTCATAAGACTTGTAGCAAAGAATTGATGAGTGTTACATACATATGCAGTCCATAAGCTGTATAGTTTTGGTATTGTTTGATACCACACACACACACACACACACATTGGAAATACATAATGTTCTATATTATAAACATACAAGTTGGAATGAAATTATCAATAAACATGTTAACCTGTAGAATAAAATACTTTAATGTGCATTTAAAATGTATATTTCAACTGATTTTAAAAGGCTAAGTAGAATTTGAACAGGTAAGATAATGGCAAAAAATATTAACAGTACAGAAATAATAAGCATAAACAAGGAATAATGGCAACCTATGGTATCAAGTTTGATGTAAAACTGTATTTCTGTTCATAACTATACCACTAGATGCTGGATCTTATTATCAAAGGCAGGTATATTCCTATAAACCAACATTGTTTGCATATCAAATTTTCAGGAGATGATAAAATTACAAAATTTTCATTGGCAAAAGTGTGGAACATAGATGTTTCCACAGGAAACTGGTGAAAAAGTAGATTGACTTTGGGCATCCATTAGAAATTAAAAACCTGCTAACTCTTTTTCTAGGTTCTATATTAAAAATACTCATATGTATGAAAAACATAAATACTGTCTACATGTAACTGTTCTTTATGACACTGTGCAGAATGAGAAGACACCAGAAACGGTTGATACTCATCAAAATGAAAATTATTAGGTACATTAGTTTACCATGAGTACAAAATTTGATGTAGGTTTTTAAAAATAAATAAATAAAATAAAATGCACTTATGTGCTGAAATGTAAACTTTACATATAAACAAATGAAACAAGCAGCTATGTGTGTCACAATTTAATAATATTACTCTTTTTGTAATTACAAATGAATACATGTGCATGTAAAAGTCTAGAATCAATGGCAACTATCAGTTATGGGTAAGCAAATGGGATTGACAATTGTAATGAGGCAGCAGTTTCGCATTCAAAAAATTTATACTACTGGAACGCTTAACAATAAATTTATATACGGTTTTGCAATCTAAAAGTAGATATGCTAATCCCAATCTAGTGGAATAGGGAAAGAAAGAAAGGAAGAAAGAAAGAAAGAAAGAAAGAAAGAAAGAAAGAAAGAAAGAAAGAAAGAAAGAAAGGAAGGAGAGATGGAGATGAGAGAAATTGAAATTGTGATGAAGATGAAAATACTTGTGAATATCAGTTGACAAGAAGTTTCTCATTAATTATATGAATAACTACATTGGATATGATGCTTTAATATTTATATGAATAAAAATGTTTGACTATTAAATCATTTCTAAACTGACATTTTCTATCAAAACTTTTGCATATATATGTATGTATATATCCTCACATATACATATGTAAACAAACACAAAATAATGTCTTCTATTTTTAAAAATATATGACTGAAAATTACTAGGCATGTACTCTTAAAGATAGTATTGGAAAATCAGAATAGTTTTACATAGAAATGTTATTTCACAAGAATTATACTCTTACATGTAAGAAGTATTATGATTAAATAAAAATTTTATAAATAGAAGCTAATAATCATAATATACATGGTGTGCATTTTAGTAGCTAATTGCTTCTTTGATATTAGGGCATGGAGGATGACACGCTCACATTAAATATAAACTGTAAGAAAATATAATTGCTACAAGTAATTACCACTATTATTTCTCTAATAATGCAAATGATACTCATTTCCACTAAATATAAAATTATATTGTTATACTTACTTTCAACAATTACTTGTCGGTCTTCCCAGTTGTCTTTAATGAGCTGTATATTTCCAAAATGTGCATCACTGTAAAAAATTCGGTTGGTCCCTTTTCTTCTTTGATTATAGTCAAAAGCCAAGGCTATGACATTCTTGAAATAATGTGGATTCCCATATGGCCTTATTGGGGAATTTAAATTGGTTTCATCAGAAAGATGTATACTTTTTAATATTGTTCTCCCTGAATACAGTAAATAGCCTTCATGCCTTAGGCAAGTAACTCCATCTTCTGCCAAATATCCATGGGCACAAGCACATGTTCTCCGGGAGTTTCCTCGATAAAGACAGAGTTGTTTACAGCCACCATTGTCCTTGGCACAAACATTGGTTCCTGAGGAATAAAAATACACACATGGACATACACATGTTTATGCTTTTCTAGTAAGTGTTTTTGGTTACAGAATATTAAAGACTTTTACAGTGATTATGTCTATCATTTTTATTTTAAGATTGGTCAACAGAAATAAGTACTGCAAAGTAACAATCTTTCTAATCACAGAAGTGTAATATCTAGAATTTCTATTTGAGGGATTACAATATTTTGCTTCCTTCACAAATCAAATAAAACCATTAACATTGTGTTTTCTCTTAAGCTAGTTTACTTGATATTTTTTTTCTGAAACGTGATACAAATGGTATAGTATCATTTATACATTGTTATCTTTAGCAAAAGTAACTGATCCACATAAAATATGATCTGAATTCACCAAAAGAAAGAAAAAGAAGAAGCAAACACTACATTAAAGTATGTGCCTATGAGAGCTGTAATGTACCAAATAAATTTGTCTCCAGTGTGCCCAAATACACACACACACACACACAGTAATACTTTGTGTATTAATACATTTTATGCTCTTAAAATGTCTGCAGCAGGCTAATTATTCTCAATGAAATCAATATAATAATTTCATGAAGTTCTTTTGATGCAAAGAAAAATAATAATAATTTACTTTAGTAGAAGTAAAGTTCTAAAACTATCCAAACTGCAACCCTACTGGTTTCAAAATACAGTTTAAGGAAGTGATATCTTCAGAATATTCCACACTAAGAACATTGCTCTCTGGGTTCATAACCATTTTAGATATTAAAAGTAATCCAAAATAAAAATGTTATCTGCTTTTGCTTTTCAATATCTTAAGTGCTATTTAATTTTTTTTTCAAATCAACATATTTATCAGTTATTTTTTCTAATATTACTTATGTCAAGTAAATACTCAAGACACACAGGTATATCCCTGTCTAGGGTCCTAGGAAAATAAGTACATGTACCTGGGAACCATTATATATTTAATTCCTTAAACTATTATGTGATTGCTCTACTGGAAAAAAAATAAGACTTTCAGGTGTCTCCTTCATAAAGGAATTTAATTTTAAATTAAATCACAACAATTTATTTAAAACATAGGAGAAATAAACAGTATAAAATTGTATTTATGGTGCATTCTTTTAAGTGTGCTGACCTTTCTCTCTTACTCGGTTAAAGATTTTAATCTCCTTCAGGTTGACTCCAAGTCCCGTTCTCATGGTTACCATTTCGGTGGCATCATTCTTGTGGCCCCTTCTGATGGACCCGTTGGCATGGGCTCTGCCAAAATGTAAACATGCATGATCAACACATGAAAATCAAGTCATTTCGTTAAGCCCAAGGTAACAGATGGCTCGACAGAAGGGAAAAGAACCAAGTTTAGTGTGTGATACTGACATACTTGAGCCTGTAATATCTAGAGTGCCTGCTTTTCCTGTGGAAATTACATGGCTTTGTGAGATCCTTTTTGTGACCTTGCTGGGTATGGCTTATCCTACAAGGGTAAAGCAACTGGCACTGAAATAACACTCTGAGACTCAAATACTTATGAAAAAATAAATTACCTGTCAGACCAGTAGATGTAAGCCCCAAAGACAGCAACTGAAAACATATCCACATTGCTCCCTGACAGCACCATCTCGCGATTGCTTCCAGTCTCAAGGTCAATTCTTTCTATCTTGTCTGTGCGCGCATCACACCAGTACAATTTATTTTCCTAAAGATCGATGGAAAGTAATAATACAACCTGGTTTCGATGGCTTTTATTAAGGGAGGACTAACAGTGGACTAGTGCAGACTAGCAGTTAAAACACTTTAAATATTTAAATCTAACAGACCTCATAGTCGATGGAGATCCCGTTGGGCCATGCTATTCCCGTGCTCACAAGGACAAGCTTCTCTGAGCCATCTAGACCAGCTTTCCCGATGCAGGGCATTTGTCCCCATTCAGTCCAGAACAGGAAACTAAAATAAAGTGGTTGATTTAGAGTAATACACTGATAACCCACAAAGACGTTAACATCAGCAGTAACATTAACATGAACAGAAACAATGTATTTCACAAATTAGTATTACAGGCATGTTTGTGTTTGCAGTCTTGTAGCTTAGCATAACTGATGCCATCTTGTGTCCAGTATTTGACTCATGCCCTGTATTTGACCCAGTAGAGTGAAAATTTACTTAGTGTACACATGCCATGAGAAAAGCAGAATGAGCTTCACTCATAAGAGAAAAAATTAATCTGCTCAACAAAGAAGCAGGATACAGGTGTCAACCAAAATTAATGTAAGATTCTAGTTAAATTGTTTATAAGAGGATGTCTTGCTTTGTAGTTTTCTGCTTTAAATGCCCTATAACCCTCCAGTTTGGGGCCACTAGTTTTGACTCTGAAACAGGGGTCTACAGGTGGTGGCTGAGCTCAGCTAATAAAATCCCAAAATTTATCAGTTCGGCTGCTTGGATTCCTATATTGTTTATGAACCCACTTCAGCAAGAAAATATTCTGTATTATAAAATATGTTTAGCCTACCACAAAAATCACATATATGATTCAAAATTTTATTAAAATACCTTTTATACAAACTATCTCCAATATTTCCTCAAAAAGCTTCTGATTCTCATTGATTATAGCACTTTAGAGTGTGCTCCATAATACACAGAGGTTAGAGTAACAAATTGCACTTGTATTTTTTACATTGTCTTTTGATTTTTAACCCCCCCTCACTTGAATGTAAGCTCACAAAGAACAATGACCTTTGCTCTTTTTTAGTCATTATTTCACCTACAGTACCAGATAATTAAAAAGGTAGAACCTGGCCTGGTGGCTCTTGCCTGTAATCCCAAGAACTCTGGGAGGCTAAAGGAGGAGAAACAAGTTTTAGACCTGCCTAGGTAATTCACATACTTAGCAAAAGCTTGTTTCAAAATGTAAAATAAAAAGTGCTGATGATGCAGCTGAGTGTGTAAACCAGGGTTCAGTCTCTACTCCAAAGAAAGGAAACAAAGCAAGGAAGGAAGGAAAGATAAAAGAAGGAAAGAAAAAGAAAGAAGGGAGGAAGGAAGGAAGGAGAGAGAAAGAGAGAGAGAGAGAGAAAGAAAGAAAGAAAGAAAGAAAGAAAGAAAGAAAGAAAGAAAGAAAGAAAGAAAAGAAGACAGGCCAGGAATATAATCAATTAATCTACCTATGTATAAACATATTCATTCAATGAATTTAGAATATATATGACAACACAGAAATTCATTCTTTCATGTAAATATGATTCATTTTAACTTGAAGATATATCCACTGAAATTTTAATCTATCAATCAGAAAGTCACAATAATTAAAGTTTAGAAGAATATTAATATATTCATTCAAGTAACAATATTTTGCATCCCCGTACATATTTGGGACATGAGGAATTGTAAACAAGAAGAAACAATGAGACTGCATTTGAAAGCTGAAAAACAGTTATATTTTGTACACTCCATGGAGTTATTTAGTCATGAAAAAATACTTTAATCTAAATATGTGCTTTCTTTAGGCATATAATTTCAACATATTTATTGTTGAATTTTTTTCAGAAATAAGTATGATGACATTTTAGGACCAAATAAAAAAAGAGGTTTTGGTGATTAGAATCTCAAGTATATTAATGTTGAAGATTTTTTTCATTCATACTTACAAAACTCAACAAATTGCAAAGAAATACCTTATAGAAGGAAATTCAACTAATGTTTTCTTGCTAAGATATTGGTGAAAAAAATAATAAAAATGCATATTTTTGTTAGTCAAGATTTTTTAATACTATATGATAGTCTATTAAATATATTATTTAGAATGTTAAAAATGTAAACATATTTAAAATGTATTAAAATATTAAAAATATTATTAAAATAGGTTAAAATACAATTTAAGCATAGATTAAAAATATTATTTAAAATAAAATGAACAGTAGTTAAAATATATTGTTCCATGTAAATTTTTAAGAGTGGATATCACTGTTACTAAAAGTCAGGCAACTTTTGGCTACAAAGAAGGCACTTTGGAGGGGGTTAGGAAAGAGAGGTACTTTTCCAGTCTAATTCATGTTATCTCCTTTTAAAAACTTCAGCGTTTAAAGATAGAAGAATATGTGTGATAAACACTTTACTTACTATTGTTCTTGTTTCAAATATACTAAATGAATAATCAAAATACTATACTGAGTGAATACATAAAATGAACTATGTATCATATACATCCTGAATTCTTACAATTAGGAAAACTATGGTTCAGAGAGTTCCTAATGCATAGTCAGCTGTCCATCAAGCCAGGACCAATACTCAGGCCTTGGTAGTCCAGGCCTGCACCAGCCTCTCTGTACAATGCTGTGTTACCAACCATAAGCATCTGTATCAAAAGTTATTGTCCTGAATTGTGAAGAAGTAGCACAAGAGATCTTTACTCTGAAAACTCAAAACAAATCATGAAGCTTCTTAGTATTAAGAAATGAATCTTGAGCCAGGGGTATAGTTCAGCAGCACAGCGCCCGCTTGGCAAGCATGAGGTTATGAGTTTGATTCCAGGTACCAAAAGAAAAGAACCTATCGTTTTATAGCTAGTTTCCATCTGAATAATAATAATTAATAATCCATGTAAGAGGTTTAAATAATCAACATTAACAAATTGAATAAAATTTTTGAATGTAGATTTTATGCAAATTTCCTCTATGAGAAACAGTAATGCTTCAGTAAAATAATATATTAAACCAAGTTCAACTGTGTGGTTTAATGGTTAAATATTTGATCAAATTATAAAACTAAAAGATTCAAATCCTCCAAAAATAAGCAATATTATATAAAGATCCTACAGAGAGTAATATATTTGCTCCTTAAATTTAGAAATTATAAATGAAAGTTCAAGAAAGTACACAATTGAAACTTGTAAACTTCAAGGAAACATTCATAATTTAAAATAAAATGTATATACATGTCCTTGAGATGTCTTTAATGAACTTCAATTCCTGGCCTAAACATGAACTTCAGCAATATGAAAAAATGAAAATTCTTGCCACTTATGTTTGAGATTCCAAAGAAATTAAGATTCTGAAACTGAGTTACTGTGCCCCACTAGAGTTCTTATTGTGTAGTTGTGAATTATTGGTTAGATTGAGTGATATGCCCAAGAAAATTGGCTTTAGAGTATTGGCTTATTAAATTTAGCCCTGAAAACACAAACCTTAGTGCAAAAATTTCCAAAATTGATAAAAATCACATGCATATTACTGAATTTTTTTTCTGAAAACTACATTATTTGGTAAATCAATGAAATGTCATATTTATGTAAGCTTACATTACAGAATTAGAAAGCATAAATCTAAATAGAGACATTCAAAAGTAATTTGAAGAATCATATAGATATTATAAAAAATCACAAAATCATATTATAATTCACTATTTGTCATCAAATATCATTATTTTCTTAATTAGATAGTTAAGTTTTAATAGGACAAAGTGCAGCAAATACATATCAAGAGTCAACTTTCAAATATTGACCTATATACAACAGTTTCAAAAGCCATGTGGTAGCATTGGAGTTTCCAAGCATTCGCCTAACATACACTTATTAAAAACACTGTGTAATTACAGCATTATTCCTGGGCTAATTATACAAAAGTTAGCATTAGTTTAAACACTGGTATAGTTGTATAGAAAAATAGTTATTTTCTGTTGCAATTAGATACACTGATGCTGAAAATATATGCCCATGACTAAGAATGATCTTGAATACAGACAAAAATGCTTTTTCAGAAATAAGCCTAATATTGAGTAAAAAAATAAAGATCTGATTTTGGTGGGGAAGGTGTAAAGGAGTGTGGGAAAGAAAGACAAAAATGAATAAATTTAAGATATGAAGACAGAGAAAGAACATTTAATATGATTCTTTAACTTTATATATATGAACAGTGGTGAAAAGCATGGAACTTTAAAGAACTTAAAAGATTATCTTTGTTTATTTATTTATTTATTTATTTATTTCTTAGGCAAGGTCTTACTATGTATATCAGGCTCACCTTGAACTCACTTATGTAGCCTAGGCTGGCCTTGAACTCACAGCAATCCTCCTGCTTCAGCTTCCCAAGTACTGGGATTAGAGGCAGGTACTACTATGCCTGGTCACTATTCTCTTCACTGACTGCTCACCTGTTTCCCTAAAGCTCAGATTAGGCTTGCAATTTGTACAATAATCTTTTCATTTCTTCCTATTGTACTTTCTCAAAGACAACATAGAATAAGAAAAAACAAAGGAATAAGAAAAAACAAAACATGAGGTAACCAATATTTGTCTCCTGGCACAAAAATCATGGAGATTGTGACCTTCTCTTATGTAGGCATTTGCCTTACTTGAAAATAGAATCAAGAACATCACTGTGTTCTGGAATGGGGATCAACAGAGGTTTTCCATATCTTTAAAATTAAAAAAAAAGGAAAAGCAAAGGAACCAATATTTTTACCAAGTAAAAACAGTAACCAGCCTTCATATAAGTGTAAGCTTTAGCATGGACAGCACTGATTCTCATTTCTAATTTCTTAGCACATTTGACAGAATCACTTAAAACTCAGTAAGTGAGTGCTTTCCAGGTCAAAATGTCTTATCTCCATCTTCAGGGCACGAGCAAAGTCATGCATTCCTAAAGTCTGGGTATATTTAATAGTTACAAGAATTAACACTCAAGAGGATGTCCTGCTTGGTTCACTGTTTGCTTCCCCCCCAAAATATGTATAGTTATTAATACATAATTATATATATTTAATTATTTATATATACATGTGTTATGTTATATATGTGTGTGTGTCTGTGTGTGCATATATATATATATATATATATATATATATATATATATATATAAAATGGTTTGTGCCTAGATGTCCCCTCAAAGCCCCAAAGCCTCATGCAATCATCGGGGTGGGCTTCTAGAGTTTGTAATTGACTCATGGTTCCACATTGGGATTATGGATATGAGTGTTATACCCACCCTAGGTCAGGTAGCCTGCATATGATAAAAGAGAGGGAAAGAAGCTTGCTCTCTCTCTCCTCCCTTTTGGCTTTTGTTGCTTTTGCTGTCTTTCATCACCATGAACTGTTGTTCTTCTGCCAAGCCACCCTGTCTTGGAGCCAGCTTATGAAATCTTCACAAACTATGAGATAAATAAACTTTTCCCTCCTTAATTTTGGACCTCTGGTATTTTGTCTCAGCAATGGCATACAGAGAGAGACAGAGACAGAAAGAGAAACTAACAGATAGACATCACTCATTCCTACAAGGAATAAAAGATAATTTTTTTATTCCTAGGAAGTCCTAAGTATGTTACTATTGTTTAAAGAATCCTGTAACTTAAACAGAATTCCATCATAGGTATAGAAAATGGCACTAATTGAAGGCACTAGAAGACTAGTCTGCGGTAACCCACTCCTATAATCCCAGCTGTTAAGAAGCAGAGGCAGGAGGATTACTGTTAGTTGTAGGTCAGCCTGGACTATACACTGAGTTTAAGTCTTGCCTGAACTATGTAATGAGACCCCGTTGAAAAAGCAAACAAACAAACAAATCCAGTATATCCTTTATCACTGTTTATCTAACCTTTTTGTTTTGTTGAATTTGAGGTTGATGCTCTTCTTTCAAAGCACCTATGTATATTAAACAGATATTTAATTAGATATGTAATGACTCTCATGAAGTTCATGGTTTAATGACAGATGGAAATACATAAATGGAGAACTGAGAAAAATAATAACAAAAATGCTTAAAAATTGTGATTTGTAGATCTTTGCAAATCATGAAAGTAAACACTGCAACTATAAAATTATTGAAGTGCCATGGTTGGAAAAGTTGTCATTACTCTATATATATATTTAGAAAAGAATTTTTCTTTGGAGCCAAAATAAAAATATAGGCCATTTGGGTTTCCTTTTCTTTCTTGTAAGCCTTCAGACTTATTTTTAACTTGCCATTTGTTCTATGGTTTCTTGTCTAGTAGGTCTGCTACTTTTTAAGTTTATATTGGATTTGTTGCTGACTTTTCAATATTGAATAATTCTATAGAATACATATTATGTATGTTAATAGTCCATAGTGGAGAATTGTGGAACAGAATTCTTCACAAAGAAAGGTCACATTGCCATCTGTAATCTGATAGCACATTTTTGTATGCTCTCTCACTGCCCATACACTCACTTAAGCATATAATGTTGCATATATATATATATATATGCAACATCAGTTGGTTGCTCATTTCTTAACTATAATTTTCTTAGATAAATTATCTTACTGTATACATTTTGGGTGTTTTTGAAATGCATTAGTTAATATTTCTCTCTAATCTATGAATTTTCCATATATTTAACAGAAACCTTCCTAGAGCCTAGACTCCTAAATCTCATGAACTGATTTAAGATTTTCAAAATATTATGAATATATTTTTGTTTCATGTTCTGACACTCATCATCAATCATGTTCATCTGACCCTAGACATTCTAAATTGAAAACAAAACAAAACAAAAACAAGCCTGTGGCAGTTTCTATAGCCAAAAAGCAAATGAAATCTTTCAAATGTTTCTTTTATCCTTATACCCCATTTTTATTTTTTTACACTAAGAAAAGTTATGTTTTACTTACTTTTCTTGTTATTGAGACAAAGTACTTGACAAACAAGAATAAAGCAGGAAATGTGCATTTGGCTTATGGTATGTAGAAGTTTCAGTCTCTAGTCAGCAGGTCCCAAGACAGAGTGGCATGGCAGAGGGACATAAAGAGGACAAAGCATCCAGGGCAAAGCAGGGAAGGCAGAAGCAACAAGCAGCAAAAAAAAAAAAAAAAAAAAAAAAAAAAAAAAAAAAAAAAAAAAAAAAAAAAAAAAAAAAAAAAAAAAAAAAAGCAAGCAGAAAACAAGGACAAAAGCAATTCTTTTTCTGTCTCTTACGTTTCACCCAGGGTATCGCAAGTAGCACATATCCTTAACCCTAGCATCACTATGAATAAATCCCAGGATGCCAGTATCACACACCCACATCCAGCCACTTGTGGAAAGTCCCACCTATGATGCATGAGGCTTTTGGAGCACATCTGGATCAAGCCATAACAGGTGAATATATGTATGTGTATCTCCTTGCTTTGCATTTAGCATGTGTTTCAGTGCTTTGAGCCAGGAGCTCTCTCTGGAAGTGAGAAGTGACCTAAACTTTCCTTGCATTGTTTCTCCTCCATCCACCAACCACAGCACTGCTATTATAGTCCAGCACATCTTGATGTCTTCTAGCTCTTCTCTCTTTGTTGTAGGAGGGTTAAGATTTCAGATCTATGCTTAAAAATATGGAACTACAATGAAATATACACTGAAATACTAGGTAAGTAAAGACCAAACTAGTTTTGAAACAATGTATGCAGTGGCACTTTTGAAAGAATTCCTAACAGAATATAGTGTAGCATTTTTATTCTATTTTTTGTTATAATTTGCTGATATTTTTGAGAGATGTATGAAAGAAAAAAATTGGCTGTAATTTGGACCTTGATTGTATTTCTGAATTATTTGACCACCACTAGATCTTAATCTTTTATCATAGAACCCTGATTCCATCATTACTACTATTGTAAATCAAAAGTATTCTTTCTCTTTTATACATTGTTACTCTGCCCTAAAATGTAAAAAAGATAATGTTTTAAACTATACTAAACTCTACTTCAACAGATATGAAACTGTCACACAAAGCATTCTGCATATTATTGAACATATTGCAACTGTACATACATAATAAATGTCACTTGGCAATGCATACTTGTTTGATACCAACATCTCTTATCAATTCTCAGTTTTTATCATGGAAAGAAAAGCTTTCAGCAAGGGTTTTACAGTCACAGAAACATAAAGCCAAATTAAGACAGGCAACATATATTCTGCTGCTTAAAATGGAACAAAAAAGCCCCCAGTATTTGCTTTTATTTAATGATTACCATGGAGATGATGAAAATTTTAAATATCATACTATTTATCCTATGCTTTTTTTGCTAGTAGAAAATGACTATTTAGCATAAAGAAAATTATTATATTCAATTCTTCAAAAGGGAAATGATGCCTAACTTAGAAATAATGGAAAAGTCAATTGAAGGAAGAAACTGATTCTTCAAGCTGTACTAAATTCATACATGGTTTCTATTTTGCATCGGGCTGCATTTTCAATGACCTCAAGTCTCCACTGTTCTCAAATCGACCTCATCCTCACTCTTCAGAATCTTGGATTCAGCTAATTTACCCCATTATAGTTCAGCTTTTCCCTTGGCAGTACCACCTGCTATGTTTTAACTTCAAACAGAATGTTAAAATGCTCTACTTTATTTCTACAATATGAATACTGATGCTTAAATTTCTATGTAATATTACTGAGAAATCAATTTTTGAATAATTTTACATGGGTTCTTCATTTTTTAACTTCCTCTCCTTAGAAAACAAGCCCAAATTCACATTAGAAAAGTAGAGGAGGAAGCATGCCAGTGATATTTCCAAATAATAATAAATACATTTCTGTAAGCAGTCTTCTCTGGGAAGTTCACAAACTTAACATTTAAACAGGTATATCTACTCATAAGTAGAAGATGAAGAAATGTTTATTCATCTGACTTAATTCATATTTAAGGAATACCCCTAAGAAGTTCAATTACACAGATAAAAATATTTACATATTGTTACAAATGTCACACATCTTTTGCTTTGTGGACATGTAAATCTTATTTTAGGGACTGAAAATTAAGACAACAAAAACATTATTCCTGCTGATGCAGGATGAGCTGGCAGTCACAAAGACGAGAAGCAGAAAATTTGACAAACATTTGGAGAAAAGAAATAGCAGGATTTGGTGACAAATGAAATAAACAATAGAAAACTATACAAAATCTAACGTTTTGACTTTTTCTGTGATAGCATAAAAAGAAGTGATATTTTCAAGAAAGGAAATCAGTGAATGACAGATGGGAAGACATGTTAAGGTACATGACAGTTAAAAATTAGTTAATTTGAAAAGAGTTTGAAAATATAAAAAAGGACAAAAGTGAGATTATGTTTTATTATATATTTACTTATTTTTATATGTCACATAGTCTATAAAATGATCAAAAAACACAAAGTAAGATCACTGAACAAAATATACATATTAAGTGACATTAGCTGTTAAACTGAAATGAGTTAAAAGAGAATCAACCAAAATGTTCACTGGAGCTAATAATGAAGGTGTAGGAGAGCATCAGAAAACTTGGTAGAGAAAGTTAACGCAGACAAAAACTTGGATGGATGGACAAAACATCAGGAGATGGCACATGACATAAAATCTGGCAAAAAAATCTACATTTTTTATTGATAGAATAGAAATTTCTGGATAAACTGTAGTGGAAAATATATTTTAGATGTTCAGTAATGAGGCAATGTATAGGTCATTATTCTACAGTTGAAGCTGAGAAATAAATATGCGGTGAGTAATAAAGCATTAATAAACATTTTATCCAACAAAAGGGATTTGAATCTATTTTAAAGCAAAAAGAAAAGATTTCTTTGAAAAGAACAAGTTAAAAATGATCTTTTTTTAAAAAAAGGAAATTATTGTTGCATGAAACATCTAAGGCAATAAGACCCTACTGTATCTATGATAAAAGCAGAAAAGTCATTTTAAGAAAGAATAAAAACCTTCTCTGGGGCCATATGCGCTTAGATATTCACAACATGAATTCATACATTTCATTTTCCTCTACTTCCAGCCTCACCACTCAATCACAATTATCCACCAAATGTATTTAATTGCTTTACTACTGCCTGACAGCTTTTCCATCTTGCTCCTCTCTGCTGACACCCTCAGGAACTTTGTGGCTCTTGTTGATGAGCCTGTGCACATTCCAACTCGTCATTCCTCATCTTTAGTGTTCCGGCAGCCAGCATCACTCTTTTGCATCTAATTACATAAACAAGGCCTTACAATAATGCTAAGTGAAAATGCTCTAGTGTCAATTTCACAAGTTCAGAAAGTTTTCTTCTTATTTTGCAAAATTCTTTTGGTTGCTCATGCCTGCTAAACCTTGTCTCTCTGCTTTTCTAGATCTGGTCTTCATTTCTCGGTATTCAATCACTACCTTACACATCTCATATCATTGGAAACTCATAGTTACTCCATTACACCTTGATATAAATTTTGAATCTGTCTCTTCTTTTTGTCTCTTTTTTTATTTTTCACTTTTACTACTCCTAAGTTGCCAAGCATTATTTCTGAAAGTCATAAAAATATTCTGATTAGATTCTAGATTTGCCTTATCTCATTTGGTCTCGTGTGGCTTGAAAATTATTTTATCAATTGTCTTGGAAAATGCTAATCTTAATAGATTCATCAAAGTTTACTTGCTTACATCTACTAGTCTTACTTTTATACACTAGCAGTTATGAGTTTTTTCAATTTTACTAATGTAAACACAAAAATACATTCTATCTCCATACCGTATTCCTTCTTTCATTCCATTTCCAAAGGAGAAAGGGAAGACAGTCTGCATTATTCTTATTTAAGTCTTCCTATAACATAAGCATAAAGACAAGGTCGAGATATTTCAAAATATCTTAAAGGTCATAAATTCCAAACTGTAGTACAGTCAGTGCTCCATCTAAAGACACCCAGGTGCTGTGTACCATTTATGGGCAAGGAGCTCAGATTCTGCATCCTTTGCTTGAAACACCTCACACAGATACTTTCTTTGGTGACTGCCTTTGGGCCACACTGTACTCTCTCCTCTGACATTGCTGAAAGCCAAAATCTTGGACTCACACATCTTCACAGTGTGTATTTAGCCATAGAATAATTAGTTGGGAGTCTGAAAGCCATATTCCCTTACTTTGCAGTGAGGTTTATATATTAGATCCCGCCCCAAAGGTATCAATCTGTGATTGGGACTTTGCTCCTATAGAATATTTGATGCATTTCTTCCACTTTTTCATCCTGTTTTTTCTTGCTCCATTCTTTTGCTTCTTCCTCATCAAAATTCCTTTTAATATTCTTAGACTTTGTCTTCTCTTCCAATTAATTTTCATACCCTTCTTTCTACCTTCTTCCTCTCTATGTATGAATAAGTATAATATCCTTGATTTCTGTACTAAGATAAATTTTCCTTATACACTGCTACCTCTCAATTTACCACCAATTTTTTTCTTTCTTTTATTTTACTGTATGTATATATGTTTGTGTAGCCTATAAATGTTAGGTCTACTTTCTAAATACATCTCATTTTTTAATTCTTTGTGTTAATTTATAGACTTAGAGAACTCCTGAATTTGGTAACAATAAGCAAAATTATCCTGATCACCAATTTTAGTTCTGTTATTTTATTTCTCTGAATCCTTTAATGTTGTCTCATTCCTCTTCCAAAACTCTCCTTGGAATCTTCTGAGGTCTCAGAATGACTGAGGTTTTGCTCCTTTTCTCCTTCCTTAATGCTTTCCTTAATGCCTTATCTTCTTAGTCCTTTCACCTCTAACATTCGCCATTCTTCATTTAAGCCCTAAGCTTCTTTTTCCTGTATTGTTTCTTGAATAATTTCATCCACTAGCATAGTTTATTGCAGAGTTGAAGTCTGTTGCAGTAAATGAGTGATTTTATATTGATCCAACTCCTGATTCCATCTATACTCTGCTGAATGAGTATCTCTTCTCTGGACATTGCTGTAATCTCCAAACCAATTCTCACTAAATAAAAAATATCAAAATTTTTATTAAGAGCAATTTTAAAGCATAGAACATGAAGCATTTCTAAATTCAAACTGATACATTATTTCCATTTGAAAATTTTCTTCTCTTTCTCCAAACTGACCTAGGTACTTGCAACAAAAGGGCAATAAATATTTTCAGTTTTTCAATTTTTTTCTCTTTTTGGTGTCTCTGTTACATATGTGCCACCCTTTCTATGACTTGTCAGAGGAAGAAGCCTCACCCCTTGTTGTGGCTTTGGTCTGGAATGATCCCTCCTAAAGTCTCATGTCCTGAGACAGGAGGATTGTGGAAGGTGACTCAATTAGCAGAATATAACAGCTGACTTGCTATTAGGCCATAGGATCTGGCTAGAGATGATGTGTCTTGGGAAAGCATACCTTCCCTTGTAGATTCTCTCTTCACTTTTTGCTTTGTAGTCACCATGACCTGAGAAGCTTTCCTCCACTCAAGCCCTTCTAATACAAACTTTTTGCCTTGAACCATGGATTGAAAATGTGAACCAAACTAAATATTTCCTCCTTTAAGTTGTGTGCATTGTGTGCATTATGACATAGTAATGAGACTGTAAGACACCCCTTCTTCATATAATTAATTGTCATATCTGAAAATTTTGCTATTTAAAGACTTCTACAACTTCAAAAGTTTTTTCATTATACTCCAGAGCTAAGCTTACATATGTTTTTAGGGAAGACTTACAGAGATAGTATAGGAATGATTTAGATTTCAATTAGTAAGCTAGAGAAACTACCAGTACAGCTATTTCTTTAAAATATAAAGATTCCTATCACCTATTTTAGGGCTCTAAGCTTTGTTTTAGCCATACTGCCCATTCTTTTCTACATGTTCCTTGTACTGAACAATTTCATTGCCAAAACAAAATACCTGACACCTTAAATTTAAAAAAGGAGAGTTTTATTTGGGTTCAAAATTGCAGTGGTGCCTTAGTTAATTTTATTTGTGCTAAAACAAAATATACAACATATACAAGTTAAAGGAGGAAAGGTTTATTTTATTTATAGTAGCTTCAGCCCAAAATTGGCAGGTTTCAAGGCAGAGTGACTTTGCAGAGAGGCATCACAGAGAAGAGCTCATGGTTGCCACAAGGCAGCAAAAACAATGAGGCCATAGCAATGTATTTCTGTGTCTTTTATTTTGTCCAGACTACTTAGTGTGGGTAGCACTCACATCCTTAATCCTAATGACCTTGAGCCTAGCATAGCACCATGAGTCAACTCCATTATTGCACACTATAGATCCAGCAACCTCTAAAAATGCCCCACTTATGACTGCATGAGGCTTTTGGGAAACATAAAGACACACACCATAACATTCCACCACTGAACTCCCCCAAAGACTTATTCAAAATACATTTAGTCCATCTCTAAGAGTTGCTAAGAGTTGCTGAAGTCCTAACACTTTCAAAATTACTGATAAGTCCAAGTCCAAAGTCTCCTCTGAGATTTAAGGCAAACTCTCAGCTGAGAGCCCATGTACAAATGAAAAGAAAGCTAAACTTTTTTAACATTCAGTGGCATAAGGAAGACATTTCCATTACAAAAGTTATAAATGGGGATAGCAAGGAATGGGAACAAAGCAAGACCAAAAATCAGTAGGGCAAATATTAAAGTCCACAGTTCCACTTCCAGCATCCCAAGCATTTACAGCAGATTGTAAACTTCAAAGGGTTTTGGTGACTCTGTCCCTCTGACACTGCTGGTGGTTGTAGCTCCTGTGTCTTCTCTTTTGGATCAGATTTGCTTTCTTCTTGCAGTTTTCCTCAGATAATCTGCATTCTTGACTTCCCCAGACTTCTAAGGTCTCCAAAGCACCTTTGGCTTTACATTCACAGCTTCACTTACTACCCTCTCAGAAACACACTGCCTAACCTCCCAAGCCCTCTTGTGCAATCTGGTTAGAAGCTTTCCTGACCCCACAATTCTTGCATTCTGCATGCACCTAAAATCAACATCATGTGAGTGCTGTCACGGTCTGCCACTAGCTGGGGTAGTAGCCAGGTTTCCTCCTTTTTGGCTGTAGGGGTTGAGTGCCTGGATTTCTGAGCACTCTGACCCCAATCCTGATGAAGAAATTAAATTCACTAGGCTGGCATCATTCTGGAACATAGTAGTCTGGGAAATCCTTCTCATGGAAAATTCTTTCACTTTTGTAATTCTAAGGCTGCAAAGATTGGAGTCCTACTCATTCTTGTGAGCACTCAGGTCATCTTTTCTGTTGTCTTCTTCTGAAATACTTGGTTTTTCATTGCTAGCCTTTTTGGTAGCCAGTTTCTCTTCTGTTTCATCTTTGTAGGCCCCAATTTTATTGCAGTTTCCTTTCTGCCCAAACACACAATGATTTAAATCATTCTGCTGAGCTTGTCAGTCACTCCTGTCTTTCAACATAAATCTGCCTAAAAGCCCACAACTATAGCCATGTCACTTCCTCAACATTAGATTGCATTGAAATTCTCTCTTCAAGATTAATTAGTCAGTTGCCATTAATCTCAGCCTGAGGTAAAGTCTCTAGACAGAAGCAAAATGAGACAAATTTTCTGCCAAGGCATAATACATACATTCTGGAATACAACAACCAGTGTAGTCGTTCTTCCTAGTAGAAAACTTGCAAGCCTGGGCTTTACTGGCATCATTTCTATCAGCATCCTAGTCTTCTGAGATCTGGACAGAATATTTCATGAAGTGCATTCCAGGTCTACTTTTTCAAGTGGCATCTCAGAACCTTTCCTAACTCTTTCTTTTCCTACAAGCCAGCTCCAAAGGCACCTAAACCACACAGTCAGGTACAGTGACAGCAATAATCCCACTTCAGATACCAAATTATGTTTTAATTACTTTTATTGTTACTGAGACAAAATATCCAACATATGTAATTTAAGATAAGAAATAGAGGCTTTTATCCATGATTGGCTATCTCTGAGGATGGCTTGGCAGAGGGGCATTACAGAGGACAGTTCATGGCACCCAAAATGTAGAGAAGCAACAAGAGACCTTAATAGCATTTTTCACTTTTTATCTTATCCAAACTATTTAAAATGAATAGCACTCACACCCTTAATCCTAGTGCCCTTGAGTTTAGAATTGTACCATCAGTGAATCCCAGCATCACACATACTAGATCAAGCTACCTCTGAAAAAGTGCCACTCATCATTGCATGAGACTTTGGGGAGACATCTATATACAAGCCATAACAGGTGAGTTCAGACCATAGTTGGCTGGTTCCAAGATAGAACAGCCTAGCAGAGGGAAGCTGTTCACTGTGGTAGTCAGGAAGCAGAGTGAGAATAGAGAGCTCTTGGATGAGAATAAAACCTTCCAAATCATACCCTCAGTGACTCCCCTTTCTGTACAGGCCCCATCTCTATACAGGAGAGTTTTGGAGGATGCATGTACCTGTTCTCTTGCATATGACCTTTTCTTTGACACTAATGATTTTTGATTATTCAATTTCTTCTTTATATATTATGTCCATACCTCATCTCAGGAGCCTCTTTCTCCTTCAAACACCTTCTAGAAAGTATCTACTAACACTACCATTGTGAGAGCTATCTTTATTTTTATTAGATTCTTTAATCATATGTTATCATTTTTGTTAAAAACTAAAATATATAGTGGTCTTATGAAAATTAGTAGGACAATATGGAATTTTGCTGTGAGATTTAAGTTTGAGATAGATTGACACTAAAAATGTCTTACTTCAGAAAATGAGGTAATTAGTCTGACTAAAATGTTTGTCCTCACCATACCTTTCAGTTTAAATAGAAAACTCTTCATGAACAGAAGGGACACCTTATTCACAAAAACATACTTCACACTGCCTCCCAGTTCCTTCCATGTAGTTTGGTATTTTGTCAAGATGTGCTAATTGAAGGCTAAGGACAATAAGGAGGAAAGCTGGAATGTTTTGGTTTTAGTGTCTAGTACTCAACAAATGTTTACTGAACAAACAGAAAAAAACTAGAATATATAAAGATGCTTTTGACTGATGTTCTCAATCAACCTGAAGAGAAGTAGGTATCATCATTTCCTATGATGAATGTAGAGTTCTTATAAAAAAGAATGTCTGAAATATAAACTTTAGTCTGAACATTTGAAGGTTTCAAGAATAAATGAAAAAGAAAACCATCTACTGACAAATAGAAGTAAGGGTTTGTTGTAGTGAACTACCGAAATCTGTAATAGGTCAACCAAAAAAAATCGGTACATACAAAAGAAGTATTAAATGTATATATATGCAGCAAAAAGTCTCACTAGCAACACATTAAACCTTAATTTCATATGCATCTAGGAGATTTTATAGCATTAAAATTATGTTTGTTGCTGCCATTTAGGATAATCATTCATAGTCAAGCAGCTGATCAAATTTTCTGTGTGAAGGTTGCCATGATTTATTTCTTGATTATCAACCATAATTTAAGTAGTTTCTTTAGAGGTCATCTTTATTTTCTATTTATAAGTATGGTGTAGCCACATTCAACTGAGTGGTGTGCTTTAATCTTTTAACTGCACAAGGTTCCTTCCTCTTCCTCAGGCTTCTGTTTTGTTGTTATTGTAGATTTAATATTAAGGATTAAACCCAAAGTCTTCCATATGTGAGAGATAGGCAATATTCCACTAGCTATACTACAAATCTTTTTTTTTTATTTTTGACTTTGTACAGCAGGAAAAAGCAAGCAGATTCACAGCAGTATACAGACTCAGCTCAAAACAGCCTTAGAGGCTTCTTTGGAATTTTTTTCATTTCTCCTCATTATTTTCTTTCATTTATAGTTATAAATCTTTAAATTATCATTATTATCCTATTTTTATATTATTTCCTTTTATGTTTAATGTTTTTACTAAATTATGTAATGCTTACCTATTTATGTCAATATAGTACATAATACATATACATAGACACATTACACATAACATTAGCTTTGGAATATAGAAAAAAAACTAACATTTCTATAGGTCAACTTAGTGACACAGTAATACATTTAAAATTAATGAGGCAGTTTCTTTATATGTTAAATGGAAGAAATGATACTGTTTGAAGTGAGATTTTACATGAGATAGAAGGGAGAACACTGTTGAATTTTGAGCAGAGAAGCAATATAATCTACTTCTACTCCAGTAAAATCACCATGCTTTTACATGAAGAATGGCCAGCAAGAGTGTGAGGGCAGAAAATGGTGGTAAAAAATTCAGAAATCCTGCCAGGAGATCATAATGCCTTAAGTTGGGGCCATCCCAAGGAAATTGTGAAAGGTAGGTAGAATGTTGAATGCATTTTGCAGCCCAAAGTGGTAGAATTTCTTGATACATTAGATGCAGGGGAACGAAGCCACCAAATATTTTGGACTGAAGGATTGAAACAAGAGAATTTTTACCAACTAATGGAGAAGTTGTAATCATATTCACTTCAATTGTGGAAACAAAAATTTAACATTTCTACTGGGTGTTGTTGCAATAGTTAACCAACTCCAATTCAGAGGTTTGGAAAACAATAATTTGCTTGCTTTCAAATGTATAACTTTGGCAAAAGTCAGCAATTACAAATCATTGCTTCTCTACCTCAAGTGTGGTAGTATGAAACTGAAGTGATATAAGTGATCATTAGAATAATTTGAAGATTGTCTTTCTCATAGTGTCTGAATATTAGTTCTAGTTGGTAGCTGGTACTTTAGCTAGGGTCTTAAAAGATATATGGCGCTTCTTCACTAGGATATTTAGCTTTCTTATAGCAGAGAAGTTCTAAGAGCTTCTTGATGGAATCTGGTAGAAGATTTTTATTTACCATACATAGTAATTACTTTCAACTTGGGAAATTGGTACATGTACAAAATATATTTTGATTATTTTTGCTCATGATGTCACAGTAGCAATGAATCAGAGTTTTGATTCATAGGTATTATAACATTTAAAAATAGAGAGTTCTATAGTCTTAAGAGAAGAATAATTGTCAATTAGATACACTTTAACTGCTCCTGTAGCAAAACCATGATGATATTGAAGTAAAACAAATACACATGGCTCTTCTCTTCATAGAGTTATAGTCCAAATTAGAAACATTATCCAGTTCAAGAAAAATATATAGTTACTTGGCAAATGAATATAAATAAATATGCAAATTTTAGTGTACAAAATTTATATAAGTAACAGTAAACATAATGGGGTCAAAAATAATATAACTTATTTTTAAAGCTAGAGAAAGATAAGTAACATGCAAGGTAGGAAGAGGAAAGGGAGAACTTTAAGTAAATGGAAGACTGTATAAAGCCTAAGAACAAAAGAGAATAAGAAATATTGTGGGGAGAGCCTAAAGCTGAAGATCAATCACAAGTGGGGCCAGAGCGAAGATAATTTCAAGAACACTGAGTGCCTGAGGTAAGTCACATGGATAAACTGCTCTGATCTCAAGAATACTGGGCACCTGAGACAAGCCACATGGTTACACTCTTAGGTAGAGAGGAAAGATAGTGGTGGCTTGGACCTCTGTCTCTCCTCCAGGTTCACGCTATCTCCTGAAATGGGACCCCAGGCTATTCCTGCTGGAGTCCAGGGACCTTTGCCTCAGGGAAGAGTGGGACTGCCGTTAGGCTGCAGGGTTCCCACTTCAGTTTTGCCTAGTGTCACGGATGCTGATTATACAAGGAAATCAAAATTACAGTTCAAACCATTCAACACACTGTTCAAGTCACTCCAGATTCTTGGATTGCTCAAGTGGTCAATCTTTCTTGGACAAAAATTGGAAAATCTATAAATAAGGAAAGAGCATCCAAGGGTTCTGGGTCTTTGGATGCTTATTGGGTTCAATAGATTAAACAAAATCATCCAGAGATGAAATTGATCAGTGAAGAAAAATCATTTAAAGGGCTTTTAGACACAGCTGCAGATGTTTCAGTCATTGCTAAAGCCATTGGCCTATGGCCTGGCCCCTGGATGTAGCATTTACAGGTCTACAGGGTGTGGACAGTGCTTCTCAACCTAGAAGAAGTGCTAAATTATTAACATGGAAGGATGCAGAGGGACATTCTGGACATTTTTCACTTTACGTCCTCCCCTTTATACCAGTCAATTTATGAGGTTGTGGTGTATTACAGGATATAGGGGCATTTTTGGTTAGCCCTAACTTCTTGGTTACTCCTCAGATGCAGCAGGAAGATTTCCTTCCCACTCAAGGGCTTGGTTAAAAACAATCAGAGGAGAGAACCTCTTCCAGTTATCCCTAAAAAGAACTGTTACGATATAGGCTTCACATTTTTTAGGAGAGGGCTTAATCTCCTCTCAACCTCATAGTCAGTATCAAAGATAATTTGGACATCTGATGACCCTATTTGGGTTGATCAATGGCCTCTCACTCAGAATCTTAGAGCAGTTCATAACTGGATTCATGACCAGACAATGAAAGGGCACCTCCAATAGCCCTTGCAATACTCCCTTTTGTGATTCTGTGGCAGAACTGATGGCACATGGTCAGACAAGTGCTATTCAGTGTATTAGATATGAACTGCAAAGTATCGTTTGTCCCTTTTTTCTTTTCCACAATAGTGGTTATGGCAATTCTCATCCTCTTGGAAAACTGCATTAGCTAACTTCCCCAGTGATACTGACTGTCCTTATCCTCTAGACAAATTAACTAAATTTGCTTCCCTCACATACTTTGTCTTTCCTTCAAAACTAAGCTTAATTTACAGCTTAAGTTTTCAGATGACTCCTCTTTGGACAGAGGAGGATATGTTACAGCCTCCTCTTCCCAAATATAGGATATAGGTTTTTCTTCTGCACAACAGACTGAAATGTAGGCTGTTATACAGTGGGCCTTACAAGATAATTCTCCACTCCAATTAACCTTTCTTCATATAGGGCTTATGTTTGTGGTGTGATGCACCATATTGAAACTGCCGCCATTCACACTAACCGGGAAGATCTTTTCCATTTGTTTCATACTCTCCAAATTGCTATTTGGTCCCCCGTTTTATTAGTCATTTATGTCTCATTCCAAAGTGCCAGGATCTCTTGCAAAAGGAAATGCTACTATAGTCAGATTGGCAGCTGCTGCCACTGTTGTTCCCTAGGTGCCATTCGACAGGCTTCTGCCTCCCACACCGGTTTCCATCTTAATTCCCCTGCATTGTGAAAAAAGTTCCTCTCTTCTCAAAAACAGGCTCAACAAAAATTGTTAAACAATATTCTCCATGTGTAATATACCTTCCTTTACTCCCTATGGGGGCTAATCACTGAGAATTACACCCCAATCATCTCTAGAGAATGAATGTCATTCACATTCCTGAGTTTGGCTTTCTATGCTGGGTTCATGTTTTAGTGGATACTTCCTTAGGATTTATTTTTGCTTCTGCCTGCCTTGATGAAGTGGCCAAACATGTCATAGTTCATTGCTTGGAAGCTTTTTGTATCCTTGGCTTTCCACAGGCACTTAAGGCTGACCATGGCCCAGCTTATATAAGTGCTGCCTTCTAAACATTTTGTAAAACTTTTCACATTTCCCTTCTCATGGGAATTCCTCAAGGAACTGTTGAACATGCTCGCTGTACACTCAAAATTCAAATACGAAAACATAAATGGGAGTCCTTCTGTACAAAATCCGTACCTCATAATAGACTTCACTTGCCAATATATACTGTTAACTTTTCAGCAGCAGCAGATTAAACAATTCGATCAGGTAAAGGAAAAGAAGTTAGGAAGGGTCCTTTGGAAAGATCTTCAAACTGGACAATGGAGGAGTCCTAACCCAGTGTTAATTTGAGGTTAAGAATTTTTGTATCTTTCCAGAAAATGCTGGACAGTCTATCTGGGTGCCAGAGCATGCTGTTATGATTGGGCTTTCATAAGTCATAAAAAATTAAAGTTAAAAATCCCTTGGGGTGGGAGGCTATTATTGCAAAGGACTCCAACTGATGAATAATAAAGCAGCTGCCTGGTAACATTAGTTAGTTCTTGTTCATTAATGGGAGGCCCCACAATCTCAATACCCTTGTGGGAGATACCCCAATAATTCTTATTAAAATATATTATTGTACTATGTTAACATTGATCATTGTGAAAAGATTAAATTGTCTAGACTATTTGGGTTTTATTTAAAGATGTTCTGTTACAAAGGTTCAATTATAGCTGTTACCAGTGATAGTTATTAATCTCATGGTATTTTAAATTTATTCATGACTTCAGATGGACAGGTCTTCTAAAATGTAAAATTGGGATTGCTTGTGGTGATAGATGTGGTGACATCTTTTAGATTCAGAGATTTGCCTTTCCTTTGTGTTCCAACAAATTGTGATAGGAGGTTCATATAAAGGCAAAATGAGGTCAGCATTCAGTAATAATGAAAAATTTATATATGATTTATATATTGTATATGCACCACTATACTTAAAGATACCTAAACATTAAGCAGTCTAGACATTGTCACAAATTTCTTCAGTGACATCCCATTAAAGGTCAATGAGTTAGAAAAAAGTTTCTTATGTATTAGATAGAGATGACTGATTGAAAGACCCCTATTATGTCAAAATGGAAATTTGAATATGTCGCTAAAATGTCACCATTATTGTCATGCAACAATAATATGTATAATTTTTATTTTAAATTTTCTGTGTAAAATTATATAAATATTTCCTTTTAGCATTCTACAGAGATTTAACTTTTAGAGTATCCATGGTTTTTAGCAAATAATGGTTCTATTTTGTGTTCAAAGGTGCTTAAGATTCAGAAAAAGAAGTAATATTAAGTTAACCACTATAAAAAATGCCATAATAAATACTAGATGAAAAACTAACACTTTCTCACAATTGCCAGATACACTAGTAACTGGCAACTGTTATGGATCAAGGTTAAATTACTAAATGCAGGAATTTAAAATCCTTGATTTAGGGCCAGGGAGTTAGCTCAGTGGCATAAGCTCCTGTCTGGCAAGTGTGAGATCATGAATTGAGTTTGATTCCCGGTACAAAAAAAATTAAAAAATTAAAAAAAAATCCCGGTTTAGAAATATTTTAACCTAAAGAAGTAAATTCATTCAAATGAAATGGGTTCAAAAATAAAAAGATCATCTACAGAGTTCTCTAAACACAGCTCCTCTATCCTTAATGAACTGCCCACCATACAGAGAAGAGGGATATGTGGGGAAATGAGGGGGGCGGCTGAAACTGAAGATTGATAGCATGTGTGGCCAGAGCAAAGCTAATCTCAAGAACCGGGTGCGTGAGGCAAGTCACATGGATAAACTGCTCTAGTCTCAAGAAGACTGGCTGCAGCCCTTAGAGCTCTCCGGCTTCTTCCTCTCGCTCCTTCCTCTCCTCCTGCTTCTCTGCTCTTCCCATCAGGAGAGACAGCTCCAAAGGACCTCAGTTTTCTCTATTCTAACTGGCCCTTTTTCTTCATCTTCTCACCATCCCCACCCTGGGTACATTAAGAGCTGTGTGGGATGCAGCAAAATACTTGAAAAATTAAGAGAAGTGCTGCAAAATTGATTAAAAGGTTAAGAAGTTTATAGCAGAGTTTGAAACACAGTATTTACACATGACCTGATTGGGAAGAATCGAAATACAGATTTTGAACTTTACCCAAAAGGGAATAACAATTCCTTAAAAAGCTTTAAGTAAAAAGATTTATAAAAGAAACCATTAGAGCTTTTGGAGAATTTCAGACAAGAAGTTACTGCTGATGTAAAAAGTAACACAAGATTAATTTAAGATGCAGGCAGTTTAGGCATGAGGTGCTGGCTGAATAATTTAAAAGAGAAAAATCAGAAATGTGGTAGCAGACTAAATGCATTTAAATACTAGTTATGTGCCATGTGTGTCCTCATGAAATTTCCAAATGGAAAGATTAATATAGGCAGACATGTACAACTCAAAAAAGAGGAAAAGAGATTCTTGGCTTGCGTGAACATGTTGATCTGATAATCATAGGCACATAAACACAAATTAAAGATTTAGAGACACTGGTGAAAAAGATTGGCTGGAAAATGGCTATTCTACTCATTTAACAAATAATTGAATACCTCATTATGTAAACAGTTAGACAGCAGAATAGTAAATTGAGAACCAGAACTGTAAATTGAGATGTTATTATCCTTAGATTTATGCACACATAAAATATCTACATAAAGCTGTGACCTCTTTAAATATGTACTAAAATCTACATGAACAAAGTGAAAACATTTTTCTGGTTATGACATTTCTGAGTTTTGTATGGACATTACAACTAAAAATAAATATTAATATTGTTTTCTTTCCACCAAAAATTGAATAAAATACACTTAAGACTCAGAAGACAAACAAATCTTAAATTACCCTTTCTCTGGGTGCACAGCTATAGATCTTGGCTGGTCCAGGCCTTGGGACATAACAACATAACGGAAAGAGCCATTGAGTCTTGCAACTTCAATTAAGTTGAAACCATGATCTGTCCAATATATGTTACCTAAGAGAAATAAAGAAATGCTTATAACACTATCACAAGAAACTTATTGGTCATGGCTAAGACTTAATTTGCAACCACTGATATATAATCATGAAGAATTTTTTTATTTCTCACATTATTTTATAATATATATATCTATATCTCTATATCTTAAGCAGAAAGCTGCAATAAAAAGATAATACACAAAATTTTTCAATATTGATTTCATATAACTCAGGTTTTAATCATAAAATTATAAAATTAAAATATAAATTAGTTATAAAATTAAAAGTGTTGAAAATAAGTCAACACTTTTCTTATCCATCAAAGAGATCTATTTTAAACTTCTACAGACTTCAGCCAAAAGAGAATTTGTTACATTTTGTTTATTTGGTTTTTGGAACTCTCAGGAGATTTAGGCAAAGTTGGTACAACATAGACCGCGTCTACATAGAAACACTGATCTAAAAGCTCTAAAGAATTAGAAAAAATAGAACTGAAAACTAAAAAAAAGACTTTCTACATGCTTATAAATAAAAAGAAAATGTTAGAAGTAAGAAACAGAATTTTTATGGAGTGTTTTTCTCCCCTCTCCCTGTGTTATGTACAAGCTCCAATTCTATACAAGGAGCATAAAGGTTACACACTTCAAATATGCATAAAACAGGGGAAATAGATCAAAAGATAGATGAAGGGGATGGAGGGAAGAAAAGGGGATGAAAAAATGAATTAAGTTGTTATATACACTGCCAACTTCACACCCAGAGTGTAAACATTATGTACTACAAATGTACTAATAAATAAATCAGTGGGAAAATTTTATGGAGCAGACTAAGACCCCAGCAAAAATAATGTGAAAAGAAAAAGTCATAGATCATACCAGCAATCCAGTCAATAGCTATCCCTTCCACTCTTCCCAAGCCATTGGTAATGATATCTTCTTTCCAAGTCTGATCTCTTTTAGCTCGACTGATTTTATTGAAGCCCATGTCAGTCCAATAGATGGTATCATTTTCTATGGATTAAATAGAGAAAAAAACACATCCACACACTATAAAAGGTATCAATATATGTATATGTAACACAAAATTAGTACTTTTGAAGTTATTCTGGGTATTGTGGAGTATCAGCATTCTTTGAAATAATTTACTAGTCTAAACGGTAAGAAAGGTATTAAAATAACATGAAAGAGCCTCTACTGCAGTCGAAAGATTTCTTAAAGTATTTTTTGAAATGTCTGTGGCAAGGATGCATCATATTCTTTATTATTTTTTGCATTTGAACTCAATAAGTCTCTGTCCCCTATAAAATTACAACTGTGATATCACATCATGTTATTATGGATGACAATTTTCACTTCATCATTATACCTGTGTCTGAGCCCTCTAAATATAAAAAGATTACTGAAGATAATCAGGTCTACAAAGTCTCAAAGGAGGAGACAATGGTAAGAAACATAAAGGCATTTCAACTATACCAAGGGTATTTTAAGCATAAGATAACTCAAAATGTGTAAAGCGTTAAAAATGCCTTATCATCCAATTATTCTTCCTGAAATACCAAGTAGTTTTCCAAATGTCAACTACAAACCCATTCTATTATTTTTCAAGCTCTCATTTTATAAGTGGGCTTAAGAATATTTGAAGAATTACTGTACGCTATCATAGAGTCTTTAAATGTATGCTTTTTGAACATTTGAATGAAAACATGTCTGAAGACTATAAATGAAATATACTACATGTGACTGCATATGCATAAAGGGTAGTAATTATAGACCAATGATTTTAAATATAGCCACCTGAAAGACACAGGGGACAAATCATTAAATAATATAAATTTGCCACCACCTAAGTAAGTTTTTGTGTTATGACCTACGTGACCATTTGAAGAACAAATCCTTTCAGACCAATATAATTTCCCTCTGGCACAGTGACAGATGATGGAAATAAAGAAAATGCAATTAGTATAATAAAGCCATTTATCAGAAAGTTTTGAGTTTTGATTTCAAATGAAATATACTCTGAGCTCATCAACCTGTTCGGGGAAAGACTCCAAATAGCCCCATTCTCAACAACTGTTAAGTCGGTGATACCACTGTTTGAAGCAGAGGAAGATGCCATGTCCATATACATGGGGAGCAGCGGGGCTGGAGATGGACCACACACTCAGAGCTGTACAAGGCCAGCCCCGAGAACGCAGCTCTTCAGTGGGGAGCAAGCGAGTTGTTGGGACTACAGCAAAGCTGGCTCAGCAGGTCTCTTTCTCAGCAAAGCACTGAGATCTTGCACTTTTTATTCTTTTGCACACTTCTCCCTTTTTACCACACAA
Source organism: Hydrochoerus hydrochaeris (assembly GCA_004027455.1). Taxonomy (NCBI): domain Eukaryota; kingdom Metazoa; phylum Chordata; class Mammalia; order Rodentia; family Hydrochaeridae; genus Hydrochoerus; species Hydrochoerus hydrochaeris. Next base: position 4,910 of record PVLA01001620.1, on the reverse strand, counting down.
ATAGTGGCAGATTGTGCTGGGTTGCCAGTTGCTTCTCCATCAGAGAAGTCAGGTCCCACCCCTCCCAGCTTTCTTTTTAGTATGTGTCTATGGCTTTTTCTTAATCTCCTTGCACCCCTCTCAGGACCCTGCTGGCTATGCATGAAAGCAAGAAATAGTTTGATATTTTGTAAAAAGCATAAGATAATGTTTTTATTCTTGAAACAGAGACTCAACAAAAATAAACACTATTCTTCGTAATCTTAAGCATTACGTATTGAGTCAATTTTCTTCTTCAAATACTAAACCTGCAACTGTCTGCTTTGTTTCTTCACTCAGGCAGAAAGAGATAATCCTGATGTACAAAAAGAAAAATTTTAGAAAAAATTTTTACTATGTATTAACTGAACACAGTTATCTTACAGTCTTCTCCAGGGCACCTCCTCTAACCAGAAAGCAGTTAGTTTCACTTATTCACATTCAAAGTATTGTTACTTCCATGGTAAAATATTGCGATAGCTGCCTCATCATTTTGTCTAATTTTCATTTTTGCTCTTGTACTTCCCTTTCTTTCTCCAACTCTTTGCTCCATTTAAGGGGACTCTTACCTTTTAAAAAAGCAAATAAGAACATTTCTGCCACCTTTCATCTTGACATACTAATAACTTCTGACCTTACAACTGGTCATGTTAGCCTTTACTTGTAATCTCAGCAGTCTGAGTGGCTTGGACAGGAATATCATGAGTTAGAGCCCAGCCTTGGAAAATTTGTGAGACTCTGTCTCAAAAATAAAGAAAAGAAAAAAAGAAGGAATGAAAGAAAGAAAGAAAGAAAGAAAGAGGAAAGGAAAGGAGAGGAGAGGAGAGGAGAGGAGAGGAGAGGAGAGGAGAGGAGAAGAGAAGAGAAGAGAAGAGAAGAGAAGAGAAGAGAAGAGAAGAGAAGAGAAGAGAAGAGAAGAGAAGAGAAGAGAAGAGAAGAGAAGAGAAGAGAAGAGAAGAGTCAGGAAGGGAGGGAGAAAGAAAGAGTGCGGAGAGATAGAGAGACAGAGAAATAAAGGAAGGAAAGACTGAGGATGTAGCTTAGTGTGATCATCCTGAGTTCAGTGGTTCAGTCCTCGGAACTGGAAGGAAAAAGGAAAATGAAAAGACAGAAAAGGAAAAATCTTCATTTCCATGACCTTCATGATCTCCTCACACCCTTCGGGCCTCTTTACTTGATACCCTTCCATTCTTCCCATCTACTTCTAATAACACAGAACTGCATATTTCTATGCAAATCAAATGCTCTTCATTCTAAGATTCTTTACATAACTTTTAATTTCTGTCTAGACTATTCCCTTGCTTAGCTGTGTTTTAGTGAAAATATCTTCTTCTTACAGAAACTTTGTCTATTCTATACAAATTTATTCCCTTACCCTATTCTATTACTCCTTACCAAATATCATTCTTATGGCACTTATCATTACCAAACACATTTTATATTTATTTGTTTGTATTTTTAGTGTTTATCTTGTTTTACTGAAGGCATTTCTTTAGGAGTTGGGTCTTTGTTTTGTTCTATGGTTTATTCTTAGCACATGGAATAGTGCCTGGTACATAGTAATCCCACATCTGGAGATTCAAAGAGTAGCATGATATGTTGATACACACAGGAAGGCAGATACATGGAAGAAAGGTAGGCAGCAGAAAGCTGACTCCCTTTGTTAAGGAGCCAAAAGTACATAAGAAGCCACTGACTATTCACAGTAATGTAAGATGAAAAACATAATTGCATAGACAATTTCAGGTAGAGAAGCAATGAAGATAATCCCAAAAATATTTACAAGAATAATAAGAGGACCCTAAGTTAGTATGTGACTTAAATTTTTATTCTTTAACAGCTGTGCTAGCTCTTTAAAGTTGTAGTCAGTATAATCATGAATTGCTTCTTCTATAAACCATGATTTTTTGGCACACATATACTTTTATTATCCTACTGAACTGAGGTGTCTTTGCATTTCTTCTTAGAATTTGACTAGATATATTTCATGAGTTAGAACTACAGTTGATTCAACATTTGCCTACTTAATTACATGTGAGGTAGATGCTCTGTAATCTCAAGGTCATCTCTGAGGGGTCAGGTCCAGCAGATAGCACTGAGGAATCAATAGGTTTCCTTGTATACTTTGCATTAGAACTTAAGAAATCAGTGAGCAAATCAATCATATAAGAATACATGAAAGAAAAATGCAGGAAATAGAAGAACTAAAACTTTCATTCACATACGAAGTCCTTTCCTTTGTAATTTTTCTCATGCATATGTTACATATTAAGTACTTATGCAACTGTGCTAAATGTAATGTTAGCTAAGATACAAGAATATATATTTTGCAATGTCTATGAAGACTTGTGGAAACACATGTTTTGGGTTTGAAAAGTCTTAAGAATCAAGTTGAAAGATGATAGAAGTTTACAACAAACTTTAAGTATGCAAAATGAAAATAGATATAAAGATAGAGAAAAAAGACTACCATAACTGTCATGAAATTTACTTAATCATATGAAAATTTGAACTTTACTTCCAGTAGACAGACACTAATAGAATACTTAGCATATGTTAAGAATTATAGAATCAAGGAATTTATGTTCTGGAGAGAAGTTAAAAATAGGTTATTTTAAGATATGCTAATTTGGTACTATATATAATATATTATATTAAATATATATATAATATAATTACAAGACTGGAAAATAGAATTTTTCATTAAGACAGTGGCAATTATAATTATCTCCTGAAAAATATGATAAATAGATAACTTTTTAAATGTTTTCAAAGCTTACCAGGTGAAAAGCCAGATACCCAGCTCTTGTCTATTGAGATTAAAGTTAGAATTAAAAAACAGAAAGTCATATATTGTCACAATGATATTTATCTGTGAAACAAACATAGATGAAACATTTTTGACAATGAGAACAGTTAAAACTTCTGAGTTGAGAAAATCAAAAGTTTTCCCAGTTATTTAAAAACTGATGTTTAATTAGAAAATAAAAGTCTTATTAAGACCTTTCACCCTTACATGCCCACATTCTTATGATTAATTAACACTGACACCTATTGCAAGTACATATGTTTCAAATTCTCATGGGCTTTTGAGAACATTTAAAGTTGTGCTTCTTGCACTACATATTATGTGAAAATACACCAGATGAAAATACAATGTGCAGACCGGGCATGGTGGCACTAGGGAGGCTGAGGCAGGAGAATTGTTGTGAGTTTGAGACCAGCCTGGGCTACAAAGTGAGCTCAACGTATGCCTGAACTGCACAGCAAGACTCTGTCTTAAAAAGGGGGAAAAAATATATGGTGTGTAGGTCTTACACTTTTCATACTCATGAACAAACACCCAACTGTCTGTCCGCTTAGGTTGACTCAGGAGGCTGATTCTGAGGAGTGAAACGTCTTGAAGACATGGTGATTTGTCAACTTGTGCAGAGATCACCTCACAGGGAAAACAAGGAAGTTTCCCAGGGGACATTCAGATAAAAGGTAATTAATCAGCCAAACTGTCACCATGCCTAGCTACCTAAAACATCTGCACTAAGCAGAACTCTATGCCTTGCCCCTCAATACATTGGGGGCTTTGAGTCAGTTCTGGGTTCCACTCCACTCCTTTGAAGTCACCTAGCAAAGATATTCCTTGTCTCTTGTGCCTTCATTCATTTCTCTAACGCGGTTTGCTGGCCTGAACCTAACACTAATAACCATCAATCTGCCCATTAGGAATATGGTGAAGGAGAGAACAATGCACCTAGGGGTAGCTTCTTACTCTTCCATTTAACATGGAATTTCCACAAAATACTTTTTTTTTGGTTTTATTTTCCTAATATATAAATGCGAATGTGTGTGTGTATGTTTGCATGACTGCACATATGTGTATGTGCTTGTATGTATAAACCATGAGAAGATAAAATTTAGATTAGCTTTAGGGCTTCCAAGTCTGATTTCTTACTGTTAAAAAATTTCACTTGCATATAAAAGGGATACAGTATTTCAAAATATAGTCCACTTTAGATGATTTAAAAATATTCTTTTTTGTGTGATATTTTTCCTCATTTTAACTAGCTCTGTGGCCTGGAGCTAGAAAAGATAAAGTATACGATTTCCCCTGGAATACAGCACTAATAGCTATTAAGCCACATTTCTTTTTAAACAGCACCATTTTACATTTATCCTATTAAATGTCAGACTGTTAAATCTGATCAGGGATCCTTCCTGTTGACATTTTAAAAAATCATATGTTATCCAACGAATCCTTTTAGTGATATCTGCAAGTTGAATAACTAAGTTGTCTACTTACTCAAGTCAATGGAAAATGAATTAAATTAGATCAGAGATGTACTTTTGACACATCACCGAAGACTTCTCTTGGGACAAACTGTTTGTGTTACTATGCCTTAAAATTTAAATGAATAAATCTTAGTGGTACAATTTGGTGAACTTTAGAATATGGAAAAATATCCACGAAACCACTACCCAGATGAATGTATAAATCAATGTCAAATTTCAGAGGACTCCTTTCTGCTCCCTCAAACTCAATAAATTTCCTCTTACTAATGGGCAACCACAATTCCAACTTCCACCACCATATCTTATTTTTCTATGTGAATAGTAATTACAAGGCATACTGTTTGATACACTTCTCTTATTCACCATTTTAACTATGAGATACTTTTTTCTATTTCTTATAATTTGCTTTATCATGATGTGAAAATACTACAAGTTATCAATTTTGAGCATTCAATTTGGGCCTCATTTTTGGACATTATGAAAACTTCAATGGACATTCATGCCCTTAGTTAGAGTTAACACACACTGTGTTTGAGCATGTACCTACAGATAGTATTATTAAGTCATGATGGATTGTGTTACTAATTAGAGCTTACTTTAAACAC